>QXTE01000166.1:2860099-3213990 GCA_003942145.1 Platysternon megacephalum
GAGGAGCCATCATGAAGAATCCCCTAGCTATCACCTGAGCTGGAACAAGAGCTGTACCAGGGGAAAGAATTGTGCCCAGGCCTGGAAGGTGTCCAGTCTGAGAAAAAACTTACTGAAGCATCTCTGAGGGTGAGATTATCTGTATTCAGTTTGATTAGACATAGATTTGCGCATTTTATTTTATTTTGCTGGGTGACTTACTTTGTTCTGTCTGTTACTACTTGGAATCACTTAAATCCTACTTTCTGTATTTAAATAAAATCACTTTTTACTTATTAATTAACTCAAAGTATGTATTAATACCTGGGGGAGCAAACAGCTGTGCATATCTCTCTATCAGTGTTATAGAGGGCGAACAATTTATGAGTTTACCCTGTATAAGCTTTATACAGGGTAAAACGGATTTATCTGGGTTTAGACCCCATTGGGAGTTGGGCCTCTGAGTGCTAAAGACAAGCACACTTCTGTGAGCTGTTTTCAGGTAAACCTGCAGCTTTGGGGCAGGTAATTCAGACCCTGGGTCTGTGTTGGAGCAGACGGCTGTGTCTGGCTTCAGCAAGACAGGGTGCTGGAGCCACTGAGCTGGCAGGAAAAACAGGAATAGAAGTAGTCTTTGCACATCGGGCGGCAGCTCCCAAGGGGGTTTCTGGTCCCCAACCCGTCACACAGGACTCTGCATTTGTCCTTGTTGAACCTCATCAGGTTTCTTTTGGCCCAATCCTCTAATTTGTCTAGGTCCCTCTGTATTCTGTCCCTACCCTCCAGCGTATCTACCACTCCTCCCAGTTTAGTGTCATCTGCAAACTTGCTGAGGGTGCAATCCATGCCATCCTCCAGATCATTAATGAAGATATTGAACAAAACCGGCCCCAGGACCAGCCCTTGGGGCACTCCGCTTGATACCGGCTGCCAACTAGACATGGAGCCATTGATCACTACCCGTTGAGCCCGATGATCTAGCCAGCTTTCTATCCACCTTATAGTCCATTCATCCAGCCCATACTTCTTTAATTTGCTGGCAACAATACTGTGGGAGACCGTATCAAAAGCTTTGCTAAAGTCAAGGAATAACACATCCACTGCTTTCCCCTCATCCACAGAGCCAGTTATCTCATCATAGAAGGCAATTAGGTTAGTCAGGCATGACTTGCCCTTGGTGAATCCATGCTGACTGTTCCTGATCACTTTCCTCTCCTCAAAGTGCTTAAAAATTGATTCCTTGAGGACCTGCTCCATGATTTTTCCAAGGACTGAGATGAGGCTGACTGGTCTGTAGTTCCCCGGATCCTCCTTCTTCCCTTTTTTAAAGATGGGCACTACATTAGTCTTTTTCCAGACATCTGGGACCTCCCCTGATCGCCATGAGTTTTCAAAGATAATGGCCAATGATTCTGCAATCACATCCGCCAACTCCTTTAGCACCCTCGGATGCAGTGCATCCGACCCCATGGACTTGTAGAACTATTCTTCTGTCTGATTCTGTCAGACAAGCCAGATAGGTCCCACTAGCTCTAACCCAGAATATAAACGAGATGAGTCTCTTTCTTAGGTAAAAAGGGGACTTGGGGGAGTGCCAGTGTGGTTTACAGTGAGAAATCCTAGGCATGGCCATGCTTGGGGGGAAGCTGAGGCTGATATTTATGTTGTTTAACTTCTCAATAAAGGAAAACTCAAAAAATGACAGATGCCTTTCAACACTGCACTGAAGGAGTAGGCCTGAAATATAGAACTGATGGGAAACTATTCAATCTGAGGCGACTGCGTGCCATCACCAAGGTGAAGGAAACTGTACTTCGAGACTTTCTCTTTGCCGATGACTGTGCTCTGAATGCTAGTACAGAGCCAGAAATGCAAGCCAGTATGGACAAGTTTTCAACTGCATGCAATAACTTCGGTCTCACCATTAACATCAAGAAGACTGAGGTCATGCACCAGCCAGATCCCCATACTCCGTACTCAGAACCATCCATCATTGTAAATGGACAGAGACTTCAGACAGTGGACCACTTCACATACCTGGGCAGTACCCTTTCCCGAACAGTGTCAATCGATGATGAAGTAAACTGCAGAATTGCTAAAGCCAGCTCTGCATTTGGCCGATTGCGCTCCAACGCTTGGGAACGTCGAGGGATCAGCCTACCAACGAAGCTGAAAGTCTACCGAGCAGTGGTGCTTCCAACTCTGCTGTACGCCTGCGAGACGTGGACTGTTTATCGGAGTCATGCACGAAGGCTCAATCACTTCCACATTTCCTGTCTGCGAAAGCTTCTAAAAATCAGATGGCAGGACAAAGTGCCCGATACTGATGTCCTTACTAGAGCCAGTCTGCCGTCAGTTCACACATTGCTGATGAGAGCCCAGACCAGGTGGGCCGGACATGTCGTGAGAATGTCAGACAAACGCATTCCTAAACAGCTCTTCTACGGAGAACTCACTCAGGGAAAGCGCTCCCATGGAGGACAAAAGAAGCGGTTCAAGGACACGTTGAAGACCTCTTTGAAGTCCTTTGAGATCAACACCGCCACATGGGAAACCTTCGCACTGAACCGTCCAGCATGGCACAGCCTCATTCACACAGGCAGTGATACCTCTGAGGCGAGGCGTATTGCTGAGGCTGAAAAAAAGCGTGAGCTGCGCAAGTCCAGAGCTGCTCATACATCATCGACAGTGCCATTACATGTCTGCCCGACGTGTGACAGGACGTTCCACGCCCGAATTGGACTGATCAGTCATCTTCGAACGCATAGAGCCCGGTCATCGAAAAAATGAGTTGTTGAGGTCGTCATCGATAACGATGGACGAACATCATATTGAGTTAGGAGCAGAGTGTGAATGCTGCATGCTTATATAGGCATTATCTACAGGAGAAAGTTTTACTAATTTAAATAATTTGATCTTATATTGACTTAGCTTAAATTGGCGAGGAGTTGACTTAAGTTAGCTCAATATGATGCTTAAATAAGAATGAGTGTCTACACAAGGGAATTACACGTATTTAACTAAATTAGTTTCTAAACCAATTTATATAAATACATCTGTATAATTTGCTCTAGTAGGTGGTAGGCTGGTATCTCTATGGGGACAGAGTTAAGCAGTTTGGGTACTATTTTGGATAAGTGCAACTTTAGTGTTTCGTCTTTCCAGATTTCCAAAGTTTGATTTTTTTTAAATTTAAACACTAATGTAAACCAGTAATATTTGCCTGAAACCTTAATTTCATTTTAACAATTTTTTTTTGAGGGGGGGGAGTTTGGGAGGGGAACTTGTATTTGCTGCTCTTTCTTTCTCTGTTGCTTTGGGATTTCACTTTATGATAGAGCACCAGGTGATGCAAATGCCGTGTCGCGCTTAATATGAACAAGCAGGCAGGAGGGCTTCACTAACAAGAGCCTTTGTCTAGTTGCAGTACAGTAACACTAGCAACTTACTTCCATGTGTTTTTTCCAAGTGTAAGTGTAATGTCATATGAATATATAGTCACATTTGAACACATGGATGAATGATGTAATAACAAGGTTTTGCTATATTACTTATCAAAAAGTATTTTTGTAATGTATGGAGAGTCATTTGTGAGACCTGCATAGACAAGTCCTCAGCTTGTGTAAACTGGCATAGCCCTATTGAAGTCAATTTTATGTCCCCTGAGCCTCTGGCCCACGATCCTTGAGAATGGCTCCACTTATCCACAGTTCTCTCTGGACTGTATGTAAACCTAAAGCCCTGTCATGCACCTGGAATAGGTTGTTGAATAAATGACTTCTAGTGTAACATATCTGTTTATAGGACAAGTTGTTTACTTTTTAATTATTGAAGACAAAATTTGAAGACAAAAAGCTTAGCGCAAACGCCACAAACTGTACTATTTCTAAAAATGTGTGCTTAAAGTAATACGGTAATATTGATGTTTCCCAGGTAGAAGTACAGTTAAAACAGATCTTCAGATATGTAGTGTTAATTACAAATCTTGTTACAAAACTTAATTTAAAAATATGCTATGGAAAATGAATTTGTAGATTTAAACTTACAAGAAAAGCACTCCCTAAATAAACTAACTTCAAACCCAAATAAATGTTAAGTTACTGCTTTATCTTCATATCTCCCTGAATTTACACATACTTTTATGTAAGTTCAAAGAGAAAAGCTTTGTGGCAACCTATGACATATTCCTTTCTGTATTTTTTAAAATATTGTTTTCTTTATTTTGAGGGTGTCGTGTCCTTTACAAACCTTAGAAATACTCCTGACATTTTTTCAGTCATCCAACCTGCCTCCATTTGAGGAAAAAAATTCTATTGCATCATGCTATTGTAATCAAGGCAATTTAAATCATGATTTAATTCACCAAGTGAATAAATAATTGATTTTAATCCACCTTTCCGTATGTACTACTTCTATTTTCTAAAGAAAGGTGCATTCTCATTGGTTGATATAGCCATTAAAACATGTTTATTTACAACGAAATAAAGTCTTTACACTGTAGTTTTTTTGCTACCTAGGGGGGTACACTGTAACTACATACATTTATTTAAGCAATTATATATCTTAATATTTTCAGATTCTTATTTATTGTACAATTTTAGTATGTTAGAAGATGTGAATGATGTATTGCTTATTTACTAGATAATTAACTTTTTGTTCATAATTTGTCTCAAGCTATATTAGGATGATAACTGGACTTTAAATACACAAAACAGCATATAACATTTGTTTTTATTACTCAAAACAACCTTACATGTTTTGGATACATAAACTTCTCGTATCAAAATATGTTTCACGTTTGCAGCCAAATGATTTATTAAACAGAAGGATTAACTGTAGTAAATGAAATAAATTGATTATTTCTGGTCAGTCTGGGAAAATTTTCAAATATGCCTAAGTGAAAGTGACTGGAGCTTAAGTTTTTACTTGCCTAAGTCTCTTGAAAATGTTGCATTCTCCTAAATTACATAGGCTGACCTATTGTGCCATGTTTTAAAGCCCTAGCTTGACCTCAAAAGTAATGTTTTTTTCCTCTGATTCTTTCTTTATATAGAAAAGAGCCTTAACTCTAACTTTTTTTTTTTTTTGAGAAAGGCTCATGGTTTAAGCATATTTATTTTTATTGAAATGTTTTAAGAGTTTATAAAAAGTTCTGGCTTTAACATATTTTGTATAAATTCAGATTTCATTTTAAACAGGTTTATTTTTAAAAAGAAAAATTTATTATTTAAATAAATTTAATTCTGATTTAAAGAAAAATGTTTTTTAATTTTTTTTCCCAATAAATCAATTATTTCTATCTACAGTGTTTCTAACAAATTCTTACACAGATTGATCATTTTTGTCCTTCCCGGGCCTGAGAATAATTCTCTTAAGAATCAGTAAACAGAGAGAGATCCAGTTTATTTGTTCCCATGGTGTTATTTTAATAGAATCATAGACTGAAATTAATACAAGTGAGATTCAGTCATTTACAGGAAAACTGGAAATCATACTGTAGGGATAGTCTGAAAATTATTATAAGATTGTTTAGTTTGGAAGTGACATCTAATCCATTCCTTTGCATTGTGGCTGGATTTATTTTATTTATACTTAAAACAGGTCCTAATAGATGGGATTCAGACTAACTGAACATTTCTAGTATCATTTCCACAACATCCCAAGGGAATTTGAAAAGATTTTTTTCTCTTAACCACATCACAACTTCCTCCTTTTGAAATGACTTGAGTTTCTTGTCTTCCTTATGCTAGTGCTTTTGGAAATGTAGGCAGTTGATGGTATTGAAGAGGGATAAGCATATCTGTCTAAGTCTTATAATGCACTTGTCACCATGACATGTTATACCAGTGCACTTCAATTCTGATCTTCATTAGCTTTTACTACTTCTAGCTTCTCCTGAGGAAATGTTGCCCATTTTGTTAAATTGTTAGATGGTTCCTGTTTTTCAGATTAAGTGAATAGCACCATGTATATCTCATGTGAACTGAGTCAAATTTGAATCCAGTTTTCCAAAGGCAGATAACTAAGATGTTAATTAGCTGACTGACTCTTTCACGTTAAAAAAAGAGAAATCGTTGGAGATGCAATTAAACATGATAAGAACGTAAAAGATTAAGGATGTGAGATCTCATTGTGTTGTCTAAGCAATTTTGGTTGTGTGTGGACATAGCATAAGACATAGAATAATTTTGCATTTTTTATTTCTTTTGAGAACAAGAATAGAAATAAATGAGAGCATTACATAAGCAGAGTTATTATGATGATAGAAGTCTGTGGGTTGATTTTTTTTAATTGGGCAGTAGATTAGCAGAATGTTAATAGGCAACGCTGTTCCAGAGAATTATTGAAATAGTGCTGCTTGCTAGATCATATATAGTAGTCAAATATTCATAATTTTAATGTTACCAGTTGTTCCTTGCCTGCCTGATTTTTAGCTGTTACATATCCGTTTCTGTTAGCTGGTAAATTTAAAGGGCAATTTGGAGACATGCTCAGAAGGAAAGCTTGTTTTTAAAATTTCATTCTCTCCCTAATGTGTAGGCAAATAGAGGAATGTAGGATTTGTCGTAACCTACCAGACCATTGGTCCTTCAAATTCTTTATCACTTAAGACCCTTTGTTTTTGCCTGATATTGTCTTCTCCTGCCTGCTTTAAAATAAATAAAACCAATATATAAAGTTTATTAAATGGATGTATTTTTTGGCACTCATTGTAGTGTCTGAGCACTTTAAGAAATTTCAGTCTTCATAATGGAATGCAGCACACCAGGAAAGAGAGATTACAGTGCTGACACACACTATTCCTTATATACCAAAGACTCTAATAATGCAAACAAGCTCTTTGTTTCCTTTTAGGAACTAAGCAAAGGTCTTTCAATAGCTTTTCATGCTTTTTCTAGTCAGATTGATAGAGACATAAAGTTGAATATTATCAGAATATTGTTAATCTTGTATCATGAAGCACTTCTTGATCTCACCCAGCAGTCTCTCACAAACATGGAATACAGTGTCTGACAAGACAGAGCATAAAGAGATTGCACAGTTGAAAACCTTCTGAGAGAAGGTCTGAGATCTCTCTGAGAGGAATGGAGGGAACTATCTTAAATCTTCCTCTTCCAGTTCTGTAGTCATGTTAACAGGGCCCCCTGATCAACAGTGACAAGTCACTGACAGAAGTGGTAGTATGAACCTGAACATCTGACTTCTGTCCATTGTCCTGAGAACATGGACCACATCATGAGACTAGCACAGTTGCTGTGCCATGACCTAATGTTAAGCTTGATTCTTTGGAATCTAAAATATTTCAAGATATCACTTTCTCTTGGAGTTGGCCCAACTGCACCCTTCTCAGGGATCTTTTCTAGAAAGAAGAGGCTAGAGACTGTGTGGGGTAATAGTCAAGAACATGGTATGAAATAACCATTTTATTGTTGTAACTTCATGGGCCTCCTTAGCGATCTGGGGCAAAATCAGTACTTGGTCCTGCTAGTGAAGGCAGGGGGCTGGACTTGATGACCTTTCGGGGTCCCTTCCAGTTCTATGAGATAGGTATATCTCCATATATTATATTTATATTATATAAAATATCAAATGCAGATTACAAAATACCAGTCTCTGAATAGCTGTTGCTTCCTAATAATATGACTCTCTCACCATCAGATTAGTAAGTGTTAGGCATCCTGAGACTTACAGAGAAGAGCCTGAGCTAGGAGAAGGGTCCATTATTTGTTTTCTCTTTACCTTGTGGGTAGGGAACAACTATCATCTGTGCTGAGAAGCCTTGTTAGGAAGGGGCTGTTGCTGTGCTGAGTGATCTGCAAGTGAGCAGAGTTGGTCTGTTGGTTGTATAACCACAAGTGACCTTTGTCTTAAGTCAACGTGAAGTCAAAATTTAAGAAAGTGATTGACTTTCTTGCATTTCATTTGTTCATCTGTAATGCTGGGGGAAATAGTGTGTTTTCTGATGGTGACTGAATCACTGTCCGTGGCTAAGGAACTGATGTGCATACACATATGTCTTATAAACTGTTTTCTTCCTGTCCTTGTTCTTTTTTTTTTCCTTCTTTTTATAAAATGACAGGTCCTTATATTCTTTTCAGTATTATTTGAATTTGATGTATCTTCTGATATACAAGTAATGTGTGTATTTCATGCATTCTTCCCTGATTTCTACCCTGTATTTCACTACTATAGAAATCATACTCAGCTGAATAGGCATCTTTCTATTGTGCTTTGTCCATGTTAACTGAGTAGACCTTTAGTATAGTATTGAGAGCTGTGTGGGGACTACTGCATTTTATCTGTAGATTCATATCCCTGAGTATGGTCAGAAGAAACAGACATATTACCATTTAGACAATTGCATTTCACAAACCTTTCAAATCCATTCTCACTATAGAGGTAAAAGAGACCGTGAACTTGAAATGATTTTCTCTAATATATTGTGTGCGCTACATTAGTCTCTATGGCAACTACATAGATACATCTATTCTGGAGTTTCACTTGTGGATATTTTTAATGTCTCTTTAAACTAAGGTTCCAGTAGGAAACCTCAAATGTAAATATTTCTTCATGCTTTAATTTTAGGATCACCTTAGATAGCTGTTAGAGCAAAATATCTTGTGTTGGTGAAATTCTTAAATTGATTTTCTAATGAATAGACATTCCAGAGGTTGATTTAAAAAAAACCTGTGTGAGGAGATAGCAATACTGTACCATCTTCAGAAAGGTAAATATTAAACTCCCCCAAAAGTTGATAGACTTAATAGGAAGACACCGAGTACAGTGATTGCATGTTTGTTATTGTAATGAGAGAGACAAGGTGAGGGAAGTAATATCTCTTATTGGACCAAATTCTGTTGGTGAAAAAGACAAGCTTTCAAACTACACAGAGTTCTTCAGTCTGAAAAAGGTAATTGGAATGTCTCAGCTAAATATGAGGTGGAGCAGATTGTTAAGCATTAGGAGTAAACATATGTTGCAAGAGACCATTTAAGGTGCCGTGGGCAATTAGGACAAGCATAGAACAAGGAAGGGTTAGTTGGTTACAGATTGTTGTAATGAGTCATAACAGTATCTTTGAGTCCATGATTTTTAGAGTCTAGCTGAGTTGTGAATTCAAGTTCCTAGGCTCATCTTTTGAAGGTGTTGTGCAGATTTCCTTTGAGGTTGAGGACTGATAGGTCAGATATAGAATGATTGCTTTGTGAAAAGAGTTCGCCCATGGGTAATATGTTTTTGTCTTTTATCATTCTTCTGTGAGTTCATTCGAGAATGTAGTGATTGTCTAGTTTCATGCACGTAGTTGTTGAGGCATTTGATGAGGCATATCACATGTTGTGATAGGCATGTATAGGACCCAGGGATCTTGAAAGGTGTGTTGGGAGGGGTATTGATCATTGTAGCAGTAGAGATATATCTGGAGGTTTTGCATCTGCTGTTATTGCAAGGTCTGATGCCACTTTGAGTTGGTCTCCTGTTGGGAGCTTACTTCTGATGATGAGCTGGCAAGGCTGAGAGTTTGTTTGAAGGCCAAAAAAGGGAGTTCAGAAAGATTTCTTTCAGGATGTTGTCCCCATCAAGTATGGCTTGTAATTGTTCAATGATACCCTATATGGGTTCCAGTGTGGGGTGGTAGGTGAGGACTAGGTGTGTGTGGTCAGTGGTTTTGTTTTGTTTTCTGTGTTTTAAGTGCTAAGTTATAAGTGCTAAGTTTAAGTGCTAAGTTATATATACCAGACTTTCTCCTTGGAGCATATTCTGTGGGATCTGAGTGCTGGGCTTTAGATAACAGGTTTCTTGGTGTGCCTGGGGTGGTTACTTGATCTGTGGAGGTGAGTGTGGTGATCTGTGGGTTTCTTGTATATAGTTGTATGTAGGGTTCCATTGTTGGAAGATGATCATGCTGTCCAGGAAATTGATGCTGGTGTGGGGGTATTCTAGAGAGAGTTTGATGGATGGGCGGTGGCTGTTGAAGTTGTAGTGGAAATCTATGAGAGAGTTTAAATTGTCTGTCCAGAGGATGAAAATGTCATTGATGTATCTCAGGTATATCATTGGTTTCCTGGCACATTTTTCCAGAAATTCTTCCCTTAAGGAGGTTAGCATATTTGGGAGCCATCCTACTGCTCGTGGCTGTTCTCATGGTTTGGACAAAGTGTTTATTGTGAAATGTAAAGTTGTTATGGGTGAGGATGAAATGGATGAGTTTGGCGATGTTTGGGGTGGATATCTGAGTGCTGTCCATTGTCTTGTGATATTTAAGACAGACAGTGTCCTGGTGAGGGAATGTAGGATTATGCTGTGGCTGTTAAGCAAGATATATAAGGAGGGGGCTCCATGCTAGCTAGCTTGGGCAAACTGTTTCTGGGGCCACTGGGAAAAACACATGAAAGAACAATGGCGGTGACCCCCTTTAATAGAATGTAGCATGTGCTCCCTCTTCCTGCATTGGTCAGGAACATCACCCAGCCGCTCTGGAGAGTCTAGCCAACAGAGGAGCTAAATTTTCAGAATTAACAGAATTTTTAGTTAAGCAAAATTTTCATTTAATCTATTTTATACTGGCCATTTTTATTTTTTGAATGGCCCCAGCATGCTTAAAGGGCTGTTGTCATGTGGTGTCGGCCCAAAATGTGTCTTGACATCAAATGGTTGTAATCTCAGGGAAGTGGAGAATGTATTTTTGTTTCTAGATATGTTTAAAAATCTGCTTGGTAACTGGAAAAGGCTACAACAAAAAATACAATATCTCTTGCTTTGTTAGTGCATTGATTTTGTGTAAATCTATGCTCTGGAACTCCCTATGCTGTCTTGAGTCACAGTTAATCAACAAATATACTTCCCAGAGCTGAGCACATTGCTTTTAACGTCATTGATGGAGCTGGTGCACCAACAGAGGAATAAAATAGAGCAATATTAGTTTTTAATCAGTGTTTAAAACACAGGATGTTGGGGAGACAATATCCGTTAGATGCTGATGCTTATATACTGAGGTGGTGCTGCAGGCACCATGTAAATATCCAGGGGGGGTGCTTTTTGTTTTTGTTTGTTTGTGTTTCAAATGGGAAAGAACCACAGTTGAAGTCAGGGGATCATTTTTTGTTCACATGTTTGGTGGATTATGTCAAATTAAGAGTAAAAATAACTCAAAATAATAAGAAAAGGAGTGCTTGCACCTAAGAAATTAGTTCATTTTTCCGGATGGAGGTATTAGCATTTGTCTTCATATTAAACTTCTGATATTACTATTGCTGAGTTCCTAAGTCACTTCACTAGGCATTTGCACTACTGGCTTGTTTGTCTAACTGTTCCTCTTTTTTTTACAGAGTTCTAAAATAACACAGGGAGATTTTTCCATAATGATTATTTAGGTGGGAGGTCAAATTTTATGTCTTGTAAACCTTTTAAATACTATTCTTATATCACAGGGATTGGCAACCTTTCGCCCGCGGCCTGCGAGGGTAAGCACCCTGGCGGGCCGGGCCGGTTTGTTTACCTGCCACGTCCGCAGGTTTGGCTGATCGCGGCTCCCACTGGCCGCGGTTCACCGCTCCCACGGGCCGCAGTTCACCGCTCCAGGCCAATGGGGTCTGCGGGAAGCAGCGCGAGCCGCGGGATGTGCTGGCCACCACTTCCCGCCGCCACCATTGGCCTGGAGCGGCGAACCGCGGCCAGTGGGAGCTGCGATCGGCCGAATCTGCGGACGCGGCAGGTAAACAAACCGGCCCGGCCCGCCACGGTGCTTACCCCCGCGGGCCAAAGGTTGCCGATCCCTGTTATATCACCTGCTGCTGCTGATCTTTTATATGTAATAGGTCAGAATTACTGAATTTGGTAACATATTTAAAATGGTAAGAAACTGTCTCTTTTACAAAGCACCTATCACTGTACCATCCAGGCACATTTAACGGCAACATTACTGAAGCGTTAAGTTAAACCATTTTTACACTATTACCATACATTCAGGAAAAGAAAAAAGCTTCTTGAATATACTGTGCTGCTGGCTAACTAATCGATTAGTTATCAGTAGGAAAGCTATGTACAGGTTGCACCACTTTAAATCAATATTTTTGTTTCTATAGTAAACTTATTTTTTTCAGTTGTCATTTAATTGTCATCTTTCTAAAATAATGTGTATAAAAGTCTTCAGCCAAAATTCCCAAGATTATTTTCACAAAATTTACTGAAAACTTTTTAGGGTCTCTGTGTATGTTTTGTTTTGCCTGTGTTATTTGGGGCTATTGGAAACTCTTTTCCTTCCCCCATTTCCCACTTAAACCAAAATAAAAAAATTGGATAAACAGGCATGGTCCAGTTTGGATCGGACCTAGAGCTATGCAACAGGTTCTCAGATATGGGAATTTGTGTCCAAACACCCTTGTTCATCTTTTCACCCTTTTCTAGCACAAAGATTTGTAATACAACAGCTTCTTCCGACTCATAATGTCAGTTGCTTTGTGTTTTGGCATAGTTAGAACATTAGACAAATTACAGAGGGTTGATATTGTCATTGTTAACCCATTATTGAAATAGTGACCGTGATGCACTATGTGAGTGATCTATAGATTAACTTCTCCTACTGCATTCATGCTCCCTATGTCACCAAACTACAGCAGGCAGACATATCTCATATTTCCATTAAAGCTGAACTAGTCCCAGTGGGCACTTTTTGGAGTGACTCAAATCAGGGAAAGCAAATGCTGAAGTGTGAAACAGTTCATTATTTTGAGCCCTGAAGGTGTTACTAACTCCATTCCAGAAAGTGACAAAGGATAACATTTTTCATTTTTGTTACAGGTGATAAATCCAATGGGATGGGATGCATTTGGGTTACCTGCAGAAAATGCTGCAATTGAACATGGGCTGCACCCAGCAAACTGGACACAAAGGTATTTTTTATCTACTTAGGTACTTATCAAATTCACAGTATAAATAATGAACTGTACAGTTGGTTAAATTTTAAAAGCTAAAGTATATCACTGTGATTTTATAAACTCAAGATGTGATCTATTCCAAATAGCAAGTTGTAGAAGACATATTAGCTGCATATTATAAATAGGGCCCTACCAAATTCACAGTCCATTTTGGTCAATTTCACAGTCATAGGATTTTAAAAATTGTAAATTTCATGATTTCACTTATTTAAATCTGACTCAAAAAAGGAGTTGTGTGTGTGTGTGGGGGGGGTATTGCAAGGTTACTGTAGCGGGGATTGCAGTACTGCTACCCTTACTTCTGCGCTGCTGCCTTCGGAGCTGGGCAGCTGGAGAGCGGTGGCTACTAGCCGGGAGCCCAGCTCTGAAGGCAGAGTCACCGCCAGCAGCAGCGCAGAAGCAAGGATGGTATGGTATGATATTGAAACCCTTGCTTCTGCATTGCTGTCTACAGGGCTGAGTCCTTAGTAAGCAGCTGCCGCTTTCCAGCCACCCAGCTCTGAAGGCAGCAGCGCAGGAGTAAGGGTGTCATGGTATGGTACTGCCATCCTTACTTCTGCGCTGCTGCTGATGGGGCGCTGCCTTCATAGCTGGGTGCCTGGCCAACAGCCGCCGCTCTCTAGTCGCCCAGCTCTGAAGGCAGCATCGGCACCAGCAGCAGCGTAGAAATAAGAGTGGCATGGTATGGTATTGCCACCCTTACTTCTGCAGTGCTGCTGGCAGTGGCGTTGCCTTCAAAGCTGGGCACACAACCAGCAGCTGCCGCTCTCCAGCCACCAAGCCTGAAGGCAGTATAGAAGTACGGGTGACAAAACCACAACCCCCCTGCAACTCCCTTTCGGGTCAGAACCCCCAATTTGAGAAACGCTGGTCTCCCCCCTGAAATCTGTAGAGTATAGGGTAAAAGCACACAAAAGACCAAATTTCATGGAGGGAGACCAGATTTCACGGTCAGTGACGCCTTTTTCATGGCCGTGAATTTGGTAGGGCCCTAACTATAAATGTGACATTTCCCAAACTCTGAAATCAGAGATAAGAATAAATACAAACCTGTTTATGCTGGAGAAAACTGTTAGTGTAGAGTACATAACTGAGGGAGATGACTTCTCTGGCTGGATTTGCTGACATTTTCACTATCAAATTGGGATTGGAAGATGATTCGTTTGGGCCTGACCCTGGGAAGTGACGAGCACCTATATTTCCTACTAAGTTCAATGGGAGTTATGAATGTTCAGAACCTCTCAAAATTGGGCTCTCCTTCTCCTATTACTTATTGTTTGTTTGTTTTAATAATACTGAGTGGAACTTTCTCTGACTAAATAAACATTAATTTTTATAGATGATATGTCTATAAATCTCCTACCTGCAATTATTTTGTTTACCACCTAGAGCAGGGGTGGGCAAACTTTTTGGCCCAAGGGCCACATCTGGGTGGGGAAATTGCATGCAGGGCCATGAATGTAGAGCTGGGGCAGGGGGTTGGGGTGCAGGAGGGAGTGCGGGGTGTGGGAGGGGAGGCAGTGTGCAGGAAGGGGCTCAGGGCAAGGGGTTGGGGCACAAGAGTGGTGCGGGGTGTACGAGGGGGCTCAGAGCAGGGGGCTGGGGTGCAGGAGGGGTGCGGAGTGCGGCGGGGGCTCAGGGCAGGGGGCTGGGGTGCAGGAGGGGTGCGGAGTGCGGCATGGGGTTGGGGTGAAGGAGGGGTGCAGCGTGTGGGACAGGGCTCAGGGCAGGGGGTTGGAGTGCAGGGGGGTTCAGGGTGCGGCAGAGGGCTCAGGGCAGGGGGTTGGGGTGCGGGGTGCAGGAGGGATTCAGGGTGCGGGCTCCAACCCGGCACCACTTACCTGGAATGGCTCCGGGGTGGCAACGGTGCACACTGGGGCCAGGGCAGGCTCCCTGCCTGCCTTGGCCCTGCGCCGCTCCCGGAAGCGGCCAGCACCACGTCCCTGAGGCCCCTGTGGGAGAGGAGGGCAGAGGGCTCTTTGTGCTGCCCTCGCCTGCGGGTACCTCCCCCAAAGCTTCTATTGGCTGCGGTTCCCCATTCCCGGCCAATGAAAGCTGCAGGGGGAAATGCTGCAGGCGAGGGCAGCGCATGGGAGCCCTCTGCCCCCATCCCCTCCCCAGGGGCTGCAGGGACATAGTCCCGGCCGCTTCCGCGAGCAGCGCAGGGCCCATGGTGGCATGGATGTGCAGTCCCGCGGGCCGGATCCAAAGCCCTGACAGGCTGGATTCGGCCCATGGGCCGTAGTTTGCCCACCCCTGATCTACAGGGTGTGGTGGACTTGGCCATGTTTTCATTTTCTACTTTGACCTATTCCCTTCTCTGAAAACGTCCTCTGCCCGTACCTTTTCACATTCCTTGGACAGATACTGAGATTGTTTGATTCCTTACCCACTAAAATATTAGAGGAGGCAGTGAAGTCTAATTGATTTTGTTAGAAATAACTAATACTATGCATTGGTAATTTATGCTATTTGCATTATATTTATTGCTTGCATTTTCTTTCTACATTGTCTAGAGGAGAATATAGAAGAAAACAAATTACCATCTAGCAAAACACTAGGAACTGACTTTTGTTCTTTTTACTCTCCAGAGATGGAACAAAAGAAGGCCTTATACGTAATGTGTGGCAGACAGTCAATTATGTACTACATAAAGGTAGTTCAGAGGAAGTTATAGACTGCTGAACTCGTAGAACCATTGCACATACACTTGGCTTTACTACATCTGCCCAGTGTGTCCCCTCTGGGCAAATGCATATCTATTATTACCATAGATTACTTACTGTGTTATCTCTGAGGAAGCTGGGCAGTAAATTGGTGATCACCATCTTCTTCCCACCCCCTCCACTAAACCAACTGTAGCCTGAATACAAAACAAGTCTGTCTAAGGTACTTATATGGCATCCATCATGGTAGTATCTGAGTATCCACAATCTTTAATGTACAACACCCCTGTTGAGGTAGGGAAGTTATTATTATCCCCATTTTACAGATGGGGGACTGAGGCACAAAGAGGCCCTGGCCCCGGTGCGCGCTGCTGCCACCCCGGAGCCGCTCTAGGTAAGCGGTGCAGGGCTGGAGCTCGCTAACTGAACCCCTACTGCACCCCACCTACCTGCCCTGAGCCACCTGCTGCACCCTGCACCCCCCCCCCCCCCCCTCGCCCCCCCCCCCCTCCCGCACCCCAACCCCCTGCCCTGAGCCCCCTGCCACATCCCGCACCCCTCCTGCACCCCAACTCTCTGCCCTGAGCCCCCTGCTGCGTCCCGCACCCCAACCCCCTGCCCTGAGCCCCCGCCACACTCCGCACCCCAACTCACTGCCCTGAGCCCCCTGCCGTGTCCCACACCCCTCCTGCACCCCAATCCCCTGCCCTGAGCCCCCTGCCACATCCCGTACCCCTCCTGCACTCCCTGCCCTGAGCCCCCTGCCACACCCCGCACCCCTCCCGCCCTCCCTGCCCCGAGCCCCCTGCTGCCCCCTGCACCCCGCCCCCCTGCCGCACCCCTCACCCCCTTGCACCCCACACCCCAACCCCTTGCCCTGAGCCCCCGCCGCCCCCCGCACCCCTCCTGCCCCCCCACCCCCTGCCCTGAGCCCCCGTCGCACCCTGCACACCTCCTGCACCCCCTGGGGGCAGCGTTGGGGTGGGGACTTCGGGGAAGGGGTTGGAATGGTGCGGGGAAGGGGTGGGAAGAGGTGGGGAGGGGCGGGGCCTCATGGAAGGGGTGGAGTGGGGGCGGGGCCAGGGCCAGCGAGGGGGTGTGTGTGTCAGTGATGCGGCCCTCGGGTCAATGTACTCGTCCTCATGTGGCCCTCGTGGTCATTTGAGTTTGAGACCCCAGAGATAATTGAACCTGGGCCTCTTCTATTTTTGCTGCCCTCTTATTTTTAGATGTCTCTCTTCCCTGATAACTCAGCCTGGGCAGTTTTTGTTTCTCTTTTCCTTTAAGAGTAAACTGCTAATGAAGCATTTTATATTTATGTAGTTGAGTCCATAAATCTCAGAAAAAATACTGTTAAGCCTCTCATAATAACATTAATTTGCCCACACTGTGTATACTATCTGTCTATACATTTAAAATAACTGCACATATTTGCATTTATTAGTTTAATGTGAGAGCCCTAGTATTGTTATGGAAGCCATATCTTTAGCATTTCCTCATTTATTTCCCCTTCCCCCTTGATATGCTAATAGTTTCTGTTGACAAAGTAGTCAATCCTGTAAATCTCTTTAATACTGAAACATGTGTGCTATTAACTTGTTTAATATTTAAACACTCTAAGACTATTATAACAGAACTAACAGAATTAAAACAAATTAACAATTCATTGTTGAAACTGTGTACAGTAATACACTGAAACTAAAACCACATTTGCATTTCCTATTGTTTTTATTTGTAGTACATCATAAAACTACTAAATGTAAATAATTAAAAATGAACCTCAGTTAAGTTGTCTACTGTGTCTCTCTTTTCTTCTTTTAAAAAACACAACAAACTAAGGCCAGGTCTACACTGGAAACTTTTGTATATAGGTCGGTTGTGGTGTAATTTTTTTAATGACACTTATTCCAGCAAATGCCCTGGCATGGATGCAGCGGATGTCTCCCAAGTCCTAGGTGTGTACCCTAGCCACTGGACCATCCTTTCTCTCTAACTAAACCGGAGTATTTCCTAACCAAAATAAAAAGTTAAAAATTTCCAGAATGTTAATTCTTACCTTTAATTTCCATAGAAATGTAAACATTTATGACCATCCTATTATGTTCCACATTGTTATGCCATGTAGGAGGTGCATATTTGGGAATCCTCCATCGCTTCCCTCTGCCGGGATTGGTGGAGAGCTGGTGTGCAGGCCTCCATGCATTGGGAGGAGTGTACTGACCACCATCAAAGGGAAGATAGTGTGGTAATTCTCTTCAGTGAAGAGACTTGAGAGCAAATAATGCCAATACTAGTTAAATTTTTGAAGAAATTCCTTTGCAGTTTCTTGCATGCTACTCCTAGTAAATGGGAGGAGCTGCCTGTAAATATCCACAGTGCCACTGCGTTATCCACTTTCAAATCTCTCCTTAAAATGTGACTGCCATGATGCCTACAAATCACTCAGCAGTGGTAAGGCAGTTGTTAAGATGTCACAACACATTACACTTATCACTGTCGTCTCATTGTTATCTGGTGCTCCCTCTGTCTGTTTCTTGTATTCTCCTGATAGGTCTCGTCTTATATTTTGATTAAGCAATTTGGGGTAGGGACTATCTTATTGTAAGGTATGTGTACAGTCTGTAGCACTATGAAGCTGGAATCTCTAGGTTCTACTGCAATACATATACTAACTAATAATGGGAAAACATGTTCTCCAAAACTAAAAGTTGTCCTCTTCTCTTCAATTACACTCAAGGTAATGGCAAAAATCAGTGTGTAGTATAGATGGTCGTTGAAGGTTGAACCAAAATGCACAGGAAGCCTTTAAAGTGGTCACATAAGAAGGATTTGCCTATTAGACAACTACTTCAGTTGGACTGCATATGTAGGATAATGATATTTAGCAGTTCTGTAGTGCCTTTGAGGGTCAAAGAGCTTTACAGGCATCTGATAACAAATGTATTACGTAATCAACAATAGTTAGGAATATTCTTTAATACTCTTAATTTTCTTTTTTTTCTGTGCAGTAATATTAAACACATGAGGGAGCAGTTTGATGCACTAGGTCTGTCTTTTAGCTGGGAACGGGTAAGCTTTTTTCTCTTTAAGTGTCTGTTTTGTTTATGTATGAAAATTATGCAAAATGGAATCTGTATAATTTTAGGTAAAATAGAAACTGTAATACGTAATCTGGGATGGTCACTGCTTCAGACTGTTACACAGCATAATTATACTTGAAACAAATTTGGAAAACTTAGTTGCCAAACTTTCCCCACTTTTGAGATACTGACACCACTGTTTTCCACATAATGTGGGGGATGAAGGAAACACTCCTTTTATTTTAGCATTCATCTCAGTTTTGCATTAGAATAATTTTTCCCTTTGCTTTTTTGTCTATCTACAGTAGAACTTCACAATGCCATAATTAAGGCATTGTATCAATAGTTTTTATAAGCCCAATGTTTGTGTGCCCTAAAATATTACCTGTAAGCAGAAATTTGCCATATTTGCACTCCCTCTGTTTCTCTCTCCTCCCCCCCCCTTTTCTGTGGTTGTGGTTATCAGAAAGTAAACAAAAAAGTTAAACTTTTTAAAAAGACACTGCTATCTAAATTTTTTGAATGATGTCTTTAGTTTATAAAGTAAAGAGTGCTAAGTGAAGTCCCTACTATGTTATGGCACCGTGGAAGAGAAGGATAAAATAGCTAATACATAAATTGGCTGTAAGTCCATGTATGGTAAGAAATTGTTATAAGGACTTGTACTACATCTATCAGTAAATGTGTTAAAATTAGTCTACATAATAAACCTAAGTGCTTTTAGGAACCTTTTCTGTTTGTTGGATAAATGGTTTTCCATTTAAATATTTTTCAAATATTGATTTATGTGGTAGTTTATGGTATGAAATTCCTTATAGGAATTAATGTGTTTTTAATTTTTAAAAGTATGTAAAGATATGATAGATCAGAGATGGAAAGGAAAAATTAGAATTTTTTGCTTATTAACCCTGCCTCTTCTCTCTTATCTTAGGTGTGTGCATTGGAAATGTACACCATAGGATGTATGTATGGCCTTGCACAATATATAAAATATATCAGTCCAGTTCAGAGTTGTGTATGGCCCAATGCACGCTTCATAAAGTGTGCATTGAATGAGCCAGGGATCCTGTGCATTATAAGATGTATATTTTCACGTGTGCTTTTTTAATATGCACTTATTTATCATGTGCAGGGAGTGAAGAAACTGTTCAAAAGCAGTTTTTTTAAATGCTGGATTATTCTGTTGTTTAAGAGACTGTAAAGCACTAGCCTGTATTATCATAGTTGTCTGTATCACCACGGGAGCGAGGGTAGGAGGGAAGCACATTGGAAGCTGGAAGATCTATTTAAAACAGAAGTGCTTGAGAAGCAGCTGTTACCAAGGCTTTTAAGGTAAAGAAAATCAGACAAAAGACTGTGCAATTATGGAGATAAGAATGAAAATTTATTTATTTCTGAAGCACCGTACATTGCAGGGTTATTGCATTTACCAATATATTGAAGTTATTCACTACCTTTGAATTCTCAGTGGTAAACTTTGATTATTACTTTAGTATGATTCTGCATAGAAAGGCAGAGATGTTAATCTTGGGTTTTTATGGCAGGACTATAGCTCGGAAAAGAGAGAGGATTTGTTTTCAGCATGCCAGTATAAGACCTGCCCTCTATTTTCATTAGCCTTAGAGGTAAGGATGCTTAGTTATATGGATAAAGTCTCAGAATCGTGCCACCACATGTGGCAATGAGATCATTGTTGCTGTTTTAGTGAGATTACAGTTCCCCTGCATAGCCAAGAAGTTGCTTTGGGAAGAACAGGTTAGGAGAGGAAAGTTCACCCAACACATGGTTCACATCTAAATGTTTCCATGCATTTGTAAGCTTTTTCATGTCCAAGAGAGATTTTCTATACATGTAATGAGGAAACTTTTCAAATCGTTAAACCTTTGTGTGCCTACTGTAGTGTATCCTAAAGAGTTACGTATACTATTGCAGATAGTCTTTCAGGAGAGGTAAGAATGTTCATCTACTATTTAGATCTTTTACATAACTTTAAGACATTGGCTAATAGATAAAACTGGCTATTTCTGGGATGTTGGAAACTGAAATGGGAAGGGTGTATAGCTGTTGTGAGATAGGGTTGTCAGACTGAGTAAAGTGAGTTCCACCGAATTTTCCTGTTGTGGCCAGTGTGAGCTTTGCCCTCACCTTCCTAGGACAGCTTATTTAAATATATGCCCCCTTGTTAATTGCTGATGCTTCAGAGGTCTCTAAATATTTGTGGCAGGGTCTGTGACACTGGCATAGAGTCTATTTTAACCCTTGCATTGATGGGGTGATTTAAAATGTTTTAGGGACATCTTAGTTTATTGGTTTTATGGAACATTTTCTGAAACAGGCTAAAAAGAGTTAATTGAAATTCATAGAGAAGTTATTACATAGAAGAAAGCAAGCTGGTGAGTTCAGTATTTTGTTTTACTTAATTTCAGATGGCTGGTCCTTTGCAAATATTTAACTAGGATGTTGATGGCCTGAACAGCTGCTTAGAAATGAAGATACATACTTATTTAATGGAACAATCAGCTGACATTGCCAGACACTCATCTCCTGAAAATGATGGGGAAAGAGTCTTTATCATGGGTTGATCAAGCTACCCATGGCTCTTTGACAAAACAGGAGTTTTCATTTTTTAGTGGAAATTTATTGATTTTGTTTAAATATGTACCTACTTAATTTCAATAGAGCATGACACATAACAAATACACACTAGAAGAGCATGGTAAAAAAGAAGTTAATAAACTGGAATTTAAATACTTAATATGCACGGCTGTGCTTAAGAAGCTGACTAAATATAAAATGATCTTTGGCTTTGCTGCAAACTCCTGTCCAAGACTAGTGGAACCCAGATGTGGTTTTATTACTGAACTGAGCTATGAAGTAGATAAGGAGATTTCCTATTGTGACTAGCTGCCTGAGGTCAGGCTCTTGTATCCTTGTTTTTATTAGTTTCTGTCACAACCTGAAAGATACCTTTTAATGTTTTGGTTTGCATGTTGTAGTCAGCAAAATTGCACAGATAGAATACAGAAGGATCTCATGGCAAGCATTATAACATTATCAAAATTTAGCAACATTATTTCAGAGAGCCAATAACTCATATCTCTTAGTATATTACCTGTATTTTAAACAAAATAATTAATGGAATTAGTGGAATACTAGTAATGGTCTAAATTTTTCAAAAGTTTCTAGTGATTTTTAAATGCCCCAATTATTAGGTGTCCAATTTGAGACACTTAGAGCCCTGATTTTCAGAGATGTTGAGCACCTGCCCTCTGAAAATCAAGCTCCTTTAAGATGTTGCATGCAGGGCAGTCAAAATCACTAGTCATTTTGGAAATATAGGTCATTATATAAAGTTGATGGTACTTTAAAGCTCAAAATTTTAGAAGATATTAGAATTTTAGATCTAGAGTGCCTAAAATGCATTTTTAGAATACAAAATATTCTTTTCATAATAAGTCTGGTGAACCTGTTTTCTTCATTCTAGCGTTGCTCTAATGAATTTAATGGACATGAAACAATAGTTGCTAGTTGCATTGTCATAGGTAGGGACCTACCAAATTCAGGAAATTTTGGTCAATGTCATGGCCAGGGGTTTTTAAAATTAGTCAATTTCATTATTTTCAGATGTTGTAACCATGTTGGTCCCAACTAGGGTGACCAGACAGCAAGTGTGAAAAATCGGGATGGGGGTGGGAGGTAATAGGCACCTATATAAGACAAAGCCCCAAATACCGTGACTGTCCCTATAAAATCGGACATCTGGTCACCCTAGTCCCAACCCAAAAGGCGGTCAGGGTGGGAGGATCTCAAGGCTGTTGCAGGGGGGATTACTTCTGCCCTGCTGCTGGTAAGGGCACTGCCTTCAAAGCTGGGCAATGATGAGAGAGAATACCCTGAAAACCTATGCAGAGCATTACATTTCTCAATCTGTCAGAGTACCAAGTGTTCAAAAGCTGCATGTTTGAAAAACACTCTCTAAGAGACTTTAAAGAGATTTAAAGAGTCAAAAGCATTGTAGTCATGCTTTATCTGTTGTTGTCAAGGTAACCAGAGTTTTGGGATTCCTGGCAATAGGATTCTTCCAAAATACCATTATAATACTAGACAACTACCTCCCACTGTATAGACAACTTCCTGCCACTGTATAAACTGGCTTTTTTTAAAATTTTCTTTTTAAGAACTAGTCAATAAAATTTTCACAGAGAAACACATCACCAACAACAAAAGATACAGACTTTATGACATAACTCCCTCTCTTTCCATCTTGGGTTCCATCGGAATGAATGCACATTCTCGTCAAGCCACCAATTCACAACTAGACAAATTATCGAATTGTAACTCTCTTTATCCTAGAGTACAGTCTCCACGCAAACTTATTTGTGAACCATTTCAGTCTGTTCATGCTGAATTTTCATATAATTTTCATGTAAAAATAATATTCCTTTCCTCCTCATAGTAATTTTTAAAAGACAGTAATTCTTTGACTGATATTTTTCTGTAGTTTGGTCATTTTAAAATGACCTCTTGTTTACTGCCTGAAGAACATTTAAGAGTTTAACAGTTTATGCAGTACCTACTAATTTTCTTCTCCATCATGGTCATTACTTGTGTCTTTATATCCATGTTAAAGATTTAGAGTCACATCTTCAGCTAAGTCAGCACAATTCCTTTGATATCAGCTGAAGATCTGGCCTTTATTACTCAAACTGGGCTACTTACAGCTATTGGGTTTGTAATGTAAATATAATTTTATGAGGTTGTAAATCATTTTGGAAAGTGGATGATATGCTGCTGTAGAAATGTTGGTTTGATAACAATCATGCTATATATGGTTGAATAGAAAAGGAAACTCTTGACATTCCATAGCTTTTAGTATGGGAGTAAAATAGCTCAGAGAGTTGCATTCTTCATTAACTTTGCATACGATGTAAACAACACATGAAAAAGTAGGTTGCAAGTCCTTCAATAACAAATATTTAACTGCTAGGTAGGAAATGTAGTTTGGTCCATCTCTAAAGATCTGTGAAAACCAGGAAATTATTTTACTTCCAGCAATCTGGTTTCTACTTGGGTGTCAGAAAAGCCATATGATGCCCAAATGGACAGGTAATGTGTTCAAAACTGTTCATTAAAAAAAAATCTTTTGGAGAAACGCATCCAGATTTTTTTTGGTTGTTTCCCCTTAATAAGAGGAAGTGCAAGTGCAGTGCAACTGTCTTGATATTTGGATGTGCTAGAAAAGAGTGATTACCAATAAATTAAGAAATGGGTTCCCTCTAGTCGAGTTATGTATTATTCACAAAACCTAGCTGGGCTCACAGCAGGAACAGTTCTCTCTCTCTCAGGCGCTATATATTGCTGATATTAAAAAATAATACCCATGGAAATAGCTTAAAGGTAAACTTCAAAAATGTTCTCTTTTTTTTTTTTAAATGCAAACTGGTTAAGTTCATGGTTCAGTAATAGCAAATGGTATGTGTATAGCAGACTTTAAAATGACAGATGATTACATTATAAAACAAGGCACTTGAAAATCAGTTCGTCCTTTACTTATGAACTGAATCTTGCATCAGAATTCTTTAGATCCTTGCATATACAGCAACCTTAAATGTGGATTTCCTCCTCTTCCCACGATACCTGGAAGCAGGCCAGAATTTTGACCTGGGCTGGACTTTAAGGGTATGTCTACACAAGGATAAAAGACCCCCGGCAGGCCTAGGTCAACTGGCTAAGCCTGTGGGGATAAAAATTGCTGTGTAGATGTTTGGGCTTCAGGATCCCTCGTAGGATCCCAGAGCTTGGGCTCCAGCCCAAGTTCAAACATCTACACAGCAATTTTGAGCTCTGCCAGACTGAGTAGGCTGACCTGGGCGAGCTGTGGCGATGCCGCGGGTCTTTTATTCCTGTGTAGACAAATCCTAAGTCTCCTCTTGGAAACCCAAACCAGAGTCAATAGCTTCCAAAGCTGCACCCCACTCAACTTTAAATTAGCAACGCTGTTTATTCGTTTAAATTGAGAATTTGTTTGCAACAGAACCTTTAACTGAACTTCAGACAATAGTGGTAAGGTGCCAATTAACTGATTGTACTAACTCCTCCAGCATAGTTCTCCCTGGGTGGGAGAAGGTACTGGGCATGAAGGGCCTAAGAAAGAAAATTCCTGGATAAGAATACATTTTTCCTTTCCATGTCCAGCAATCTTAACAGTGGTATGTTTGTAGCATTGAGTGTCATCTCTGAGATAGTACAGTAACATTAACTATAAACAATGATAAAGATACTTTTTGGTGAAAGTAACAGATATATTTGTGACTAGCCAGTGGACAAAAGGCGGAACAGAAAACTGAGAGTGCGGAAGAAAGAAGAGGGGGGATCTCTCCCCTCAAAAAACTCATCAAACAACCTGGTGGCTATTTGTCTCTAAATATGTCACAGACACTAAGGAACACATGCAGTAGGCAAATGAAAAGAATATTTCATTTTTGTAAATATGGTGGTGTTTTTTACATGTATTCTATCTCAGAAGCAAAAATGCTAGTAAATAGGTCAAAACACATTCACCCGAACTGCTTTGTGTTATGGAATTTTTTTTCCCTACACCCCCCCCAAACAGGTGATTGTGTGTATGTACTATATACTGGAGGACTGTGCTCACAAGCAAGGGAGCTAAATTGGATAGACTGCAGGAAGAATCCTGTCTTGTAGTTTTGCAGACTCATTTTATGAAAGCTTTTCTGGCTTTTTGTATCAGAACAGCTGAAGACTTTCAAATCTGTGTTGGGATCATTTGAGGCAGCACAGATAAAACCTTTAATACACATCTGTCTTTAATTTAAAATGTTAACAAGCTAACAAAAGGATATTTCCAAAGATAATTTTGGAGTTTTATAACTGGGAAATATGAGAATTTTATTTTTCTCTATAAGTCTTAATGTGCTAAACTAAAGGCAGAAGGATCATATTTTCACATTGTCTTTGGGGGTGGTTCTTGGCTTGTCATCATCTGCAGTGACACAAATTCTTGCTGATCTCAAACCGTGTTCATTTTTTAGAAAGTCTCTTAATGATTGACTCTGTAATGATGTTGTTGCTCTACCTTTTTTATTCATGACATGTAATTTCAGTCCTTCATGGTTATAATGTTAAATAAATTATGGGTTTGACTGATCTCTTTGCTGTTTGGTGATTTGAGAGCACATCATTTTCAGTGATGTATTCTCCTTCATCTCCTCGTGAATGGCAAGCCAGGTCACCACCTACAGGAGAGAGTACAGTTGAGTTTGTATTGTGTAGTTCTAAGTATGCTAACTATACCATTTTAAATTGAGAATGTCATCTCCTATAGTTTCAAATGATAACCTGCCCATCAGGATCAGAGATGAGCCTCTGTCCATTTTATTACCTTTATCTTGACCTTTTTTGATAGCTTGTTTCAGTTGGTTTATGGGTGTGAGGCTACTATCCTATCCTGATGTACACACAAAAAAATGTTCAATTGGGACTGATTCTCCACTCTCTTACTTCACTGGTATTTACACGGACATAACTACATTCGCTTCACTGGAGCTATGCCAGTGTAAAACCGGCATCACAGAGTGGAGAACCAGGCTAAATTAATTGAATATGCAAATAATACAAAATGTGTACTGTATTGTCTGAGACACGGAAGTCAGGCTTTTCATCAAGTGGTCCATTTTCAGCACAGAGTATGGAGTTAATGTGTTGTTAAATCTTCACACACTGCTGAAAACTTACCATTAAAGGTTTCTCTTTGGTCTTCAAAGCCTTATTTTTGGTGCTGAGACATATTTGCACAAAATGTATTAATTGTTCATAGCTGCATGTCAATACTATAATGTTAAAATTGTAGAAAATGAATGAAATTATTAGGCAGAGGTATTTCAAAGGCCTTTGAATGTCAGGTGATGTTACACATGTCGTGCTGCAACAACTATAACAGGAAGAAAAAAGGCATTATGTGGTCCATGCTTGTTGACATTTTTAAGAGTTTCTTGATCACATTTGCTCAGTTCAGAAGTGAAAAGTTGCTAGTGTTTTTCTAATTGCCAACCTTGGAATCTGATAAGTCAAAATATGTTCTTTTTGGCTTAGTGAGCCTGAATAGAATCCAGCTCACACTTCCATTGTTGTGCTGTTTTTGCAAGGCTAACAGAAAGAAAAGTAGTAGAAATGTATTTGTGTCCCTTAAGCAAGCACACATGAATCTAAAAGCACCCAGGCAGTGGATCTGTTGTGCAAGAAGGTGCCATTTGTATATAGTTACACTTTTCTGACCCTGATTCAGAGTTTGACAGAGTTCTTTTGCTATTTTCATTTTGGTCCAAACTTGAAAAACTGGCCATGCCAATGAAAATGTGCTTGTATCCATTGCACCCATAATCCATTGCACAGAAAACTGGGATTTGCATGCACAGCTTTAGAAAATATAGCCCTTTAGCCCACTTTAATCTTTTTCCAACAACAATTTGGGCTTTTAGTCCATGTTACTGAAACACTTTTTTTTTTGTCTTTGAAGTTTTTTTAGAACTAGTGTTTTACAAAATATTGGACACTATAAAGCGTTTGGTTCTACTGACTAAAGAGTTCTTGCATAAATATTTTTAAGTTTACATTTTAAACTTTTATTTTCCAACACCATATTCCAGCAGGAGAAAGATTTATAGCTGTATTAGTCTTGCTTCATAGCACAAACATTGAGGTCTGAGTTGCACACATATCAAGGTATGTGTTTGTATAACATATATTAAAAGTAGTGTGCTTTTCCTAACATTTCTGTTAATTTTAAACCATATTTCTTCCAATGTTTCAAAGGCACTAATACTGAATGAGGCAAATTTGTGGCTATTTAAAAGTAGACTGTTTTTATTCAGTGGAGTGCAAAAAGTTTCTGAAAATTGTCTTAGGTGAAAAAAATGCTGTCCATGATATAGTCATCTGCCCTCCTCTTAACTTCTGCCCCTCCCCTATCTTTTTATGACACGTGGCTCTCGATCTCACTTTCCTCACAATCCCCCAGCACTGTGATTTCCTATCTGACCCCTTCGTCTCATTTCTCCTTGCTGTCACCTTCTTACACAACTTTCAATCTTAGATCACTTTGCCCACTAACCAAAATGGCCACTTATTTGACCTTATCTTCACTAAGCATTGCTCCTTCTTTGATTTCTAAATATGAGATCTCCTCAGCAACTATCCTATCTCCTTCAACGAACGTTGCATGCTCATCCCCTTTTACCACCTCTCCACCATATTCTTCCAGTCTGTCAACATGGACAACTTCTCAGCCCTTTCCTGTTCTCTTTCCCTCACTTCTGTGGTTCCCTTCAGTCCACTTTCTCCTCTACCCTCAACTTTTGCCCTTCTCTTCAAAAGTAAAGTCCACCTGTCACCTTCCAGGGTGCAATCCAGACCAATGAATGGTTGCCACCACCTGCCATGCAACCTTGTGTGTCTCACATTGCTTTGTTGTTGTAGCTCCCAACTTGGGCTACTCACAAACAGCCAAATAGCATGCAGGTCATCCCCTGAGTGTCTGAGTATAGTTGCAGTCCTGGTCCAGCAACTCTGGTTGCTGTCCTGGTTAGCAAACACAAGCCACCCTCTGGCTTCCAGCAGCCTTGGTTAATACTTGCAGGGTGACCCCAACACACTCCCCATCCCCAATTTCCCCCAAAATGTGTGTTCTGCACTGTCCAGCCCTCTCCTGGACAGTTCAGATATTATAGGTCTGTTGCCCCTGTAGGGGGTCAGTATGCAACAGTTTGCTACTCTAACTGGAGTTATCAAACACAACACTGCATTAGTTTAGATTTATAAAATAAGTTTATTTAACTATAAAGTGAGAGATTAAGTGAGTACAAGTATAATGTATTAAAGACAGAAATGGTTACAAGAGAAATAAATATAAAACATTTTCTAGTAGCTAAAACTTAACAAACTAGACTTGGTTCAAGGTAAAATCCTTACCACAGGTTCCCAGCACCATTGCTGACCAAATTCTCAGAACACGAACTCCTCCAAAGTCAGTGGCTGGTTCCTGTGTTATCTTAGGAGAAAGAGAGAGAGAGAACCTGAGGTGGTTTTGCTCCTCACTTTTATAGTCCAGTCAACCTTTGAAATGCATTTTCCTGAGGGTTACCCCTAGATAAATTTCCTTCTCGCTGTGAGGATGGAGATATGGAGTCTTGTGATGAAAGAGGTTCCATGTTATTGTTTGCTAAAATGCAGATTGATCTGTTCCTGCCCACCCAAGAACAGCCACTTGATGGATGATTGCCAATCCACATTGATGACACCTGGCTAGAGGTGTCGGCTTGTCCTTTGTCTTTGAGAAACTGGTTTACCCCCTCTTGCTGCCAACTTCTTCAAGAAAAATCAACCAGATCCCTCCTGTCCCACCCCATGGGCTGGAATAGCAGCATTGTATAAACTGTGTTGCAGCTCCCTGGGTTGGCTGTGGTTTGAGTGCACTGAAGGACATTTCCCCGCAAACCATGATTTCTCTGACTTTGCATATGTGCGCTTTTTAGTCATAATGCACATTTTCTAAATTAATTTAATACAGTACATATTTTCCCTACAGGTTGCAATTATTCATATGGTCTATTAAGTAAATCACTTGAGTTATGATGTAGCAGGAAGATAACAGAATGGTTTTTTTTCCTTCTCTTTACAGGAAATAACCACTTGTTTGCCAGAGTACTATAAATGGACACAGTACCTCTTTATTAAGTTATTTGAAGCTGGGTTAGTCTATCAAAAGGAGGTAAGTGCAAACATTGAATTATACAATTATGCATATACCTTAAACTTAATGTCCTGAGTCACTCATACTATAAATAACATCTTTCAGGCTCTTCATTTCACATTCATTAAGGGGACAGATATCTGCATTACTGTGTTTGTGCTTTTGTATATCACTGTAAAAGATAATGAAATGTTAATGGGTAACTATCTTCCACTGCTAATTATAATGGCAAGGCAAATCAATGATCTTTATTATCAAACTGGTATACAGTGGCCGTACGTGCAATATTGGTATGCCAAATGAATGATGTAGATTGAATTTGTTTATTTCTTGGATCTTGATGTCATAAAATGACTCCTGCTTACTTAGGGTGCTATCCTCCTCCTAGTAAAGTCATTGGAAGATTTGCCATTGACTTAAATGGGATCAGGATTGACCTCATCAGCAGTAAGACTCTTCAATCTGTGCTGACACCAGTTAATGCACATCTTCATCTCTGTCTCCAGCACTCTTGAGATATGCCTTAAACAGTCTGAAGTATCATTTATTGCAGTTATAAATGGAGTACTAGAGGAGCAACTGTGGCTTTGCTAAGGCTATACGGGTAGCCTTAAGCGAAGATGGATGTAGAGCTCCATTCCATGACTGTGAATGCCAGGCCAGTAATTACCAGTTTACACATTGTTTAATTAGTCTGGGAACTGGAGTCACTGAAAATTAACAGAGTCTGTCTCTGTCTTTCAGCCTTAGTAAAGAACCCAGTTTATATTCATCACAACAGACTCCTGTCTCTTCTCTGAAGTGAGAGACTGTATGAGTTCTGAACACTAGTGGAGAGGATGCAGTAGTGAGACAGAAGGGACAAAACACAGCTTTAAATCCCTGATTATGACTTTCAACTACTGACTTAAATGTGTTATTGCTCTATTTTTTTCTTCATTGATTGTGATGGAGTTGTCTATTTGAAAAGTTCTGGATTGTGTAGTAGTGCTAATTAACACCACTGTCTCATGGCTAGTTTAATCATAATCCAAGATTTCAACATATATGCTTCTCCTCAATATCAGCAAACTAAAATCATCCCATTTTTTCCCAGCTTTGGATCGTAGTTATTTCACAAAAGAAAACTAGTTCATAATGATACTGCTTCATTTTGGCTTTTTAACATTTTTTTTTTTTTTTAATATTGTCTGTTTTGTGTTCATCAATGTTTTGTTTTAACTTTGCAGTGGTCTAGTCAACTTGTTAGGGAGTGCTTTATAAATAAATGGTCACTATTTTTAGAGCCACTTTTACAATGTGCTATACCATTATTGAAGATATGTATTTTGATTGGCTTTGAAAATGGTTTTAATAAATTAATCTTGCATGGTATGATATTAAGTGTCTTTTTAATTTCAAAAAAGTTTGACGTTATTAGTAGGTTAGAGATAAAAGGTAGCTGAATCACATTAAGCATGAATTCCCATGGAATACTTGTATTCATGTGAGCTTGATTTGTAGATAGGAATTTAAATTTTTCATCAAAAATATCTATATTTAATTCATTCTATCATTTATATTGTATAAATCAATGCAGGCAATCAGATGATGCATAAAAAGTCACTGTTAATAACCATTGTATTCCTAAGGGGAAGGGAATCAAGCAGCTACATACTACAGTATTTCCCTTCACACAATTTGTGAAGTGGCTTTTGCTTCTTTCCAAGCACAAGCATTGTGTTTAAGAAGAAGAAAAAAAGTTTGGAAATTGGGATATTTTGAAAGGAGAATGATGATAAATACGCAAAATGTAGTAACATGAGAGAGAAAACCGTTATTTATTTAAATTCTGAGATTTTGAGTCTTCCCCCTACATAATAGGTTTATTTAATTTATTTCAGATAATGTGTTAATGTGTAAAACATTGTGGAGCAGAGCTATTTTTCAATTTGACCGTAAGTCACTTTGAATAGCTCAGCCGAAGTTACTAAATGATGCTCTATATGGTGGATTGATTTTCACAGTTGCTATTATTCTTTTCTTGATATTTAAATTTCCGTTCATGTTTTTTTTAAACAAACACCTGTTAGCCAGTGATGAGCTCCCAAAATCCTAATAACCGGTTCCCTACCGGGTCCTCGGTGGCACTTGGGCGGCAGGGGAGGGTGTCTTCACTCGCTCCGGGTTTTCGGCGGCATTTCAGCGGCAGGTCCTTCACCCAGAGCGAGTGAAGACACCCCCCCCTGCTGCCCAAGTGCCGCCGAAGACCCGGTAGGGAACCACGCGGTGAATACAAGCCCCACGTGCCTGTCTCCCCCACCACCACCACCCATCCGACCCCAACCCACGTCCTGCCCCCGACTGCCCCCCTCAGAACCCGCAACCCATCAACCCCCCCCCCCTCCTTGTCCCCTGACCACCCCCTCCCAAGACCCCCCACCCTAACTGCCCCCCAGGACCCCACCCCCTACCCAACTCGCCCCACTCCCTGTCCCCTGACTGCCCCAACCGCATCCACCACCACCCCGACAGACCCCCGGGACTCCCACGTCCTTTAAATAGCCGCGGGAGCCCTGCCGCTTCCCCAGGGCTCCAGCGGCTCTGCGAGAGGGTGGGGGAGCAGGGGAGGGGCCGGGGGAGCCTCCCTAGCTGGGAGCTCAGGCGGGCCAGACAGGACAGTCCCGCGGGCCGGATGTGGCCCGGGGACCGGAGATTGCCCACCTGCCCGCCCCTTTAGGAACCGGTTCTACACCGGCTTCTAAATTTAGCAACCAGTTCTTGCGAACCGGTGCGAACTGGCTCCAGCTCACCACTGCTGTTAGAGTATCTCTTTCATTTACCATGCCATGAGATTCATTCAATCTCTTATTATAAACAGTAGAGGTTCTAATCTTTCAAAATTATGCATGTCTTTTTCTGCTGTGTGTAACAAAAAGATCTCACAAAACTAAGTGATTGGGCAACAAAATGGCAAATGAAATTTAATATGGATAAATGTAAAGTAATGCACATTGGAAAAAATAACCCCAACTATACATACAACATGATGGGGGCTAATTTAGCTACAACGAGTCAGGAAAAAGATCTTGGCGTCATCGTGGATAGTTCTCTAAAGATGTCCACGCAGTGTGCAGAGGCGGTCAAAAAAGCAAACAGGATGTTAGGAATCATTAAAAAGGGGATAGAGAATAAGACTGAGAATATATTATTGCCCTTATATAAATCCATGGTACGCCCACATCTCGAATACTGTGTACAGATGTGGTCTCCTCACCTCAAAAAAGATATTCTAGCACTAGAAAAGGTTCAGAAAAGGGCAACTAAAATGATTAGGGGTTTAGAGAGGGTCCCATACGAGGAGAGATTAGAGAGGCTGGGACTCTTCGGCTTGGAAAAGAGAAGACTAAGGGGGGACATGATAGAGGTATATAAAATCATGAGTGATGTTGAGAAAGTGGATAAGGAAAAGTTATTTACTTATTCCCATAATACAAGAACTAGGGGTCACCAAATGAAATTAATAGGCAGCAGGTTTAAAACAAATAAAAGGAAGTTCTTCTTCACGCAGCGCACAGTCAACTTGTGGAACTCCTTACCTGAGGAGGTTGTGAAGGCTAGGACTATAACAATGTTTAAAAGGGGACTGGATAAATTCATGGTGGCTAAGTCCATAAATGGCTATTAGCCAGGATGGGTAAGAATGGTGTCCCTAGCCTCTGTTCATCAGAGGATGGAGATGGATGGCAGGAGAGAGATCACTTGATCATTGCCTGTTAGGTTCACTCCCTCTGGGGCACCTGGCATTGGCCACTGTCGGTAGACAGATACTGGGCTAGATGGACCTTTGGTCTGACCCGGTACGGCCTTTCTTATGTTATGTTCTTATGCAGTATTTGTGATTTAGGCCAAAACACAAATTGCATACATGTGATTAGGGCTGGACTTGAACACAGATATTTTCTCCACCATACCATTTTGTACTTTCTAGTTTACTTGGATTGATCTAAATAGAAGAGAGTGATATCTAAAATAACATATATTGAGTAGTCAAATTCGGTGCAGGAAATGTTAACTCTGTTTAACTTACTTATATTTACAGCTGACCAGTATTACTTGAACATTTTTATATGTGATTTCTCATCCTCTCAGGTTAGAGCTCTTTAGCTATAAATTATCCTCATACTTACCCCCAGAGCTTTTGGATCAGTACCAGCCTATTTAACTTCAGACTATATTCTTGCTCTGTAAAGCCAATGAGAATGATGTTCAGTAGTGTTTTTACTTCTTTATTGAAGATAACAAATGTCCTTGGGTCAGTATACCCCCTGTTAGTACAATCAATCCAAGTATGCGTGTCTTAACTCTGTAGAAAGGTAGCAGGCTTCATTGTTGGCCTTTGAGTTCTGAAGAGCACAGTGTCCAATAGATCCCCAGTTGAATCTCAATTCATGGAGATGACTCTAATGGACATTTTTATGCAGAGATCACGGGAGCCTTGGAAACTATCTTTGTACTGAGTACTGTCAATATCTGATAAGTTAGATCCACTTTTTGTGACACACATACTAAAACTAAAAGAACAGGAGTACTTGTGGCACCTTAGAGACTAACAAATTTATTTGAGCATAAGCTTTCGTGGGCTACAGTCCACTTCTTCGGAAGCTTATGCTCAAATAAATTTGTTAGTCTCTAAGGTGCCACAAGTACTCCTGTTCTTTTTGCTGATACAGACTAACACGGCTGCTACTCTGAATACTAAAACTAGTACTTTGTTTCCTGAAACATTTTTAGGCCATGGTTAATTGGGACCCAGTGGATCAGACTGTTCTAGCAAATGAACAGGTGGATGAAAATGGCTGTTCATGGCGTTCAGGAGCAAAAGTGGAACGGAAGTACCTCAGACAGTGGTTTATCAAAACTACTGTTTATGCAAAGGTGTGAGTATGAGGTTTTTGGACATCACCCCATAAAATATCTCTTCAGGTCTTCATCAGGCTAGCAGGAGAATGTGTTATTATTCCTATTGTGTTGTTATTGTGTTATTATTCCTATTACACACTATTATTCCTATTTGCCTTTCTCCTCCTCCTCTAAAGTAAGAGATCTAAATAACTGGTTTAGGATTCAGCAGTGGAGAAGTCAAAAATGGGAATGGTTTGTTCTCACCAATAGGTACTATTTGTTTATATCCTGTTTTTATTTTTTTCTCATATATGGCCAATCAGGAAGATTAGGTTTGCCTTTCACACATGCTTCTTATAGGTAAGGATCAGTGTTTTAAAATATATTTGCGTTGAGTAACCCTGTCAGAGTCTCTTCTCCCTTCACTTGTCATGTGAATCTTCAGCTAACGGACTGAATAATCGTTAATTTTTTTTTTTAATTCTTTTTCCTCCTTGAAGCTTCTACAAAATGTTTGATCATTACCCATGAATATTAACAACCAAGGCACATACTGTAGGTAGATCATCTTTCTGTTTATCTAGATTCCTCTTTTATATCCACTTTCCTTCTCTGCCTTACTATGTTTCTCCCTTTTTTCTCCTGGCTACTACTTTTGCTTAACCTCCAAGTATGTGCTTAAGTAACCCACCAAATAGCAATCATGCACAAAGGGTCAATAATGTGTTACGCAGTCATCTTGGCTGCTGCATTAAACAAGGGTACCTTGTTTATGCACATAACATATTTTAGGCTTCCAGTATGTTGGGAGAGATTTTTTGGTTTGTTTTTAGAATTGGTTAATGTTACTGCACCTATATTCATTAATTTCTTAAAATAAAGAAAACAAAAATTGAACAAAAATGCTGTTTGCTCATATGTCACTTCACCAATGATGACATTTTTTCAAGGGTAGAAAGAGTGACAATGCTTTAAATTTGTAGCAGGAACCCTTATTTGTTGACTATGCAGATACTATTTTAAGTATTCATGACCATGTTGTCTCATTTTTCAAAACTATCAGTAAACTTAAGATACTGTCAAGTAACTTTTATAGATTCTTTTTTTAAAAAAGTAAATTTTAATTAGCTTTATTGTTTTGACAAATTTCTTTGGTAAAAGTATAATGGGCTTAACTGATGGCATTATTATTCAAACTGTTATCTGTGCATTTTAGAATCTTATTCTGAAATATTTAGTTACTATGGTTACTCAGTTAGGACTGTATGCAGATTCATTGAAAAAGCTATCTGTTAGTTATTTCTGTATACAAGTGTAAAATGGTAGTTATTTTTTATGCACAGCCAGCTAAGTCTTCAAATAATGATATGTAAGGTTGGCCTTTGGTAGCCCTGCCCTCTCCTGAAGGGGTGCTATGAAAAATTCAATAACATTTTGATAATTTGGTTTTAAAAACTCATCACTAAAGAGCAGAAAATAGATAAATTTCAAATGTTGCAAAACAGAAAACTTTGAAAAAAAAAATTTTTTTTCATGAATTCATATCCCTGGTTTTTGTCCAACTCTAGGGTAGTATATTTATACTTCATTTTAAAAATGTGGAAATTGGCAGGAACCACAAAATCCTGCCATAGTTAGTTTATAGCCAACTCTAAGAATTGCTCTCTCTGAGTGCATGTTTTTTAAACAGATATTTAGTGGCACATCCTTCCCGTGGTACCCAGGTTGAGTAGCTGGATAGTACATTAAGAAGTTTTAGGTATAGCTTCCTACCCAACCCATGGATGGAGAAATGGTCAGTGAAGGGACCTACCAGCTCGGTTGCAGCTTTTCCCTTGATTTGCCTTACACCAACAGTCACTTTCTCAGCATTGTGTAGGAAAACCCCTCAAAGGAGGATTCGAGCACACAGGAGTTTGTACCTTCTGGACAGGGGTTAGGCATTCAGCCCTACCAACATCCACAAACTGTGGAATCACGGGAGTTCCACTGCTGTCCCTCCATTTGTCACTTTTTGAGGTAGAGAGCTAAGTGGGTGTCACTGTGAATGTATTCATGGATGCATATGGTTTGTTAAAGTGCATAAATTAAACCTCAGATATGAAGAAAAAGACAACTGAGGAACTGTCTAATTTGAGTGAGGCAACAGAAGGAAATATTTCAATGTTATTAAATCCCAGATTGATTTGCCTTTATAATTAGAATTCTGTGCTCCATGGCAAACCTGTGATTGTGCTGTTAATACCAAGGACAAAAGAAATCTTGAAAAATATCAGATTTTTTAAAAAAATTGAATGCTTATTTCCTACTGTATGATTTTATCTGCCAGTATTTAGAACAGCATTTCATGCTGAAAAAAGTGAAATGTGTGTGTGATGAGCACAAGTGGAATTAATAAAATCCTTGCAAGGAGAGAATGCTCAGATTAAAAGCAAATTCTGATTAACTTGTATTAATGGTTTGTTATGCCATAGAAAAGTGTTGCAGTAATTTATTTGTCAGCAGTTGTGGTGACATCAAGAATGGAAATATAGATCCAAATATAACTAGTCTTGTGTGTCCTGATTTCATGTTTCTTGAATATTTTTCTTGTTTTATTTCTGTGGTACAGGTCTGTCACATCTTAGGCGCATTTAACATGTGCGATTTCAGCTTTACGCGGTCGGCAAAAACAAGAAAAAAACAACAAAAAAAGAGAAAAATAACAATTTAAATACTGTTTCTGTAGTGCGGGCGATTCTGCCTGCCATTACACTCAATGTAATTTTGACTATACGCGGTTTTTGCTTTAGGCGCTGACCGCGGAACGTAACCCCAGCGTAAGATGAGACAGACCTGTACTGCGCAGAATGGCTGCCTCCTTACTCCACAATAAAATAAAACCAAATACTGCCTTTTAGTGGAGAAGGGATCTTGACAGTATCTCAGTTAAAGTGCATAATGTAAGGTAAAGGCTTAGTCGTGAGGAGAATAAAAATGTTGCCTTTTAATCTTTAATTTTTCAGACTCTGGGATTTTATGCTTCCCACACTCAAGGTTCTATGTCAGACTTACCATCCCTCTGGCTGAATGGGGCTGATACAAATCCCTTTGGAGCCCTTACTCTTGAGTCATGTAAAGCACTGTCTCCTGTACAGGGGCCCAGAGCACTGTCTCCACAGCTCTCTTGGCACTTGTTAGTGCAAGGAGTGAACCCATATCCCCCACATGGCAACACAAGAATTACTTGTAGGCATCCAGGCCAGGCTGTACTTTCAGGCTTAATATAAATAAAGTATTGCATTAAATGCTACAATACTATAGATCTAAATTCCTATTATACAATAGTAACTAAAGCAATGGACTTTCAGGGTTAACTTTTTTAAATAGAAACAACTAATCTATTGCAGTGCTTGGAGTCAGATTTGCAGAATGAATATGACTGTTTTTCAGTTTTCTCCAAGTGGTACATTTTAGTATGTTTGTGACTAAAGAATATGGGGGGAAATTCTCTTCAGTGACATAAACAGAGAGAAAGCTGAATATTTAGGAACTCGATTATCCTGTCTTTTGTAACTCAGTCATTTATCTCAGTTGTATCTGGTCAGGCAGCAGTGTTTATTGACAATGAGTTACAGAATATAGAAAGAGGCAAAAACTGCTGAGAATTGAGGCCCTTGCTAGTGAGAGTTTGAAGCAGGTACGGTATCAATGTTATTGCTCCGTGTGTGTGTGTGTGTGTGTGTGTGTATATATATGTGTGTGTGTGTGTATATATATATATATTTATTTATTTATTTTAATTTTTTTTTTCAGGATACTTCACACTTGGGAAATAAGATTTAAGTGTGACCTATTGTAGTCTAGAAAGAGGCAACTGAAGGTAGAGGAATAAAATAAGAGAGTGGGGAAAAAATTAAAAATCCAGTTCTGTAAGAAAAAAAAATACATGAGTTGGAGATATATGTAATATTATCTTTATTTGCACTATATTGTTATATGTTAAATTTTAGCAAATGACTTTCTGTAGCATCATAATACTTGAATTATATTCAGTTACTCTATTGGGAGTATGGGTAAATATAGGTAAGAACTTAAATTTGCCAGCTTAAATTTAACAGATCTTGAGTATACCCATGGCTTCCTGCTAATGTGATTTCAAACCCAGCACTTTTCCCCACTATTTTGTGTTTAAGTGTAAGACATTTTTATTAATAAATTGAATACTTTTGAAGTAAAATAATTTGCCCACTTCTTTGTGTTATCCTCTCTTATATTAGTGGAGCAGTTCAATCAGCCAATTTCATAAGTGTCAGCTGTAAGTAGAATAAAAAGTTTTGGTTTTACATCTTACATGTTAAGTTTTGATTTCCTCATAGGGTAGAAGTGTCTGTTTACTTCATTTACTATCATTGAAATATTGAAACTCTTTTTGTATCAGTAAGGATATGATATCAGGCATCCATCTGTCATAAAATTCATATTTCCCTAAAGTCAGATAGAGATTCAGTTTTCTTTATTCTAAAATCTGTCACCCCACTCCATCCCATCCCTTTTAGTGCAACAGAGGAGGGATCTCTTCTTTGTTGGGAAACTATTGGGAAAACCTTAGTTTTAAGTCCTCTGTACCCTGAATTTATTTGACTAGATCGTTATGTATAGGCTCTATTACTGTATAATTCTTGACTAGACTACCAAAATTTGACCTGGCTTTACTTTGACTTTGTTTCTGTTGAAGATGGTTATTCATGCCTTGCATTTCCCCTGTCAATTATTACAATTCCTTCTTTTAGATCTGCTTAAAATTGGTACTTTTTAACCTTCAGAAAGTCACCGAATGGTGCTACTCTCTTACTTGAAAGTGGGGCCATATCATCAACTTGAGATTCTCACGGGCTTTAAATCTGCCCTTCTGATTTCCATAACCTTCCTTGGACTTGCACTATTCTAACTTTTTGATCTCATTTACCTTCCGTTTTATTCACATCTCATTTACTGTACTCCTCCTTCCTGGTGTTACAGCACCACAAGAAAAATAATTCTTTATCTGTATTGTAAATTTCCTTCCTTCTAGGCCAACCAAAGGGAGAATAGTTCCGTCTAGACAGGGGCGGGCAAACTTTTTGCCCTGAGGGCCACATCGAGTTTCCGAAATTGTATGGAGGGCCAGTTGGGGAGGCTGTGCCTCCCCAAACAGCCATGCGTGGGCCGGCCCCCACCCCTGATTGCCCCCCGTCGCCCCATCCAACCCCTCCTCTCATTCCTGACTGCCCCCCCCCCCCGGACCCCTGCCTCATCCAACCGCCCCTGCCCCTGACTGCCCCCCAACACCCCATCCAACCCCCCCTCCTTCCTGACTGCCCCCTGGGCACCCCTGCCCCCATTCAACCCTCCTGTTCCCCGACCCCTGACTGCCCCAACCCCATCCACACCCCTGCCCCCTGACCACCACCCCGAACATAGGCGCCGACTCTGTGGGTGCTCTGGGGCTGGAGCACCCACGGGGAAAAATTGGTGGGTGCTCTGCACCCCAGCTCACCTCACCTCCGCCTCCTCCCCTGAGCGCGCCCGTCCCTGCTTCTCCTCCCAGCGCTTGCCACCACAAAACCGCTGTTTCGTAGTGTAACAAGCTCTGGGAGGGAGTGGGGAGGAGCGGGTTCGTGGCGCGCTCAGGGGAAGAGGCGGGGGTGGGGATTTGGGGAGGGAGTCCAATAGGGGCAGGGAGGGGGCACAGTTGGGGTGGGGACTTTGGGGAAGGGGTTGGAATGGGGGCGGGGCAGGGGTGGAGCGGGGCGGGGGTCGAGCACCCACCGGCACCAGGAGAAGTTGGTGCTTGTGACCCTGAACTCCCCTGCCCTCTATCCAACCCCCCCTGCTCCCTGCCCCCTTACCTCGCTGCCTGGAGCACCGGCAGCATTTCTAGTGTAGACATGGCCTGACTCTTGATTTGTATTTCTTTGTTCATTTTGTTAGTGTGTGTATTGCCAGAGTGTAGTTTAAACTTTTCTCCTTGCGTCCATTCTCTTTGTCACTTTATCACATTTGATTTTATTCAATTCTTTGTTTCAGACTTTGCTCTGCCTTTATTTTCCCTGCTATTTCTGGTGTCTAATCTAATTACAGAACTAGCTTTTGGCCACATTTATTTATATTTTCTCTATGGTTCCAAATTGTATCTTCTCTGTTTGAAAACAAAGTGAGGGACCAGAATTTTCAAACTTGGGTGCATGAAGTTAGACTCCTAAATCCGTATTTCAGGCACCCAAATAAGTGTCTTGATTTTCAGTGGTGCTGAGCACTCCCCCCATTTACTTAATCAGGAGAGTGAAAAAACTAGTATTACACTTGTTACTGACACTTTTTTCAGCATCCAGTCCATCTTAATTTTATTCGGTGATGAAAATTTCAGAAAATGTTTTTCTTTGAACATTTTACAAAAATGTCTTCATTTACTCAAATGATTTTTAAAAAGTGAGCATATTAAATGAGTGAGAACTGATGAGTATCCAGTTTGAGATTGTTGTAAGGTTATCTATTAAATATCGAGTAACATTTATTAACAGGTTAGTAATATATCTCCAGTGCACATTTTTCCCTTTGTAATACTGTTTAAAATGTTTTAACTATTGTTGGTTTTTACTAAATTTCCCAGTGTAGGCCTCTCAGGTTATTAGGGCAATGCCTTAAGTGCAAAGAACCGGGATTGGGGATTACCTGTTCAGAAATTTTGAGGGCATTTATTTTGTCTTTTCACGGTGTACTGTGCAGGCACACACTTATGTGAAGAAGTTTCTGTGCTTACAAAGTGTATACGGCTATGTATTCACTGCAGAGTTAACTCTAGTTGTTTAAACTCAAGTTAATCTAGATTGAGTGAGAGGGTATGTCTCTACTGCAGTGCAAGCCAGAGCTCAGATTTATGCTCAAGCCCTAATCCCCCTTCGGTCTACACACAAATATCTCAGACTCTGGCTCAGACTCAGGGTCCTAGGACCTTGCAAGAGTGGAGGGTCCAAGCCCCCAAGTCAATGCGGGACCCAGGGTTTGAGCCCTAATGCTTTGCAGTGTAGTGGTCTATGTAGGGGGGCATCAGTGGCTATACTGAGTGTCATGAGCAGCATCACCCACTTCAAGTCTGCCATGTCTGTCATTGTCCTCCTCCTCCTCCTGCTGCTGCATCATTAGTTCTGTCAGGTGCCTTCGGTGGGTCAGAAAACGCCGCCAAACTGACCAGCAGCGTCACTTGGAAGCGCTGCCCACATCCTGAAACAGGAGCAAAAGTCCAAGCAAGAGAAGTTTCTGAAATGGCGATACCTCCATATTGCTGGGAGTACACAGACCAAAATGACAACTCATCAGGAGGTGTTGGCGGGCTGTTCAAACTTCCTGTAACATGCAGTGTGGACAGTCAAGATTTTCTCACACTGCACCATGAACAAGGGGCTAGAGCAGCCACATTTCAGGAGGACATTGGGATGTCTGGGATATAGTAGCTCGGGTCTGTGTACTGCAGTGCGAACACTGGAACCCCAGTTTTGGGCTTCGGTTAAAAAACTCTTAACCTGTTGTTGGCAATCAGAGTAGACGCTCAAGCACTGGGTTCTCAAACCCAGGGTCCGCTGACTCGAGTCCCACTAACCCGGAGCTTACATTGCAGTGTAGACATACCACAGAGTACGCTTACGCTGCAATAAAAAACCCACAGCACTGAGTCTCAGAGCCCAGGTTAGATGACTTGGGCTCGTAGGCCTCAGGCTGCAGGGTTGTAAAATTGCAGTGTAGCTGTTCGGGCTTGGGCTGAATCCCAGGCTCTAAGACCCTGTGAGAGGGGAGGGTCTCAGAGCCCAGGCTTCAGCCTGAAACATCTACACTGCAGTTGTATAGCCTGCAGGACAAGTCCTGCAAGCCCAAGTCAGCTGACCTGGGCCAGCTGTGTTCATGCCACGGGTCTCTTATTGCAGTGTAGATGTACCCACAGAGGCCATCCACACTGCAAAATAACACTCAGGCTGCACAGAGTGACTGGATTAGCTACACAAAGTGATTATCAGCTGAGGAATTGTGCTAACCTGATCTGTAGGTTATATTTTCTGATGGGCCAGCCAACTCGAGTTAAAAGCACTACCACACTCAAGTTGACTCTGTGTGTGTGTGTGGAATGGACGTGAGTTAGGGGCAACACTCAAATTATAAAAAAAAATCCTAATAGTCACGCAGTGGATTTTGAAGAGAACAGTATCTGACTAGCCAGTCAGGTGTCTATTGACCTACTTGCATACTCTTAAAATGTATTTATATAAAATATATATAATTATTTTAAAAGAAATTATCCACTCATTGGTTTGTCCTCTGCATTTCTTGCATTGGGTTATTATATGTAAGCACTCAGTATTCGCTGTAGATGGAGCCCAGTACTGTATGGAACAGGACACCAAGCAAGGTAAATAGTCTTAACATGAACATTTAGAATAGAACATGGAACAGTAAAGGGACTTGTTGGTTTATATTCCACTAAAGTCATTACATTATTGTTTTAAAAAGCAGCGGCAGCAGCTTGGCATTCTTATATCTATAAATCAGCAGAAAAGGAAGTAGTTAGTTGAGGATGCAAAAGAAGGTTAATCTAGTAAGGAAGAATAATCCAAAACAGTATGTAGCTATGGGGTGTGGATGACAAAAATGTATTATATTGTGAATCATAGAGTGAATCATAGTAAAAACATCAGTAGCCAGCAACTAGCATTTGTAACATGTTTTAAGTATTTAATTTTGGACATTTTTAGTATAATTAAAATATAATAATTGAAAAGAGCAAATTGTGTGTTCAGTAATTGTATTCTATGAAGTGGAGCCTAATTAGTGACATATAGTATGAATGATCCATGCTCCCTGGTAATTGTAAATTAACAAAATAATAAAAGGCTTTCATGTTTCATGTTGGAGCTGTGCAACTTAAGGACAAGTGATACAGCATATTGACTTCCTCTACTTAGAAATTAACTACTGAACATTGTATCAACTATCTTTCTGTCTGACTCATGCCTCCAGCTGTATTTCTGCCAAGGTAAAAGTTTTGGACAGTGCTGGAATACTCCTAGCAAAAATGTCAAATCTTATGAAGTATAGATTGAGATGGGGTTTCCATTATACCCCCCCCTCTAAAATTCTTTGTTTAAATTCTTTGTTTCTTTAATTTAAAAAATAACTTTTCAAATTATGTAGACAAAATGAGCAGATTTAAAGCAATGCTTCCAACAGCAATCATAATGCTTCATGCTGTTTGTGTGCCTGAGTGCGCACACTAAGAAAGCAATATGTCTATAACTCTATATAAATGTACACAAACTGCATACAAGTTACAGTAATGCAAACTGCTACATTATAGATGGGAAGAAAATAATGGATAATGTGGGAACCATCGCTGTGAATTTCTTCTTTGTTGTGTGGGTAGAATCTTATCCGTAATATTGTATTAACATAACATTTTACATTTAATATTCACCTTTATTGTCAATTAATATTATTTATATTGCAATAGCAACCAGAGGTCCCATTCAGAATTGGGCCTATTGTGCTATGTAAAATATAAATAAAATTATAAAAATCTCATAAGGTATGTAAAACTGATGGACAGCATCAGCCTCATTGTTATAGTATGACAATTAGTTGAGTTTGAAAAATTTAGGATAAATAAATGTGACCTATCTGTATACAATTTCCAGGCTATTGGCCAGAGAACTAGTCCAAAAATAGCATTCAGTCCTGCAAACACATATGCATATAAACAGTCCTGTTGTGCTCAACAGGACCAAGCACATGCATGTTTTCTGGATCAGGACTACAATTAACACAGATTTAAAATGATATCTTTCCTTGTTTACTTTTTCTTCCTAGTCTTTCTGTGTTCACTGTTTACTGTGCCCGTAAGGAAGCTATGTCTCAAACAATTGGATGCACCACATTTCTGGACTTTGCCATGTTCCACTAGTTCTTGAAAGATATGAAATTGGGGGGAGCTATAGTAGAAGAACACCTTGTTCATGTTTTTACTCCTGCAGCTCTACTGCTGTGCCCCTTTATAAAAACTAAATTTGAAAGTGTTAATGTATGTGTTTTTATATGTATGCTAGAGTTGCTAACACCTCCTTTATATTGTGCCAGGCCATGCTTGATTCTTTGTCTGATCTCCCTGAGTGGTATGGTATAAAGGAAATGCAAGCAAACTGGATAGGTGATTGTGTTGGATGTTATCTTGACTTCATGTTAAAGGTGAGTCAGAAATTTGACCATCCCTTTCTTTGTGTGGATTATGTAAAATGACTGAAATGCATAATGGGATTTCTCTTAATATCTAGAAGACTTTTGAAAGTTAAGGATACTATTACATATTGTTTTACAAATAAATATATATATATGTTTATTAAATGTAACACTTTGCATTATTTTTATTCTTACTGCACTATAATATTCAAAGCTCATTGAAGATTTCCTGCAGAAAGATTGTGGCAGACCTTAGTATTTTTGTAAGTGAACTTTTACTTAAATAACCCAAATCTGTGGCTGATCAGAATTCACAATTCTAACCCAAAGCAAATTAAGATGTGAGATTACTTAAATATATCAGGTTTAATGGGAAGTTAATGTCATGAGACTACATTTAATCACTGGATGGAGTAAAAAACAGATATGTAGGGTTAAGATAAAAAAGAGGGCAGGTATGTTGAGCTGTGTTTCTGAGTGTTCTCATAATGATCATATCAGCTTCATGAGTCACATTTAAAAGCCTCAGTTCTTCATTGTACTGGAATTTATTCATGGGAGAAAAGTAGTAAAATTTTAGTAGCTTCTCGTTGGTATAAAAAGCAAGAAACTGAAATCCTCCACCAAAATTCGTTGTGTGAGTTCAGCAGTTTGGAACCCTGTAGCTGTTCAGTTCTGTCTGTGTCCCCTAGGGTCCACAAAGTCCACTGAAGAGTGCTGAGAAGTTCTACAGATCTAACTTAGTAGTTCTTTCATCTCCAACCATTCCCAAGGAAAGCCAACTGCATCAAGTATAAGTGTTTTTGCTAGTGTGGTTATTAGCTCTTAGGACAAAAATCATATGAATCTATTATTAATTCTTAGTAGGACTAAAGAAAAGCCAGTAGTATTTTGCAGCTGAGTCTTTAAAACTATTTTTGGTTAAATGCTTTGGGTACAGAAGCTTTCTTTGCTTAATATTTGTTTTCCTTCCTAACATTGAGTCCTGCCAACCCGCATGACTACAGAAACGTTTTAAAGCAACAGGGGTTGTTGAGGATGCACACATATACCTCTCAAACCCATAGATATCAGTGTAGAGCAAGAGGGGTAAGAGATGTGGTTGTTTTTTCTTTTCCTCCACTGGCAATGGAAGAACTCCACTCTTGGGAAATCTGTGCTAAATTGAGCCTCTTTATATTGATAGTACTATTTATAGTAAGTACTATGTTTAATGCAAACTAGAAAGCTAGATACTGAGGAACCTAAAGAAAAGTGCTGGATAAAAAAGGTAGGTAGGTAAGGAGAACTTAAGAAAAGTACAGGTACACTTTGCCCTGTGCTCTGTCCACAGAACAAAGAGAATATTTGACATCCTTTTGGAAAGATGCAAAAGTGAAATGACTCTTGATAATGATGATCAAGTGAGAGATTTTCAAAGGTACAAATGGTGTTAGGCACGTAGCTCACAATCACTTTCAGTGAGAGTTAGGTGCCTAATTGCTTTGGCCTAACATTTCATAAATGACTAATGACTTTAGAAGCAGCAAAGAATCCTGTGGCACCTTATAGACTAACAGAGGTTTTGCTCCACAGGATTCTTTGCTGCTTTTACAGATCCAGACTAACACGGCTACCCCTCTGATACTTAATGACTTTAGGTGTTTTAATTTCTGGGAGCCCAAATTGAAATACCTTAAAGGGGCTCTGCACATCTGAAAAACAGGCCACCTTAGTTAGAGGCTTCTGTAAATGTATGCCTCGATGTGCACTTGAAAATCTCCTCTGAGGACTCCATGTGCTAGAGCAGGGGTCGGCAACCTTTCAGAAGTGCTGTGCCGAGTCTTCATTTATTCACTCTGATTTAAGGTTTCGTGTGCCAGTCATACATTTTAACATTTTTAGAAGGTCTCTTTCTATAAGTCTTTAATATATAACTAAACTATTGTTGTATGTAAAGTAAATAAGGTTTTTAAAATGTTTAAGAAGCTTCATTTAAAATTAAATTAAAATGCAGAGCCCCCCGTACCAGTGGCCAGGACCCGGGCAGTGTGAGTGCCACTGAAAATCAGCTCACGTGACGAAGGCGGCACGCGTGCCATAGGTTGCCTACCCCTGTGCTAGAGCATTTAACTGGACCAAAATTCTGTAGCAATTCTGCAGTAGCTTCATTTAAATTTAAAAAAATAGATTTTTAATTAATAAAATATGAAAATAAATATCAGTGTAGTGTGTCCCCAGTGTTAGTCATATATTACACTTAATTTATTTCATATTGTGCCATCTTTTCCAGTTTTCATTATGTGTTGTAAGTACAAAAATCTGCAGCATTTAACTTCATTGTAGAAATGTCAGTGGGGAGGCTGGAGATGGAAACAGTTTAAAATTCTGTTTAGATTTCAGATTCAGCACCGCATTTAGATGAATAATGGGGCAATTTCTCTCCTAATTATTGTCGCAGGATGCCTGCAGACTCAGAAAAACAAGATTATCTTCACTACCACTAGGGCCATAGCCATAATTTTTTTTAAATGAAAGTTTAGATTCTGGAGCACAAGTCTGTGGCAAGGGATAGATTTTCCTGGTAAATTCTGTAGCCACAGAATACACCAGTCCCTGAATAATGCTTACTGTGCATAAAGTCATTAGTCATTTACTTATAATACATCAAAGTGATTTGCAAACATTAACTATGATATTCTCACAATGGGTCTGATACAGTGCTTGTTGAAGTGAATGGAAAGGCTCCCATTGACTTGTGTAGGCATTGGATAAGGCTAAATACCCAAAGAGGTTCTTAGGTATGATTATCCCTATTTTATAGATGGGAAAACAGAGGCAAGAAGATTCTCTTTTCCAAGGCCACAGAGAGAGATGGTGTCTGAGTCAGGATTAGAGCTCTGGAGAGTTAGCCTCTAAGGCTGCCCTACAATACACAGCTGGCTGTGATATTGGGAGTTATCCTTGTGTAGCTGATAGATTAATTGGGCCTTTAATGTGAATAGAAAGGAAGGCGAGGTATTATATTAAGTTAGATAACACCTTTGGCCTATATAGTCTAACATAACCCCAGTCCCTGTCCAACAATAAACAGTGTTAAACAAGGTCCTGGGTTTGGTACAGCTTAGTACCACAGCAACCATTAAAAATCCTTGTAACCTTTTATTAAGAATACAGAAAAGAAGGAAAAATAGCTAAAGCATTTGAAATCTAAAGTATTATGTAAGGCTTTCATTTTAACAATATCCCTTATTCCCTTTCCCTTTAGCTAGAGAGAGTTTTTAGAAGGAAAAAAACCCTTGTTTGACAGTCTTTTAAATGGTATTAACTATCCTTTTAGGTAAAAGAGAAGTTAGTTGTGATGGGCTGGAGTTGTTGCTTCTGCTGCTACTGTTAAAGTCCAATCCCTTTCATCCCAAGTGGTGGTTGAGAATCAGCTGGAGCCAGTAGAGGTGGCGATGTAATCTGGGTCCCTTTCTCTAGCCCAGTCTGGTCAGGACATCTCAGGATTAGGATAATGAAGTCCCGGGATCCCAGGAGATCGTGGGGGTGGAAGCCATGAAGGTGAAGCTTGCTTCAGTAGCCACCATTTCTGTTATTTCATATTGTCAGTTCTTTCTCTATTTTCTTTCCCCCCCAAAGGCTGTTTCTTTTAGCAAGGAGTGATTGATGGAATAGCCCAACCCCACATTATTTTGCACACCATTAGACCTAATATCTGATGCAGAGTTGGTGCACTAACTTCCAGCTCCATGTCATATGCTTTTAACAAACATAATTTGAACAGTCCTTGGATTATATCAATATGTGTGTGACTTTCTGTTTGGACTAATTTGGTCTGTCTGTCTGTTTCTCTTGCACCTGTTTATAACATTCTTTATTGAAAATAATTTGACCTACTTTCCATGGTATATTCCTAAGCAGGCAAAAGTTATAGACCAATTGTCACAGCAGAAGGGAATATAAAAAATGGTATTTTAATGGAGAAAATTAGCAATAAAACTGCTCTGGAATACTTTCTGCTCTTTATCAGGTTAATGGCAAAGAAACAGGTGAGAAGCTAGCTGCTTATACCTATACACCTGAAGCAATTTATGGAGCTTCCCACTTATACGTTTTACCTGATCATAGACTACTGCATGGAAATAGTAGTCTGAAGGAAGTGTTGCAGAGTGAGTTCATCACAGGCAAAGGTGAGTTTTTGTTCAGATTTTATTTTATTCTAGAACTGTGATAGTTTGAGACTAATATTTAAAAAAAAAAAAAAAAAAAAAGGAAGCATGAGCATGAAAATTCCTGTTGAGGGGGAACAATTCCTTTTGATTCTTTGTACGTGTCAAGTAGTATCACTTTACCTCGCCGTGACTTCAAGGACGGTGGGATGACAATAGCTGGAATATCAGGCTTAGTATTATAATGGTTGATAAACCTTTAAAGAAGTCAATTGGTTGCATGAAAATAGTGGGCCAGATTCCTGTTTCTGTTCTGGGCCCTTTCTACCGTGAATGGTAGAAAGGTCCAGATTCTGGTTGTAGTTGCCCAGTGGAAAATTGTCCTGGTGGAGTGTTGCCTCCTCATTGGCATAAAGCTGGCAGAGTCAGCCACAAATACCTCCCCGTTCTGCCCTGCCCCATCCCATCCCTGGGGTGTAGGGAGCATGTGGGAGAAGATGGGAGTGTGGAGGGAGCATGGCTAAGATATGCTTTGTCACATTAATCCTCAGCTGGCATAACGTCCCAATGGAGTAAGTTAGAGCAGCCTCATGGCTGGCCTTGACTTATTCTGGAGCTGGCACAGACTGTCCTCCAGGGTAAGAGAGTTGTAACTGACTTCCTAACAGACACCGCACTCACCTGGGCTAAGTAGAGGTATGGCCTGTTATTTTGTTACATTTGGAAACTCACAATGATAAGAGTAACAGGATGCCTTAAAGCAGATTAAGTACAAAATATACATATTTTATTTCTACTTCATTCTGCTAATACTTGTATTTTTATTAAGTTGAAAAAATATTAACTACCTTGTGCACATGTGTTTATAATATAAGGTCAAATCCTCTGCTTTTCTCTTCTCATGCTTAGTGGAACAGATAAGGGAGACCATCAGAGAACCAATTGTATCTCCCTGACTCTCTTCCCAATGTCTGGCCTGGGCATAGATTTAGGGCTACTCTAAATTGCCACAGCTCACAATAGTCCCTAAGGGACCATCTGCCTGCTGTGGGTAGTTGGAGCATAGCGCATTTCAGCTGCTCTTCCCCACCTGTGACATGCTCGCTGCACTGACCACTGTAGGGAGGGTGATATAGGAACTGGCTATGCCAGGTTTACAGCTGTTGGAGACTTGACCACTTGGGGGATATCCCCAACAGAAAAGATAAGCCTGATTCCATCCCCTTTGCACCACTGTGCACAGGGACAGAGCTGACCAGAGAATCTTGCTCAGTGTCTTTAATACCATAACTGCATACTACTTTTTCCACCTCATTCAGTGACAGAATACATGGCTCAGAGAATGAGGTAGCTGTTCAAGAATTATTTTTATCTTCGCTGCTCAATGTGTGGCCCACTGCCTCATTAACTTCATACTCTCCAATTTCTGCAGGGAATGAGGAAGGAATCCTACAGAAAAAAAATAAGTGAACATGTAATTAAAGACAGTGCCATAATGTAAATGCGCAGGGAGCAGAGTTAAGTACTTCCTGACTTGAATGGTTCATTTTTACAACCTTGATATTTTTCTTATGGAATCAGAAGAAACTGGGGCCAGAAGGTATTGCTTATCCTGAGCCTCTTCCATGGGAGCTAGGAGAAACTGGAGCTGGGATATCAGAGGGATTCTGTTGTATGATTAAAAACCACTATGCCTGTGAGAAATGCATGTTAAGCTCTTATAACTCAGCTAAATCAAAACAGATTTTCATTGGCCCAGAGAAAGGCACAGCTGCATCCTAGGGATTACATCCTTGCCAACTTTTATATTCCTATGCCAGACGACTGGAGCACAAAAGCTGTGCAGTAAAGATCACGTGTTATTTTTTATAATGGCAAAAGTGTATTTTTTACACATTTCCTACACAAAAATAGTTGAACCATTGTTGCTTCAAGTTGCCTAAAGGAATTCACCCTCCTGTGAGACCAGATCTAGAAAATTTCAGCCAGAATGATGAAAGTTTGAGAAAGTTATAAGCAATTGAAAAGAACCTTTAAAATGGAAACAGTTACACACCTTGTACCTCAGGGTACAATCTGGACTGTGGGACCGCTGTGTCCCATTAATTCTCCTCCCTGGGCTGTCTCTTACAATGTGCTAGTGATAAGCAGCAAAACCCCTCCAAGTGCTGTGATCACTCAGTCAACAACATGCAGGACACACCCAGCTAAATTGCATGAATACTCTGTAAGCCACTCATGAATTATACAGAGAGGCCCCAGCCAATTTCCCCAGACTTGCACCCCAGAAATGTGCCATTTTACACAGCTCAAGACCTCCTCTTGAACAGTGCAAGCTCATCAATTAGTTCACCACTTCGTCAAAGGAAAGTGGACATGCACCAGCCTTTGTGACTTGGGGGGCTAGGTAACCCCCATTCGGTACATGCCCTCTCTGAGGAGTCTTTGGGAGAGTGGATTCTTATTGATGGGCCATCAACACCTGTCTGTCTGGTCCTGATGTAAATCTGTCATGTCAGTTGTTCTTTGTTGTCACTGGAAAGCTAATTGTGGGCATTTCCCACTTACCTCATATTTCAGTAACAAACACGTAGCAATACTTCATAACTTCACATACAATGATAGTACATACAGTCCAACAGGATAGTAATGTTCAGCGGATTGAGACTTTTTAAACGATACCTCACAAGGCATACTCTGTACAAAACATATCCTAATTATATCACAGTGCTCAATATGTGGGTTCCAGGGTGCTATTTTGAGGTAGAGTGCCACACACTTCTACTATAGTATAACTATGCCCTCGTGCCATTTATTTATATATTTGTGTATATCTATACATAGAGGAACTGGAGTAACATCCTGGCCCCATTGAAGTAAAAGGGATGTTGCGGTGCTTCAAGCCACGTGCCGATCCCTGGGCCTACTGGTAAATGACAAAAAGTCAACTTTAGTGCCAGTGCAGAGGATAGAGTTCATCGGAGCTCCAGAGCATTCCTGCCACTGGAAAGGTTCCACGTGTTGGCGAACCTCATTGTGGAAGTCTCCGCATTCCCTCTGACTACAACCAGGGTCTGTCTGTGCCTGCTGGGTCACATGGCAGCGTGCACTTATGTGATCTGCCATGCCAGGCTCAGGATGCGGCCCCTGCAACAATGGCTGGGGATAATCTATTCTCAGTCCCGAGACCCCCTGGAAAATATCGTTACCATTCCTCAGGCGTTACTTACCTCGCTGCGATGGTGGACCAACCTCAGGACAGTCCTGGAGGGGGTTCCGTTCGACAACCCCCTTCACTCCATCAAGTTGGTGTCGGACGCCTCGGACCTGGGCTGGGGTGCACATCTCAGCGACCTCCAGACACGGGGATGTGGTCCCCAGAGGAGGCAAAGTTGCACATAAACATCAAAGAGCTCCAAGCAGTCCAGATGGTGTGCAGAGTCTTCCTGCCCCACCTATTGGGCAAGGTGGTACGAGTCCTGATGGACAACACAGCCTCGATGTTCTACATCAACAGGCAAGGGGGAGCACACTCGTCGGCTCTGTCTATGAGATTTCTGCATCAGCCACGAAATTCACCTGGAAGCTTGTCACCTTCCTGGTGTCAAGAATACGCTGGCGGACTTCTCCTCTCACCACAAGTGGTCGCTCCACCTGGAGGTAGCCTTCATGATCTTCCATAGGTGGGGAACTCCCCAAGTGGACCTGTTCGCCACTAGACAGAACAGGAAGTGCCATCCGTTCTGTTCTTGGCAAGGTCTGAGCAGCGGATCCCTCTCTGACGCCTTCCTCCTGTCATGGTCAGGGAGCCTGATATATGCGTTCCCTCCGATTCCGCTCAGCAGCCGGGTCCTGCAAAAATCAAGAGAGACAAAGCGCAGGTTTTCATGATCACTCCGGCGTGGCCTTGCCAGCAATGGTTCGGCATGCTCATGAACTTGTCAGCGGCCCCTCCCTGGCCCCAGCCCAACCAACCGGACCTGCTGTCACAGGAGCGCGGTCGGCTCCTACACCACAACCTCGAGTCCCTCCACCTCTCAGCGTGGATGCTGTGTGGCTGAACCCGGAGGAGCGGGCCTGTTCCGAAGGAGTCCAACAGGTCCTCCTGGGGAGTAGGAAACCCTCAACTAGACTGACTTAGCTGGCGAAGTGGATGAGGTTTTCCCACTGGGGGTCCAAACGTGGCATCTCTCCCTCGCGTTTTTCCATACCAGCTGTCCTGGACTACCTGCTCCATTTGAGGAACCAGGGCCTGGCGCACTCTTTCTTTAGAGCAGTAGTTATCAAACTTTTGTATTGGTGACCTCTTTCACACAGCAAACCTATGAGTGTGACCCCCCCTTATAAATTAAAAACACTTTTTAAAAAATATTTAACACTGTTAAAAATGCTGGAGGTGAAGCGGGATTTGGGGTGGAGGCTGACAGCTCGCAACCCCCCATGTAATAACATCTTGACCTCCTGTAGGCTCTAAAGTTTTACACTATTTATTTGAGTTCAGTTATGTAACCAAATAAAAAAATCTGCATTTGTAAGTTTCACTTTCACGATAGAGATTGCATTTCAGTACTTGTCTAAGGTGAATTGACAAATATTATTTATTTTGTTTATCATTTTTACAGTGCATATATTTGTAATAAAAAATAATAATATAAAGTGAACACTGTGCACTTTGTATTCTGTGTTGTAATTGAAATCAATATTGAAAATGTAGAAAAACATCCAAAAGTATTTAATACATTTCAATTGGTATTCTATTGTTTTAAGTGCAATTAATCGTGATTAATTTTTTTGAGTTAATAGCGTGAGTTAACTGCGATTAATTGAAAGCCCTAGAATTTACTATTTTAAAGAGGCACTGTCAGCCAAAATAATGCTTTGGTCTGAAATTGTTGTACCAGGTGTTGTTTCAAGTAATTTCTAAATGAGTAACCCTGAAAGAAATTGGAGAACAATAACGTATTTCACTTGGTTTACTTTGTACATTTATCAGTTTTTTGCACATTGTCTGTTTCTACTGTATAGTGAGTTAGTTTCTCTTATTTGTGGGGATCTTTCACATGCCATCAGGGAACAGAAAATCAGCTTTTTAAATCACAAAATTTGGCAGTGGGACTTATAGAAGCTTTTAACAGCTTTAAATTCATATTTTGAAATTGACTAGATTCTAAATTGAGCCTCTCCCTTTAAACAAAGAAAGTACTTTGATTCAGTGGGTTATTTCATAAGAAATTAGGATGCAAAGCACAGAAATTTTCATATTAATAAGTGAGATTCTTAGCACTGTTGGTGTCATATTTTAATTATTGGGATCTTTACATGTATTTGCAGACTGTCTTACGTCAGTGACAGCAGTGAACTTACTTACCAAACAGGAGGTTCCTATAGTCATCTCTGCAAAATCAGCTTTTGAGAACTATATTGATACTAAAATAGGTAAGTGACATTTAAAATAGAAGAGCAACATTGAAGTTTTTCAGTTCCCATTTTGGAGCACCAGAACTGCTGCTGTAAACCTTTGAAGATAATGGCTGTCTTAGGGCCTTTCGAGGCCATATTCTTCTTAATTAAGGGAAAGGGAAAAGGAAGGTAGCTACGCAGAATATGTTACACGTGTGAATACAAAGAGACAGGGTAATATATTGTAATGAAAGAGAAATATTATAAAAAATTAATAAAATTAAAAGCTGACTGTAGTGCAGGGGTCGGCAACCTTTCAGAAGTGGTGTGCCGAGTCTTCATTTTTTCACTCTAATTGAAGGTTTCGCGTGCCAGTAATACATTTTAACGTTTTTAGAAGGTCTCTTTCTATAAGTCTATAATATATAACGAAACTATTGTCGTATGTAAAGTAAATAAGGTTTTAAAAATGTTTGAGAAGCTTCATTTAAAATTAAATTAAAATGCAGAGCCCCCTGGACCAGTGGCCAGGACCCGGGCAGTCTGAGTGCCGCTGAAAATCAGCTCACGTGCCGCCTTCGGCACGCGTGCCATAGGTTGCCTACCCCTGCTGTAGTGAGACCCCAAGCTTGAAGACCTCCACATTTTCTCTTAAGAATTATAATACAAGACGTGAATATGAGTGTGTCTATTTCTCACACATACCAAAACAGAACAGCATCAATACTTGACGTAAAAAATATTTGCCAAAGATCAAACTCATAGCAGTATAGTTTTGCTATGCCTACATACAACAGAACATCCCAAACAAGATACATTTATTGAAGTAAGGCAATTTTTAAGTTATCAAACTATCAATCCAAATTTAGCTTTATCTAGTTGTATTTGTTTTGATATCAATAAAATAATACAGAATGTACAATAATTGTGTTTGATCATGGTCAGTGATCTCAAAGCTGGGAACCTGAATGTACCATCCCCAGGGCTCTCAGCTCTGTCTTGCCTTGCTACTTCTCCTTCTGCTTCTTTCTTTGCACCTTGCTGCTTCTCCTTCTGCTTCTTTCTTTGCACCTTGCTGCTTCTCCTTCTGCTTCTTTCTTTGCACCTTGCTGCTTTTACGTCCTGGGGAGGATTAGCCTATATATGCTACCCTATAGGGCAGGACCAGGCTGGGTGGCAAATGTGGAATATTAGCCTAAATGTGCAGCTTTCTGGAAAACGGGCCACTTCAGAGGTCTGATTGAACAAAAAATCAATAATAAAATACAGAGTTCCTCTTGGTGGGTTCTTGTTAAATCAGTTTTTAAGTTCATTATGTTCTCATAAGCTGCTGAATTTTCTTAGAAATTCTTTATTAACAGTTATTAGAAAAAATGGATTGAATAAATCAAGTGATGTGACTAGCCTACTAGCTGTGATATTATGAGTTTCACAGCATGGGTTGGAACTCGTTAGTCCAGTCATATAATAGACTGTATTATTATGCCCAGTTTAGAATCAGTAAAATGTAGGTGAGTGATGTGAACTGTTAAAGTGAGAAATTTTTTTAGGTTGTTTTTACCTTCATCTTATTCGTCTTATTTTCCTTCACAACATTTTTTTTTTTAGATCGTCTTACAGAGCTGTAAAAGCTTAATACATGTTAGGAAGATGCATATGAACAAGTGTGGGGGAGGACATTGAGGAGGGAAGACAGAAGGGAACAAAACAAAGTGTGTTTTGGATCTTTTCAATTTCTTTTAGAGATTTAAAAAAAACCCAAAAAACCCTAACTTGTCTTAGTCCAAAAAAGTGTTTTTTAAAATCTTAAAGATTCCATGTATTGTCTTTCTCCTGTGTTTTCCCTGTCTTTCTCACTCANTGAGACCCCAAGCTTGAAGACCTCCACATTTTCTCTTAAGAATTATAATACAAGACGTGAATATGAGTGTGTCTATTTCTCACACATACCAAAACAGAACAGCATCAATACTTGACGTAAAAAATATTTGCCAAAGATCAAACTCATAGCAGTATAGTTTTGCTATGCCTACATACAACAGAACATCCCAAACAAGATACATTTATTGAAGTAAGGCAATTTTTAAGTTATCAAACTATCAATCCAAATTTAGCTTTATCTAGTTGTATTTGTTTTGATATCAATAAAATAATACAGAATGTACAATAATTGTGTTTGATCATGGTCAGTGATCTCAAAGCTGGGAACCTGAATGTACCATCCCCAGGGCTCTCAGCTCTGTCTTGCCTTGCTACTTCTCCTTCTGCTTCTTTCTTTGCACCTTGCTGCTTCTCCTTCTGCTTCTTTCTTTGCACCTTGCTGCTTCTCCTTCTGCTTCTTTCTTTGCACCTTGCTGCTTTTACGTCCTGGGGAGGATTAGCCTATATATGCTACCCTATAGGGCAGGACCAGGCTGGGTGGCAAATGTGGAATATTAGCCTAAATGTGCAGCTTTCTGGAAAACGGGCCACTTCAGAGGTCTGATTGAACAAAAAATCAATAATAAAATACAGAGTTCCTCTTGGTGGGTTCTTGTTAAATCAGTTTTTAAGTTCATTATGTTCTCATAAGCTGCTGAATTTTCTTAGAAATTCTTTATTAACAGTTATTAGAAAAAATGGATTGAATAAATCAAGTGATGTGACTAGCCTACTAGCTGTGATATTATGAGTTTCACAGCATGGGTTGGAACTCGTTAGTCCAGTCATATAATAGACTGTATTATTATGCCCAGTTTAGAATCAGTAAAATGTAGGTGAGTGATGTGAACTGTTAAAGTGAGAAATTTTTTTAGGTTGTTTTTACCTTCATCTTATTCGTCTTATTTTCCTTCACAACATTTTTTTTTTTAGATCGTCTTACAGAGCTGTAAAAGCTTAATACATGTTAGGAAGATGCATATGAACAAGTGTGGGGGAGGACATTGAGGAGGGAAGACAGAAGGGAACAAAACAAAGTGTGTTTTGGATCTTTTCAATTTCTTTTAGAGATTTAAAAAAAACCCAAAAAACCCTAACTTGTCTTAGTCCAAAAAAGTGTTTTTTAAAATCTTAAAGATTCCATGTATTGTCTTTCTCCTGTGTTTTCCCTGTCTTTCTCACTCAGTCAATCAATGCCTTCCTTTTCAGTGTCCCCCTCTCAGCCTTTGCAAAGCCAGCCAGGGTTACAAAGCCTTGTAACTTTTTAAAGGTATTCATCCTGTTCAAGATGTTAAACAAACTTGGCTGTTTTATTAGGCAGAGTCCAGATTTTCAAGAGTCTCCAAATTTGCACGTTCAGAATTTTAGCACATACTTGTTTGTGTATGTATTGAGTTGCTTTGTACACACAAATTGCTTCAAACATACATTTTTGAATGAATAGGTTATCTTGAAATTTTCTTTAGATAAAGAAAGTCAATCTCCAGGCTGTTAATCTGGAACCTTTGATAAGAACTAAATTCAATTAAAAAATAATTTAAAAATATTGTATGCATATTGATAGGATATTTTACTGCATCTTTATTAGTTTGGGTGTGGTATACCATCAGTATTAATATGACTTCCGTGTGTCATATTCTTTATTGACTCCTAGTGATGATTTGATATAACACAGTTCCGTTCAACATTTTTGTCACGTACTTCCACTTTAATCTCCAAAGAGTAAATAACTAATACGCCATTGTATTTTTGGGAGCCAAAGAATATCAAAACTATTTCTGGAATAGGAGAGGCCAAATAATTGAGTTTCTCTAATATTACTTTTCATGACAAGCCTTTATTTTGTTCACTGGCATGTACTTTGGTCTTATGTATGCTGGATACCTCCCAGATCTTCCCAGGAAATGCTGGATGCCAACTGTTGAGTTTTGATAAAGGACAGTGGCATCGTCATCTTTTCTAAAGAAAAATAGACTAAAATGTGGGAGCTGCTTTCCTCTATTTGTGCAGCATATGGTAAAACCACCTGTGGTGGATTGCAGGGGGGTTCTTTGACTTAGTAAGATACCGATATACCATACTTTAATAGGGGTTTAAGAATGGCAATAGGGAGCTTCTGCTGTGGAGTTTCATAGTGATTCCACATTTTGGTTTCTTTTTTGTTCTTTTGTTTGTATTAGTTATCTGCTTATGTATTTCCATATATTGACACAGTTGAAATATTTACATAATGGGCAGTTCCGTGGCTGAGTAAGGGTGTATGTTATTTTTTAATTCAAGTTTGTATTGCGATATTTCTAAGGTGGTTGGGTTCTTTAGATCATTTTTTTGTGAGCCTCTAGATCTGTAATATCAACAGTTGTTTCCAAGAATAGGAAGGAAAAAAGCTAACCTGACATTTGGGTTGGTCAATAAATCTGCTTTCTAGCTGATGGAGGCCAACCTAGTAATGCAGGCTTATTTAAAAAATAGAACAAATGACCCCCCAAAATGAAAACAAACTAACGTAGAAGGGTATACATCACCATGTTATATAGTATTTCAAACAACATATAATTAATATTTGAATATAAATATGTATAATAAAAATGGGGATTTCTTAGCTAACCACCAGAATGCAGTCCTTGTAGGTGAAGCACAGCAGCTGCTGAACAGATTGCAGCTGTCAGGCGCTAACATTGTGAACAAGGGTTATTTTAAAATAATACATCACTTTTTGATATTGGTAAGTTGCAGCAATAAAAAGAATTCTGTGTGGGTTAGAAAAGACTTGTATTCAAAATGTGTGAATGTCCCAGGTAATAAGGCACAGTGGGAAAAGGTGTCATCAGTGGCCTTAAATATTCTGACGGAATGGCTTATTCTGGCAGCAGTAAGAAATGCTTTCTCTAGCTTTATTCTGAATGGAAGGTTGACATTACTTTGAATTGGAATTACTGGAGATGACTTTCTGATATCAAAGGATGAGATTTAAAAAAAAAGGGGCAGCAGTGTTGAAGGACATTGTCAAGTTAAGTCATTTTCTTTTTTAAAAAACCTTATCTTTGTTTTTAGTAACACCTTCAGTTATTTTAAAACAACTTACTATGTATTTATGCTATTTGCTTAGCTTTTGCATTTCTCTCAATTTGGTAAATGAAAACAGATTAGTCAATTTCAGTTTTATTTTTAGTCAATTTCAGACCCAATCACTTTCAGGTTCTCCTGAGCTAGCACAGTAATAATGATTTTTGGGTTGTAAACACTATAAGAGAATGTTTTGTTTATAACGGTTGTCACTGAAATTTCACAAGCTTGTTTTTATCAATTTTGTGAAATTTTGGCAAAACTTTACTTGGCAATGTCTTTTTAAAGCCATTGGAAAGAAGTAAGTGCCAATAGATGAAAATATTTTCCTCAAAAAAATGATGAGGAGCAGCCATGTTAGCCAATTATGGAACTGACTTTTTTCCCCTTCCATGGCTAGGAATTCCTAGTACTAATCCAGAAGATGCTGCTGTCGCTCAGAATCTGGGTCTCTCTTTCTCTGAAGTAATTGAAACACTACCAGATGGTTTGGAGACCCTCGTCAACTCTGGAGAGGTTGGTGGACTTGTACGGCATTTCTTTCTAAAGTACAGTGATAGTGCATACAAAAACCCACTATCTGGAAAATGCCAAATATTTTGTTTTCAAGGCTTAGTCTCAAAATTTTACATACCTGAAAGAAGAAAAATGCTATAATAGTCTAAATTTTACAATAGAGAAGGAATAATAAATTCCATCATGAAAATGGCTTGATGTTTTTTCCTGTTCTTCATTTACACATTTGTTGTTCTTTCAGGTTAAATGTTAATATATTCGTCCCCTTGGTTGTATTCACTGGAAATGTTATTACAGGCCATTTGATAGCTTCATGGCTGTGTAAGGATGGTAACCCTAAACTAACACTGAAGAGTTCTTGAGAGTCTGCACGTATTAATCTGAGGAAGGGGGGATTGTTGTTCAATAGGAGACAAGTTTTGTGTCTGTCTAACTTGGGAGGAATATTGAATGTTTAAAATATATGAAGAAGTGAAGTATAAAATCACCAAGAATGAATATGTGAGGGAAGGTCTGATTTACCACCCATACTCTTGCAATGTCTGCCTTGGAGTACTAATATACTGGATGCCTTGCAGTAAGGAGAATCCACCTTAACTGCAGATATCTGGCCAACAGAGGCCAGGAGTGCTGAACAGGCCCTTCCTCAGCAATGACCCATTCAGCCCATCAAGGGAGTGACCTTGATAGGCTTTCAAGGGTGACCAGAAGGTTGGTGATTGACATGTGGAAGCCTGGAAGGTGGATGGGTGTAAACCAGAAAAAAAATGGGGCACCTCAAAAATGCTTGGAACCTCTGTCCCATCAGAGTATGAGTGTTGGGTTTGTGTACTATGCATATGAAAAACAACATAATGGGGCTACTACAGCATTGTCAATAGTAGCATTTATCAAATGTCTGTCTTTCTTTTTATCAGTTCACAGGCATGACTAGGCAGGAAGCTTTAAAAGCCCTAACTCAGCAGGCCAAAAATAAAGGAGTAGGTGGAGACCTAACAAGTGACAAGTTAAGAGATTGGTTAATATCTCGACAGCGGTACTGGGGAACACCTATTCCCATAATCCACTGCCAGACCTGTGGCACAGTCCCTGTGCCTTATGAGGACTTACCTGTGGAGTTGCCCAATATAACCTCCTTTACAGGAAAGGGAGCCTCCCCTCTAGAAACTGTCCCAGAGTGGATGAACTGTTCATGTCCAAGGTGAGCAAATATTATATACTGTCCACTTGCTATAATTCTTCTTGCCATAATATGGCCTCTTACTGTTTCTTAACACAAGCTCTTTTTCTTGATAAATACCTAGTGGAGGAAAAGCTCAGTGTTTTTAAGTTAGGGGAAAGAAAATGAGAAAAATAAAATAGTTTTTTCTCCTTCTTTCTCCAGTTCTTTATAGTAGAGTTGTTTCATTTGCTTTTGTTAAGGAAACTAACATATTGATCAATTAATTAATAAGTCCAGCAACAGAGATAAGATGGTGCTACTGCAGTAGAATCTTTTATAAAGATTTACATGCCTGGTGCATTTTACATGGCAGCAAATAATTCAGGTTAAAGGAGTTAATAGGTGTATGATTCAGATTTTGATCATACAGTTTGTTTCCCAGCTCTTTAAGAAGAAGCATGTAGTTCAGATTTAGAAAGATACACATTCATTAGAGAAAACACGATGTCTCCAGAGCTGGTTGAGTGTTGGGTACATTGGAGTTTGTGCTCACCTTCTGCAGGTGGAGGGAAGAGAACCCCTGATAGAAACCCTTTCCTTTCCACGCATATAGTGAAACCCTGCTGTCAGCAGAGCTGGCCCAGCGAGCAGGGCATTGTCAGGCTGCCATGCAGGAGAACCAGGGACATAAAGAGACCTTAAGGCTCTCACGCTTCATAACACAGAAACTGTAAATTTGTTACTTTGGAAGGTTATAGTATTAGCGTGATTCTCATTTGTAATTAGGTGGCTTACACAGGGCAGTTCTGTGGCCCACTGGAAACATGTTTGACTTCTTGTTGATATACATTTTAAGTAAAGGAAAGACATACATCTGCATATTTCTGCAAAGAAAATGTCATTTCAGGTAGGCTTTTTTAAACACTGCACAGTAACTTGTTAAGGAGTATGGATATTTCAAGGCAGTCTGTCTAAATGAATTGTAATATTGAAGTAATGCTCTCAGCAATGTCTTCTAGTCTGAAATCCTTGACTCCTACTGAAATCTTTGTTGCCTGCACTCCAGGCTTCCCACTGATATAAATGTTGTGAAGAGGGAACACTAGTTCTGATCTCCTCTAGACTATATACTTCATCTACATGCAGAATTTAATAGCTGGGATTAGGTGGATTAACAGGATGAATAGAGATGGGAAGCTGAGGTGATTGTGGTTGTGGACATACAGATGTGGAGTTCTGAAGCTGTAACCAGTCATGAGTGGAAGGATGTGCATAATGACTTCACAGTAGTTAAGAATTATTCAGTGAATAGGCAAATGTCTGCCATCTGCATGGCTAGCTGTAGGCTATCAGTAGCCAGGGTATAGTTGCTTGCATGCTGTCACTATGTTAAGAACATAAGAAGGCCAAACTGGGTCAGACCAATGGTCCATCTAGCCCAGTATCCTGTCTTCTGATAGCCAAATGCTTCAGAGGAATGAATTGAACAGGGTAACTTACCAAGTGATCCATCTCCTGTCATCCAGTCCCAGTTTCTGGCCATCAGAGGTTTAGGGACACCCAGAGCATGGGGTTGTGTCCCTGACCATCTTGGCTAATAACCGTTGGGTGACCTGTCCTCCGTGAATTTACCTAGTCAATGAGCCATAGCCAACTAGGGTGCAGGGAATTGCATAACTGCTATGTAAAGTATCGCAGAAGTTGATAGGCTGAGACAATTCTGTTATAGTATAATACAATATTTATTTATTTTGTAATAAACATATTATCCTAGTCTCTGGGCACATGTACAGTATTTAATATAATTGACTCTTTAAACTAAAAAGTCAACTAGAAACAAGATGCCTCCACTGCAGTTATCGAGCTACAAGTAAAAGTTTGTTAAAAGATGGGCCTTGCACAGAGATCAGACTGGAGAGAAAATAAGTGGTGGTCCTTCCCTAAGCTATGCCTGCAACCCAAGCTCACCTACTCATGTTGCCAGAATGAGGCACCACTCAGGGTGAATTATGCAATATTAATGTAATTGCCTCTCTCCTGTCTTATTTGTTTTGCTCAGTTTAAAAAGTGTTGACACTGAATTATCATTGGTTTCAGAATTAGCATCCTATTGAGATGAATGTTTCAGACTGTTTGCAGACTCAGGCAGATGTGACTGTATCAACTCACATTTGGTTCACATTTTGAAGGTTAACTCCACAGTTGTAAAGGCTAGAGACTTTTTTTAATGGAAGTTTAGATTCTGGAGCATGAGATAGCAGTTACCAAGTAAAAATTCTGGGCTGCTAACCTGACATCACCACAGCAGTCCAACCCCTTGCCTTGCACCATGCATTTCAGGGTAGCAAACTTGGTTTAAGTCATCTGAGAAAGAAAAGGAAAGGCTTTCTACTAATCACACTCAGACATAAGTCCTCTGATACTTACCACTAAATACATGCATCTCACATGCCTCAGATGACTAGGTAGTCAGGACCCAAGTCACATAAAGGCTTTATAGACCAAAGACTCACCACACCTAGCAGTGACTAGGAAGCCAATGTTGCTGTTGAAGAGCTTGTTTAATATGCTCTCTATGGTTTACACTATCAAGCAGGCAGTCTCGTGCTGTGCTAGCTGAAGCTTCCAAGCACAGTAACAGATTAAAGTTACAATTTTGTAAGTGTTAAACAGCCAGTTGACATTCTTTGTGTTATATATAGTGCGCACAGATTTGCAGCAGGTTGCAAAATTTCATTTGTTTTATAAATTTATCATTATTTTAGCAGATACCTACTTAAATACTGAGTAGTTGCAATAAATGCAAACCTAGTTTTAAAAAAGTTTCCTCCTGCTGTTTGTTTCCATAAGCAATTATTTCTATTCGGGGGGAAGGAAAAACTATTCCAGCTTCTAACTTCTCATTTTGAATCTGTTTAAGTCTGTACCTTCAATATAATACCTAGCAAATATTGATTTGTTCTAGCAGTAATCATGAATTAAAATATTACGACTGGGAAAGATTGGATCCTTCTCAATGAAAACTGGAATTAAACTAAATTTGCTTTTCCTGGGAATAAGTGGAATCCCAACTAATCAGGAAAAACAGACCACTTTATAAAACCAGAACCAGTGAAATGCAGCCTACCCTACTCTTTCTACTGGAAGTGGTCATAAATGATTTATCTGATAGTACCAGAAGAATGTGCTGGTTTTTGAGTATCTTTCTATCCTTCTATTTAATGGCAAAATACTTTTTCCTTTCTCTTGGACTTTCATAGCATTTGTTTTATTTCTTCAAGATGTGAAAAAAATCAGCATGTGATTTTTTTTTTCATCTAGGAGTGCTGAGAATTTTTCTATTCCCCAGGTGCAAAGGACCTGCAAAGAGGGAAACAGACACCATGGATACATTTGTTGATTCATCTTGGTATTACTTGAGATACATTGATCCTCATAACTCTGATAGGTAAGGCATCCAGGCAGCTTGCAAGCAGGCCCAGGGTCATATGGGTGTTCATGTAACCTGGACCTGTTTTACATAGCAGAAGTGGAAAGAAAAGAAAAAACAAGCAGCTAGATACTTTGGTAGTTCCACCGTCTGCTGGGTGCAGCAGGATGGGAGGCTGTCTGGGAACTCCTTTATGAGTTCCTGATTCTCTACATGCTGACTGGCCCTACTCAAGTTAGAGTAGCCTTGGGAGCTGTTCTGAACTATGGAATAAGGCTATCAGCCCCTAACGGGACATGAAAGGGCTGAGACTGCACACTCAGCTGGTGATCCACAGCTTTTACTCCTTAAGGTGATTGCTTCCTCTCCAGCAGTAGACCAAGTCTCTTATGCGTGTGGACGTAAGGTGCTTTTCCATCAACTAAGGTGGAAACAGCCAGTGTAACTTCTGTAATGTGGACAAAGCCATTCATTTTCTCTTTGTTGTCACTGGTGTGCTTACATTCTGCCACTATCTAAGAATATAGCTAACTGGCTTCTTCTGGGATTTATAGCAACGCATTCAGCTGGCAAGAGCTGATAGAGAAGGAAAGAAGTGAGAAATCAAGCAATTTCCCCCAGAGACCGAAATTAAGAAAACCACCAATCTATGCTAGCCAGAGTCGTGCTAATTTAGGTCCAGAGCTAAAATAAAGTATCATCATAGTGCCCTATTGCCATGTTACTACTTCAGATAAATACAGTATTACAAAAGGAAACACTAGATATGCTATACATTAGTGACTATAAAATAAGGCAGTGTGAGAGATAGACACAGTTATTTATCTGTTTACTTACTCCATCTTCTATCGTACTAGCAAAGCTGATTGTGCCCTGGAGGTTCTGTCAAACCCAGCATTAAAGCAGGCTGCACAAAAGCTGACTCAACAGTCCAAAATGTATTTTCTATACACTGTCCAGATTAGATTGCTGTCTGCAGTTGCTGGACAGCCAGCCTATGATTACTGTCTCTTGAATATTTTATGAGCCGTTCTGTAGGCAAAAGGCTAGCCATAAATTAGATAAGAAGTATCACTGTTTGGGTTACTAAGTCTTCACACAGATATATACGGAAAGTGTCTGATAGAATGGCTTTAGTGTGTCCAGCGAATTGTAGTATGTGATGATCCTATGATAGGCAAACCCGGCTGTTGGGATCTGTCTTGTTTTACATGCCAAGGTTTCTGATTTAGAATCTGACCTCCATGGGGTGGGGCAGAGACACATTTTGTTGAAAATTGTTGTCTACGTTAAAAAAAAAAAAAAAAAAAGGGTCCTGGTCAGTGGGTCTTTTTTTAAGACAAACTCAATCATTAAAACTATTTACATATTTGTTTTGGTTAGCTGCTGTTTATCTGACAAGAGATACTAAGACATCCACTTGCTTCTCTTGGTGGGGGAGAAAAAGGAGTTGATGAAGAGTTTTGGTTATAAAGACTTGGGGGATATGGAGAGGATTCCATTTATTGGTCCTAGTTGTCTTTCTGCTACAGGTGGTGCTCGTGCCCTGAGCATAGTCTGGGTGTGTGTTGATATACCATTAAGTAACATCTTTGGAATAAATTAATTACATTATAGAAATAATATATTTTAAATAGAACTGGACCCAAAACAACATTCTGAACAGGATTCATAGCTCAAACTAAGGCCTTGACTACACATGAACTTTTACTGGTTTAGTTAAACCAGTGCAAACCCCTGTGTGGACACTCTCGTTTCTCTTCAGCTTAAATGTGTTCTTAATGGACGTGAATTAAATCAAAATAAGCCTGATTTATACTGAAATAAGAATGCCCACATAGCATTTTGCACAGGTTTAACTAAATCAGTTAAAATTGTACCTTTAGGCCAGGTCTATGCTATACAAAGTTTTATCAGCATAGCTGTGTCAGTCAGGTGTGTGAAAAAACCATACCACCCTAGCCAAAGTAGCTATGATGTGACAAAAACCCCAGTGTAGATGCAGCTTTGCCAACAGTAGAGTGTTTCTGTCAGCAGAGCTAATATCATTCCTGGAGGTGGTGTTACTATGCCAATGGAAAACCTCCTTCTGTCGGCATCTGTTGCGTCTACAACAGGGGGCTATGCTGATATAACTGTACACCCAACACATTTGTAGTTTAGATAAGGCCTTAGTTAAACAACATACAGACAAGCCCTTATTTTTATGGGTCGAACACCAAATCTGGACACAATGAACTTAAGAAAAGCTCAAATCTGCATTTTGAAACTTTATATACAATGGTGTTGAGATTTGGGTTTGTGACTAGTTACATTATAGACATGTGAAGTCCTGATCCAGGCTTTTATTCCAGGCTCATCTCTAATTAAGGAAGCATAACTAATGTATAACACAATAAAATCACAGTTCTGATACAAGCTGAGGTAGTCCAATAGGTACATTTGCTAAAGAGTGGGGCTATAAAACATGCCTTGAAGAGACATAGTTACTTGAAGTGATGTAAACCAAAACAATATCTTTAAAGTTTCAGTTTACGATGCCCCAAATGACTGTTCAGAATATGCTTTGTAAATGCTATAATAAATGTCATGCTGCCCTCTAATGGTGGCAACACAAACCTTCAATTTTAAATAAATAAATAAATTAAATCATTCCAATATTTTTAAACTTGGTTTATTGTTATATATTTTGGAGAATAATATATATCCATATATATACATTTTATATATTTTTTCCCCACAAAATATCAATTTGTAACCACAAAAGGCTAAAACAGATAACCACAACCCAGTTATGAAAGTTCTATAGAAATCGGGCAAATATTTCCATAGCATTTTTTTTAGTTTTTAGGAGGTACATGTGAACTGATAGTCATACATCTAAGATATTATATGTAAATTATATTCTAGTGGATCTTTCTCTATAGCGCTTAAAAATTCTCACACAGATTTTTGTAATTTAACCAAGTCAAACATTGCTTTTTAAAAATAAGGAATTAAGCCATTAGCAAAATTAATAGAATGTAGTTTAAGATGCACTTGCAGCTCACTGTGAACATCTATTTCCAGTCAAGTCTTATTGGAGGTGTTCTAGTAAAGCTGTTTTTTCCTTTTGCTTTATACTTAATGTATGCTTTCTGTTACTTTGTGTTTTAGGCCTTTTAATAAAGCCTCAGCCGACTACTGGATGCCTGTGGATTTGTACATTGGGGGAAAGGAGCATGCAGTTATGCATTTATACTATGCTAGATTCTTGAGCCATTTTTGCTATGATCAAAAGATGACCAAACACAAGTAAGTAGTATTAGATTTCTATGAAAAATAATTCAAGCATCAGTCTGACTGCATCTGGCATCCACAGGCATGAATGAAATTGTATAGAGCTAGAAGAAGCAGAGGTACCAATATTATTTTCAATGGTATATTTTACATTTCATTCTCTGAGCCTGAATTTTCTTCCTCGTCAAGTTTAGCTAAATGATCAGTTTCTTACAGTCTGTATTGCATTTGTTGTTTGTGTACATATGTGTCTCGTGAATATTTACTGGCTCAGGGCACTAGTTGTAAAATTTTGCCTTAGGCCCTCATCCCGCAGAGAATTACACACGTTTAACTTTATGCACTGTGAGTAGAGCTATTAATTTGACCATGCTTAACTTTATGCATTGTGAGTATTCTCATTAATTTAAATGTAACTATTCATTGTGGAGAGTTAAGCACTTGCATAAGTCTTTGCAGAATTGGGGCTAAATGTATAAAATAGTTCTTGATAATGTAGTATTCTGCCTAAATCCTTTGGAAATGTTTTTTTTTTAAATCAAACCTGATAGCAGTTTTAAATTGTATTTCCTTTAACCAGCAGATGGAGTCATCCCAACATTGTTCCTAGGGTGAAACCCTTTTGAGCAACCAAAGAAATTCAGTACTGATTTGCATTTGTTTCTAAGCACTGCCTTCTCCCCCAGATCCTTTCACAGGCTGAGCATTTCTGCTTTTGGGCATTTCTCCATCCTTCTGTAGTCTCCCACTTGAATCAAATATGTTTCCTTTTTTCTTTTTCACCGTATATGGTAAAGTATTTTGTACTGCATCTTTGAGCCTCTCTCCCTGTAAACAGAAATTGGAAATGCACATTCCTACATTTAACTTTTATCAACATGGCATCTGACCTGAACTAACGCTGTGTCATGAAAAGACAAGCGTTGCCTGAAAAATTACCTCCAGTTGGGACATTTACCCTGTTTTTGATGCTCTGATTATTTAGTTAACATTCCCATATTTGGTAAAATATGGTAGATATTTAAATGTCTATTTTAAATTCAAGAGAAAGGCATATGTATTGGGGGAGAAAATTAATTGTTTTATTTTTCACCTTTTTGTAATTTTTTTAACTGTTTTAATTAATGGTCTGGGAGGGCTTGCTCTCCTGAAATAAGGAGCAAAGACTCAATTTATGAACTCGAACTCTCATCTTATGATTACCTTGGAAAACAATTATTTTAGGATTGGATCACTTTTTTAAGTTGTTCTCTTGTTCTTATGATGGCAGAATCCGGTTGCAGCTTTTGAATCTTTAAGTGCCTTTAATGCAAGGTAGGCAATTAAGCAATTGAGTTTGTCAGGTAGGTTATGAAATACCATTTGGAAGGTGCTCATAAAGACACTCAAAGTGTTACTCTGTTAAATTAGGTAGTTGTCAAAACCAAGGTTAATAGTAGGGGTTATGTAACTAACATGTAGAAGTTTCTAAGTTTACCCTTATCCCACATCTGCCTACTGTGGGATTCTTGTACCTTCCTCCGAGTTGACTGGTGCTGGCGACTGCCAGAAATAGGACACTGGACTCTGATCCACTATTGCAACTCCTGTGTTCCTATGCTGTGGGAACAGTCAGAAGGAGGACCTAGGTTTGTAAAAGAAAAGGCATTTGTTCAAACATAAATATTTGAGTGACAGAAAGACGGATGCAGAAAGTGACTGGTCAGATTGCTTTTTTTCATAAATATTTTTCTCCCCCATTAAAGTTTCTCTTTAAAATATCCTTTGATTTTGCAGGTGACAACTATTTCAGTTGTCAGTGTGACATTCTTCTTTCATTAAATAATTGTCTAATTGAGTTCAGCCTCTAAAGCTTACTATAAAATGTGCTTTTGACAGCTATTTTCAACAGACAGGTTTCCTTTTCCTTTCATCCTCAGGGAGCCTTTTTATAAACTCTTGGTTCAAGGTCTTATCAAGAGTCAGACATATAAACTAACAACAACAAGCCAATATCTGAAGAGAGAGGAAATTGATCTCACTGGTAAGAGACTGTATGGGATGACCAGCACAGGTGCATCCAGAAAAGTCAAGGGCTAGTTCAGTGAAAAAGGATGTACAAGTCATAGTGCATGGAAAATTCATCAGTGAGGAGTGAATTCTTGTAATCATTAAACCGGAGATTGACTTTTGTGTGTGTTCTGGACTCATATGCTTAATGCTGAATCCACATACAGAGAAAATACTACTCCAATTGCCTGTAACCATTACCAAACACAGTATTTCTGCTATATTTGTTTTTACTTAAGCCTGGTCTATGTCCAAAAATGACTAAAAGTGAGTATCTTATGGAGGCCATTCACTAGCCCATGTGAAAGGAGTTGGTGGTCTCAATTCCATTCCTAGTAGACTGATGTCCACATTACAAAACCATTAGCACAGTCAACACCATTGTTGGCAATCTGAACAGATAAGATATGGGCATAGAATGAACTTCTCTCCAATGCTTACATGCGATCCTTGCAGAGCAGTTTAAGAAAACATACGTTTGCTACTGCCTGTGCTATACTTGTACCTTGTATAAAAGACAGAGTTTGTGTGCAGTAGGGAAATCTGCACTGGTGTAGCTCTACAGCAGTGCAAACTCCCCATGTAGATGGATACATTGTAAAGCGGTGCTTGCACTGATGTGATTTACCCTAGCTGAAACCTGCAAACTTGCTGTCTATAAATAGCCAAAGATGGAATCAAGGTAAATTTGCTCCAGTGCAAGTGGCATATTACACCAGTACAGCACATCTACGCAGGAGGTTTGCATTGAGATAGCTACACTAATGCAAAAATCCTAATGCAATAGATTTAGCTTCCACGAGCACTGGATTTAGCTTTATAAAACGGAAGAAAGACATTTTATCCCCTGTGTGATAGAAACATTATAATGTTACTTCAGTAAAGATATGAAAGTAAAAAAGTTTTTTGTCTTAGCCTCATATAATTGTTTTTTTCTCTTTCAATTATATGAGGCTATCAGAGAAGGGATTAAAAATAACCTAGTATTAAGTTCTGCTGCTCCAGATGTTTGTAGAACCAAATTAGTTGTTGTATATGTTCTATATATTTAGGGACTGAACCAGTTCACATAAAAACCAAAGAGAAGCTGCAGGTTACATGGGAAAAAATGAGTAAATCCAAGCATAATGGGATAGATCCTGAGGAATTAGTAGAGCAGTATGGCATAGACACTATGCGACTGTACATCCTGTTTGCCGCGCCTCCAGAACAAGACATCTTCTGGGATGCAAAAAGTAAGTCAAGTTGTTTTGATTCTTTCCTCCTCTTGGTTTATTTCTGTTTGAAATACAGTTTGTTGTTTGTGATTTGGAGAATTGAATGTGAACAGCTGATGTAATGAGAAGATTACACTGGCTGTCTTTCTAAAACAGGACCTTTGTTGGGATCAAAGATACTTTTGTTAGTTATGTATGTATTTAACATTAATAATAGGAACATAGGTGGACCTCTGGTCTCATATGCTGGGTCACATTCCTCTCTCTGAGAGTGACCAGTACCAGATGTTTCAGAGGGCGTTGCAGTCTTCCCTTGGTTAGTGGTTGGCTTAATTCCTAAAGCATGAAGGTTTATATTACTTCTCAAAAATATTATCCTACCTCATATAATTATATATGTTCTCAATATCTATAGAAATGTCTAATCCTTTTCTGAATCCTGGTAAGCTATTGGCTTCAATATCTGGTAGCAGTGAGTTCCACAAGTTAATCATGCCATGTTTTGAAAAGTATCAGAGGGGTAGCCATGTTAGTCTGGATCTGTAAAAAGCGACCGAGTCCTGTTAGTCTATAAGGTGACGCAGGACTCTTTGTCATGTTTTGAAAAAGTATTCCTTTTAACCATCTTTACATATGTTGCCTTCAGTTTCACTAATTGTTCTTCTGTTATGGGAGCAGGTAAATAGGACCATCTGATTGATCTTTCTAGGAGTCATTCATTTCTGATAATGGGTTCTTCACAGTGATGAGCTCCCAAAATCCTAATAACCGGTTCCCTGTTGGGTCCTCGGTGGCACTTCGATGGCGGGGGGGGCCTTCACTCACTCTGGGTTTTCGGCGGCATTTTGGCGGCGGGTCCTTCACCCGGAGCGAGTGAAACACACACACCCCCTCCCTGCCGCCGAAGACCCGGTAGGGAATCGCGCGGTGAGTACAAGCCCCACGTGCCTGTCTCCCCCACCACCCATCCGACCCCAACCCACTTCCTGCCCCCGACTGCTCCCCTCAGAACCCGTAACCCATCAACCCCCCCCTCCTTGTCCCCTGACCACCCCTTCCCAAGACCCCCCACCCTAACTGCCCCCCAGGACTGCACCCCCTACCCAACTCACCCCACTCCCTGTCCCCTGACTGCCCCGACCCCATCCACCACCACCACCCCGACAGACCCCCGGAACTCCCACGCCTACCCAACCCCCTCCTCCCCCATCCCCTGACCGCCCCTCCAGAACCTCCGTCCCCTCCAACTGCTCCCTGCCCCATATCCAATCCCTCCTCCTAGCCCCGGTCCCCTTACGATGCTGCTCAAAGCGGCAGGAGCTGCAGAGCTGCCCAGAGCGCTGGGGCTCTGCGAGGGGGGGGGGGAGCGGGGCGGGGACCGGGGGAGCCTCCCCAGCTGGGAGCTCAGGCGGGCCAGACAGAACGGGCCCGCGGACCAGAGTTTGTCCACCTGCCGGCCCCTTTACAACCAGTTCTACACCGGCTTCTAAATTTAACAACCGGCTCCAGCTCCCCACTGGTTCTTCAGACTTTCACATATAATCAAAAATTAGATTAGGTCATTCTGTTCAAGGCTTCATACTGAAAAGAATGTTTTACATTAGGAAGGTTTCTACAGAACTGAAGAATCTTTTCTATAAAGGGTGTTCCAACATGAGGCTACTGCATAGGATTTGAAGCAATATTAAGGATGATGTGTCTCTAATATCCTCTGACAGACACGGCTGCAACACCACTGCATACATACATCTCTGTAAGGCTGTTGAAAGCAAGGATCTACAACAATATGGCCTCTTCGCTGCACACTAGAATATTAGTCTTAGGCAGAAAAAAGCCTGCAGAAATGTTCCATTATTATGAAGACATCCTGTACACTGAGGGAAATGGAAGCAGAGAGAAAAAAACTAAGCAACCTTTTATAAGTCTTTTCCTTCTGTTTTAGCTTATTTGAACTATGATCTTTGTAGTTTATGAAAATAGTGATGCCACAGAACTGGGCTACATGTCCACTTTGTAAATTGAGAAAATTATCTTTAAGAAGCTAATTTGCAAGACAGTGTTAATTAGGCTACAGACTTGTTTAGGAAGCACCTCTCTCCCTTCTTCCCTTACAAACCTCTTAAAAGCTAAGATCAGGTGTGTGTAACAAATAGCTCATTTGGTAATAATTTCTTTATAAATGGTGAGAAGGTGCACAGCCCCCGTCTCTGAATCTCTCTTCTTACCAATGACTTAGAAAGCAGCTATTTTAAGATTAGATCACCTCCTCCTTTTTAATACAGTCTCTCTTGTTTTCATGATGGGAGAATCCATTTGGAGCATTAAGCTGCTTTAATTTATTGTAGACATTTATGCAATACAACTTGTCAAACAGGCTCTGAATACCATTTGAAAGATGCTGATAAAAACACTTAGATTGTATGCTGTTGAGTTACATAATTGATGAAACTAGGGTAAATAATGGATCCTACAAACACACAAAACATATACAAGTGTCTGTCTAGTTTCACCCCTTAAATGTGACTTGCTTATGGGGCTCTGCCTTTTCTAAATGAACATGCAGCCCCAATGCCATCTTAATTTTAATTTCTGTTTTCTGTCTGTCTTGCTTCATAATATTCGGTGTGCACAGGAAAATGCATGCATTTTAAAGCAACTTTCTTGTCACACAGGACTTCAATAATAATAATAATAATAATATAATAATATATGGAGATATTCCTATCTCATAGAGCTGGAAGGGACCCCGAAGGGTCATTGAGTCCAGCCCCCTGCCTTCACTAGCAGGACCAATTTTGCCCCAGATCCCTAGGTGGCCCCCTCAAGGATTGAACTCACAACCCTGGGTTTAGCAGGCCAATGCTCAAACCACTGAGCTATCCCTCCCCCCTAACAATAAAACATCTAACTACATTGTTTTAAAAAATAAATGTTTTTAAATGATTTGTTCTACCTCTTTGTTCGATCAGCATCTTATAGTGCAGCCTATACCAACTACAGTGCAGGCTGGTCTGTATCATTACCTTTTTTATTCACTATGTACCAAACTACCACATTTCTAACAACAAACTTTTGGGGGTGGAGTTGATAACATTTTTTATGTTAGATTCCTATCACGATCCTTTCCTGAAAGCACAAGACTGAGAGTCAGTAGGTTCTATTCCCGCCTCTCGTGGATTCTCCTGCCCTTGCTAACATTTAGTAGTGCCTTACTCTGTGAGTAATCTTATTGAAATCAGGCTCTAAGTGAGTCATCCAGTGTTACACAGCCTTTTTGCTGTTATTTCCCCTTCTTGAAAAATGAGAATAATGAAACTTTATCCCCTTTTTGTAAGTCCTATGCAATCCTTGGATAAAAGGTGTTATTTTGCAAAGTATTATTACAGTTTGGTGGTTATATTATACACACATTCTTTCATAAGTACAAGCACAGATATCTTATACAATGCTAGGAGAAAAGCATTTTGCCATTCAGACAAGTCTCTTGTCAAATACAGAGTAGTGTAAAGAAAGATATTTTTTGAGAGTCACCTCTTGTTCAGGGAATATTGGAAAAACAGTAAAGAAACAGTTAACAAATTTTCAAAAAGAAAATGGGAAGGAAAGATAATGAAAACAGTTTAATAAGCCTTCTGTAAACACTGGCTAAGGCCTGTCTTCTCCTTACAGTAACAAAATAATGTACATTCATCCTGAAGGAGCCACACTGGTAAACATAGCATTGGCTTATTTTTGGCAAGAAACTGCGCAATATTACGTAATAACACGGGGTCAGATACTTGGCCTCATTAAAGCTGCTTTACACTTTTCCAGTGATGTAAAACAGCCTTAAATCTATTGTAACCAGCCATTTGGGGATCACCTCAGGATGGGGAATCCCCAGGTGGTGTAGCAGCTCTTATGCCACCCACTCATCCCTCGCGACTTCACTCCTCCTTCCCTCCCCTCCACTGCTCTCAAGTATAGACGTATGGCCTGAGCACTGTTGTACTCAAACAGTCCCCAGCTAGAGGAGCAGCCTCAGAGGCTGAAACAACTTAAGAGTCTGGACTGGTGACCTCGAGGATTAGAGAGGACATAAAGGTGGTTTATAAGGCACCCTTTGCAGTCCCTGCTCCCCAAACTGAGCTGGGTGCTAAATAGATTATCCCAAGTAATCCAGCCTTTTGTCTTTCATTACCATGGCAGCCACTATATATTGATATTTCAGTATCTATATGTAATTTCTGTCATCAATATAGAACAAAGTTTAAAAGGAAAATCTCCATTCAGGAGTTTGTCCCATCTTTCTTGCAGATGAAAGCATATAAAAAAAGATTGTTTTCCTGAGTAGTTGACAGGTCAGCTGAGGTTATTCTTACATTAGCTTGATAGTGGATTGTGTTATACAGTTAGGATAATACATTGAAATGCTACTTAGAAAATATTCTTGATTTCCAATAGTGTTCATTTGTCTTCATTAAAGCAACCTAACAATTTTTTTAATGTATTTTCAATTACACTGAGGTTTTTCTTGCAACATGTAATTTCCCCGTCAACGTTCAATGGTATGGAACTCTGTGGTACAATTTTCTTTCTGTTTCTTTTTGATGTGTTGGCTTCATTCATTACAACTCAAGTCTTCCTCTTTCTGAAATCTGTCATTAAACTCAGCTGATGCTGTCCCTGGTGTACGAAGATGGCAGTCACGCCTTTGGTCCCTAGTAACCAAACTTATAGAAGCCAGGACTTCCAGCACTGTGCCCGATCCTCAGCTGTTGAACGAGAAGGAGAAGGCTGAAGCAAAAAAGATCTGGGAGCAGAAGAACCTTGTGGTCTCTGAGGTTAAAAGGAACTCTTAACTATTTTGAAAATGACTAGATAGATAGATAGTGTTGTTATATCATGCACCAGCAGTATGCCTGACTTGTGTTATCAGATCAAAAAGTTTGTCTTCAGATTATTCCACCATAAACTATTTTAATTGGGAAACTTTCTCTGCGTAAGCCTGGGGAGAGTGGGAGTCCATAATTACAAGTGACTTCACTTACCTAAAACTACATGGGACATGACTCTTCTGTAGGTAAGTGAGGTCTGGATAAGCACGGTTTTTCATAATTTAATTTATCACAGGAATATCACCTCCGCAGATTGCATATGGGTGTGTGTGTGTGTGTATATATATATATATACATATACACATATACATACATATATAATATTGTTTTGCGTCCTGTCACAAGTGCAGGGGACTGGACTAGATGACCTCTCAAGGTCCCTTACCGTTCTATGATTCTATGTGTATGCACATTGCAGTTTGCATCTGATTGTTAATGTTGTTTTTTTTCTAAAAAGCAAAATGCTCAGTATATGGAAATTGTAACTAATGAAAGTGAACATTTTTTGTATAACTAGGTAACAAGTTACTTCACAAAAGATTACTTGTTTAATGCTTCAATCTCTCGACTGATGGGCCTCACTAACGTACTCTCAGTAAGTATGACATCTAAAAGAGCTTATGCAATAACCTCTTTTTCAATCTCTGGAAATACAACTGTACAGCCAAAATAGGAGCATCTTGGGGCCTTTGTCTATCTTATACCATATTATAAATAATTACTACCATTACTACAACTATTGCTTTTATGGCCGCATAAACTTGCATCGTACATCAATTCAAATGAAGTGCACACTAGTATCAGGTGTACTATATATTGCCATGAATAGCTTAAAGAGGAATCTGACTAACATTAAAAAATTTTAACTAAGTGGGTTATTTAATTTTAATATCTTCCATTCTATTTGTGGACCTATGCAGAGATACATACACACATATATAGAAAGAATCTAAACCACCTGATTGTTTTGTTGTTTACATTTGTGTCTAATAATTTCAAGGGAAGCCCCTTTGAGTTCTTCATTCAGTTTTGTTTTAAATTAGAAGTTAGTCTTTTTAAAGAAATTAGTTACTATAATCATTCCAATAAATAAAAAAGAAATATTGTTACTACTGACGGGCAAAATCACAAATCCCTTGCATTCCTCTGAGATCACTTTCAGCACTAGAGCTTTTTGACGTTGAGAGAGCCTGGAAATTCTCTTTTTTTTTTATAAAATCACTTTAATTTGGCACTCCTAATTTGGACCATCATACTGCAGATCAGCCAAGTGGTAGGTCAAATATAATAACTGTTGCCTTTATTATAGTGCTATACTTGATTGAGGAATTAATTCTGTTTAATTTTACAGTGACCTAAATTAGAGGTCAAATTAAACATTGATCTTTTTCATCTTTGATTGCAATTAATTGTAATTAGACTTTAACTTGTGATTCTAAGCCAGTTGTTGGTTAAATTACAACACTTAACACAAGTCCCCCTAAGACATATGCAAATATCCTAGAGACTACATAGTTCATGGGATTGAAAATGTGAGATTTTTTCTCCAGATCAGAGACTCATATCACTTCAGACAAACATCTGAATACTTGAACACCGCTCTAAATTCTGTGGTCAAGAAATAAGGGTGGGTATCTTTCAAGCACAAGTTTCCTTGTAACATTTCAGTACTTCCTCTTTCAATCCCAGCTGAAACCAGGAAGTGTGGAGATGTGTGAAAATTAAAATTTGAGGAAAAAACGAAGTACTAAACTTAGTCAAGCCTTAGACAAAAATGAAGAATTGAATATACATAGAAACTGAACTATCCTCATCATTGGAGATGGTTCCTCCAGCTCAGAGTGGAAGCATGCTGGCGGGGCAGAATAGGGGAAAGCTTGCATAGCTTCCACCTATGTTCTACCTTTTCTAGAGATAAATGATAAACAGGGGAATTCAGTTTCATATGCTGTCGGTCTGGCACCTTTCACAAGAACTTATAAAGAACCGCTACAAAAATAACAAAGACTTGAACCACAAAAGATTTTCCTATGTTTTTCACTCCCACATTTTTTTTTAGATCTCTTTAACTCTATACCAGCTTTATCTAGACCAGGCCAGCATCCTATACTAATGAGCCCTATCTCAGTAAAACACATGCCATGGTTACATTCCTGGTCTGGTTTAATATTCTGACATTTTTTTTAAATGAATTGTGAACTTATTGGACACTGCACTTCTGGAGGTGTGTGGGAAAACACATTCCAGTACCCAGAATGCTCTTCAAGGCCCCAATCCTACAAAGGCTTCCATATGAGCAGACTCCCTACACCCACAGGGGTCCAGTTACACTGATCCTTTTTCAGGGTCCAAGTTTGTAGCCATTTTATAAGAGTGCTGGTGCCTGAGCTCTGTGTAAGGGTCCTCTGTGCGCAGCTCTTTCCAGTGGTGCACTTTGGGAGCAAGAATTTGGAATGGTTTCCATTTTCATCCTCCATGCCTTTTTTAAGCTTCTGATTCATTGTAAAATGGGACTTTTTCTGGACTTAGGCTTTGATTTATGGTTTTATTATTTCATTCTCTCCATTACAAACTGCCTTTTTATAGGAATATTTATACTTACAATTCCTGTTTCTTTTTCTTCCCCTTTTCCATAGCAAGCCTCTCAACCTCTCATTCTCCACAGTGCAGAATTTGAAGATGCTTTGGCTACTCTTTGTATTATGGTTGCACCTATGGCCCCACACATAGCCTCAGAGCTATGGAAAGGTATTTGCATAAAATGCTTTTTATTACTCCTGCAGAAAAAATAAGGTTGGAGAAATAATTTCCAAGGAAGTTACATAATAATAACTGGATACGTTTGCAAGAAGCATCTTAAAAACGATGCACCTCTTAGGCACTTAATAGCCCACAGATCAAGACCTGTCCTCTCCTCAGTCAGTCACCATAACCCCCAAACACAAAACTTTCCCACCCCAGGGAGTTGGGTTTAGTAATGTCCTCATGCCTGTCATTCCCCCTCATCTATATAATTCCTACACTAACCTGAGTCTTGCAGATTGATCACTCTGCACTTTCTGCTTTCATGATTTATATATATGGTCACATTGTAGTTTTTCTGTGGGGGTGATGTGATGGGTGAGGAAAAGGTTATGTTTCTTTGGGTGAGAGGAAAAAGGACCTGCCACACCCAGAAGGGCTTGTACAGGCTGTCATGGAGGGAAAAGCTGACAGCTGGGCCGGGGGAAGGAAACAGACCTTTTAAAAGAAGGGTTTGTACCATAGGAGTGGCCCCTACTCTCTCTGTTGAGTTTGGGCTAAGAGGACCCCTGTCTACAGGGCTATGTGCCAAGCAGCATGAAGGGTTGTGGATTTCCCTGGACAACTAGGGACATGCTGATGTGAGTTAACTCCTTTAGGGGACTTGAGATAAAACCTTGCTTAAGACTTACATCAGCTGCGTACCTTAATATCTGAACCCCTAAGTTGGCCAAACCTTACAATCCTGCTAGGGTTGCAATCAGTAGGGTGAGGGATGTACGTACCAGAATTCAGAAGTCAGCAGCAATCATATTAATGATTTGTTGATAGAAATGCTAAGATATATGTGAGAAAATGGGAATATATTCCCTTTTAAAGTTGGCCACGATGGACTGTTACCTTGGGCATTGCATTTTATGAAGCAACATTCAGAAGCAAAGATCTTCATGCTGTAGTTGTTTGACTCAGCAGAGCTACTACAATAGATCCTCAAGAGTTAAGAACAACTCGGGAATGGAGGTTGTTCATAACTCTGAAATGTTCGTAACTCTGAACAAAACGTTATGGTTGTTCTTTCAAAAGTTTACAACTGAACATTGACTTAATACAGTTTTGAAACTTTGCTATGCAGAAAAAAAATGCTGCTTTTAACCATCTTAATTTAAATGAAACAAGCACAGAAACTATTTCCTTACCTTGTCAAATCTTTTTTTTAAACTCTCTTTATATTTTTAGTAGTTTACATTTAACACAGTACTGTGCTGTATTTGCTTTTTTTTTTTTTTTTTTTTGGTCTCTGCTGCTGCCTGATTACATACTTCCAGTTCCAAATGAGGTGTGTGGTTGACTGGTCAGTCTGTAACTCTGGTGTTCACAACTCTGAGATGCTACTGTAAATAGCTTATTTTTCAGAGCCACGAATAGCATTGTAATACTAACTGCCAGAGAAAAGGATTCTCGAGGAGAAATATTAATTTTAGTTGATGGTTTACAGGTAATAGATATTGGAATATTTGTTTATGTGGAAGTTTTCTCTTGCCTGTAAACCATCAACCAAAATTCATTTTTCTCTTTGTTTGCACAAAAATTACTATAATTGCCTCAATCTGATCTTCCAACTGTTTGGAGTTTTTATTACATCTGCATACAGTGCCTAGCATAATGGGGGCGGGAACAGTAACTGAGGCCTCTTGACACTGCTGAAGTACAAATAATATTAATGAATAGAGAATTATGAAATATGTTTGGTAAAATGACAAACTACCAACATGTCTTGGCTCAGATCTCTCTCTGGTCAAACATAGGACCTGAGCCTGCAAAATACGGAATGCCCTCAGTTCTCATTTAAAGTCTTTGGGAGTTGTGCATGCTCAGCATTTTTCAGGATCTGGCCTATATATGATATGAGAATACAGAGCAAGAACACTAATTAATGGACTTGTGCTCTCTTCTCTTGCTACATATATTTGAAGATGCAGTTGTGTTGTCCAGAGACTCCACCTCATGCACAAATGAGGTTAGCCTACAACTACAAAGACGGTTTGTTTAGATTGCTAAACTCAGAAGCGTATGGATTGAACATGAGAAGCTTTCTGTATCATCCTGATCATCATTACACTCTATAGTTAAGCTATTTTATCACAAGAGAGATCAAGTGTGTGTTACTATTGTCTGCTTTATATAGTGTATAAATTGTGTTACTTGGAGAGGATCCAACATTTGTCATTACTCAATCAAGACATCTGTGAAAAGTATCCATCTAGAGCCAAGTTATTCAATAACAGGGAAGCAGGTTAATGTTCTCAAACATATGAGTCTGCATTCCTGATCTTCTAACCCTTGGTAATCAGTAATTTAGGCATGTTCTTCAATCCCATTGTATACAGAGGTAAATTCTTGGATTATTTCAAGAACTATAGCTTTAAGATTTTAAAGACAGTCACACTGTGTCACTTGTATATGAGCACAATTTGTAAAGTTATAAGTGATTTGTGTTGACTGTACCTTTTACCTGATATTTGTATACCTTATCATTACAGTTATAATCATACCTACTGGAAAAGAAGTGTTTAATAAGATTTTGGACTTGACAGTTAAACAATCTTTTCACTGTTTTTAAAAAGATAGAAAACATTAATATTAAGATTTTTAAATCCTCCACTTAATCTCTGTTTGTACTTCAGTTCTCCATCTGCAAAATAGGGGTAATTCTCTCTGTGCCTTGGTTTCACATCTATAAAATAGGGATGATAGTACACCTCTACCCCGATATAACGCGACCCGATATAACATGAATTCGGATAGAACGTGGTAAAGCAGCGCTCCGGGGGAGGGGGAGGGCTGCACACTCTGGCGGATCAAAGCAAGTTCGATATAACGCGGTTTCACCTATAACAGTAAGATTTTTTGGCTCCCGAGGACAGCGTTATATCGGGATAGAGGTGTATTTCCTTTCTCCACTCTTTCTGTCTCCTGTATTTTGCTTGTATTCTCTTCAAGGCATGGTCTGTGTCTCTTACTTTGTGTTTGTACAGTACCTACCACAGTTGAGCCCCAATCTTAGTTGGAGGTGCTACAGTAATACAAATAGTAATAAAGCTATATATTTGCTATCTAAATTTTGGCCCTAAAATTTAATCTGATACAGTCCCTTTAATTTACTTTTTGTTTCTTTCAGTAATGAATTTAAGAAGAATTTTCTTTCTAAAGATAGAATCAGACAAGTCTTAATAATTAAATAGATATTTTTCCTGTTGGTTAAGAACAACATTGAACAGGAAAACAGATTCTTCTGTTTACCCTGCATCATGTTACACTCCTTCTTTATTTGAACTATCCTTGAGAAGAAAGGATTTTGCTGTGTTAATAGTATTTTGCAACTAGGGAGTGTTTATTGGGTAATTAAATATACCTAGCATTTAATGCATTACAGCCTTTAAAAAAGAGAGAGAGCACAGTTTGAGTGTTTTGCATAGTACTTTGCAGTGTAATTAAGCTGCCTTCTAGACTGTATTACATTTTAGTAGTATAATCTCATTAATCTTTTCAGCTGCTTCTCGTCACTGACTATGGGTAAGCGTGGCAAAATCCTTTTTTATATATAATTTCAACAGATATTGATTATTTTTAAGCATTTTTTTCTATTTTTATCTATTTATAGCTCAGTGGTTTGAGCATTGGCCTGCTAACCCCAGGGTTGTGAGTTCAATCCTTGAGGGGGCCATTCAGGGATCGGGGCAAAAATCTGTCTGGGGATTGGTCCTGCTTTGAGCAGGGGGTTGGACTAAATGACCTCCTGAGGTCCCTTCCAACGCTGATATTCTATGATTCTATGAAATTTTCACAGTTGCAGGAAGTTATGGGGGGTCAGACAATAATTATTTAATGACAGTAGACATTGAGATTCCAAACATTAAAGCCTTATAAAGTTATAACTTTATTGTCAATATCAGACATCAAAATATACAAAGTAAATATGCTTAAATCAATAATCCACTAATAATTTCTCTAGCAGCATTTTTATTTCTTTACCTATCTGTAAATTTCTATTATTGATGCAAATTAATTTTTGTCTGGGTATACAGTGAAATTGATAAATTGATGTTTTCCAACATTTACCAATAAAAATCTAATTCTTCCAAGCCTATGGGCAAGAATGAAGTGTGTAAGAAGATATTGCAACAGACAAATTCTGCTTTAAACTAACATCACTTTTGTATTTCAGTAGCACCAAGACTCCCCAATCAGGGCCCCATTGTGCTTGGCACTGTATACACATATCATGAAAAGACAGTCCCTGCCCCCAAAGCTCTTACAATCTAAGTACGTGACAAAAGACAACGGGAAAAAACAACAAACAGGCAGGGAGAGCACAAGCTAACATGGAAACAGTTGTGAATAGTGTGATGAGACATCAGCTGCCTAGCTATTATCAAGGATTTTTTAGGCATCACAACAGAGATTATTTATAATTTAGCTTTTAGTCCACCACCTTCTGGTTCTTATGGTCCAGTGACAAAGCACTCAAAATCAGCACTCTGGGTTTAATGTCACAGAATCCCTCTGGTGTAATATTTAGCCTTGTATTATAACCCTTCTTTTTTATAGATTATAATGCACAAGAAATGAACATTTTTGTAAAAATAGAATCAAAACCCAATAATTTCTGCACATCAGTGATTGAAAACTGCTTTATTTGTTTGGTTTATATGTGACCATTTTGTTTATATATTTCAAGCAGAACTTTGGATAAGCATTGAAATCTACTTAGGCCTGAGCAGTACATTTTTCCAGTTTGAGTATAGGGAAAGACTGTTTGAATGCTGTCTGATAAATGTATTACCTTTCAGCAGTTGAACAATAATAACTGAGTAGTTACGGTACTTTGATATTTTTGTATCTTACTTTTTTGGGAAGTGGCCCTTTCTCCAGCTTAGGGCAGGAACTGTTTCCAGTGTCTTTGTGTCAGCTTAATTCTGTTACGCAGTATACACTACGCTATAGTTTAACCAAAAAAAACCCCAAACCAACAACAGTTAATATAGCCCCTGAGTGTGGGAAGAGTTCATCAGACTGACATACATTTTGGCAGTCTGTGAACACTAACAGGATGAGGAAATCTATTTCCTTCCTGAAACCTTGTATCTGAGGAATATACATGCACCACTGCTAAATTTGAGACTCTTTTTGTGTGTTTGTGCTTACCCAGTATTTTCTCATCCAGGCAAGGATGTGTAGCTGCTTGTTTTGAGAAGTTTCATTTGTGCTAGACCTACTTCTGTCATGAAAAGGTGAAAGTGCCATGTGATATGTGTTAAACAAGCATGGTCACTTCATCCATTTTTCATGATGTATTGAAATTTAGCATAATTACTGGTATTTATGATGCCATAATTGTCTTGGCAACAAATTAACAGTCATTACAATAGTCTCATTCCTGAAATCCTGATTCAGTTTTAATTCAGTCCTTGCTCAGGGAAAACCTCCACTGGCTTCTGTCAGAGTTTTATCTGAAGAATAAGGGCTAAATAAAAATTCCGTTAAAGTTACTAAAAGGACGGGTAATTTTGCTTTGTCCTTGCACAAACCACATATTTACCATTGATATATTTGATCTTCATCATCTGAACTATGCTCCTTTTAGAGCTTTCTCACCAGATTTTGACCCTTTATAAATGCCCTGGAAGAGTCTCAGAGAAGTACAGGACACTGTTCCACCCCACGCTGAGAGAGTGGAGTGGAGTTGTAGTGCTGGAGCAGAGGATTCCTGAGTCATTTATCCTGTGCAGGAAAGAATGACTCAGGATGGCCTAGGACAATGTACCTTACAAGCTAGGTCAATAATAGTAACTGTGCAAAGCTAGTTTAAGTGCAGTATATTCCAAGCGATACACTTGTATTTTCATAAAAAGCAACAGAGAGTCCCGTGGCACCTTTAAGACTAACAGATGTATTGGAGCATAAGCTTTCGTGGGTGAATACCCACTTTGTCAGACGCATGACATGCATCTGACGAAGTGGGTATTCACCCATGAAAGCTTATGCTCCAATACATCTGTTAGTCTTAAAGGTGCCACAAGACTCTCTGTTGCTTTTTACAGATCCAGACTAACACGGCTACCCCTCTGATTCTTGTATTTTCATGGCTCACAAAACCCAAAGTCCCCACAAAAATCTAAAAGCAGAAATCTCAATAAGCAACATGGCCAGATATCAAAAGAACCCTGATCCAATATAAAAACTTGCCACCAGTTTCTTGTCAGATCAAGAATAATACATCTGTATGAATTGAGAAGGAAAAACCATGGTCAGCCTTGTTCAGAAGGATACAGTTGGAGTAAGCTAAATGGGAGAACATTCCAAAACTCTGGCTCTAGAAATCTAGGCCTGCATCCCATAAAGTTGTTTGATGTTTATGGGTTCCTGCTGTGAGACATACAAAATGATCCCCCATGGGATTGTATTCAGCTAAGTTTAAGTTTAGCCTTGGATACCCACTTGTGTGGTACTAGTAACATTGCACAACTTTCCTCCCAACTGTTTGGAAACAGCTATGGTAGTACTGTATTGACTTAATTGCTCTGCTGTTGCAAAGCATAGCACATGTGCTCTGCAGACATGTACCTCCTGTACTGCCAAACGTGCATCCTGATATTCCTCTGGTTTGATTTTATTTAATGGGAAGGTCCATTTAAAACCCCAGTACAGAAATATACCAAGAGCAAAGTAGAGTGATGATAATATACTTGGAATTGATTGCAGAGGCAAATAGAATACTAATCAGACATGAAAATCTGCTAAATATTGTAAATGGCTGTACAGAGCTGCTTGAGAACACATCATTTGTCTGTGTGATGGTATTTTTACTCAATGCAGACTCTCATTGTTTTGTCTCTGCCAAACCCAGAGATTGCTAAAATACCCCTTGAATAACAAATACTTGCATCACATTCATATATGATAATTCTGTGCTGCCCCTTTCTAATATTTCCATATCTCTGCCTAAAACCCTTGCCTTAAACTCTGGTCACAGCCACTTCAAATCCCTCCACTGGCTTCCTCTTACCTCCCTCGTCACATTCGGTCACCCCTCTTCCTTGCCTTCACAGCACTACCATCTGCCTACCTGTCCGTGCAAACTTCTTTTGACTTTTCCTTCTCCCCCATCCCAGGCTACATGCTTCGTTGCCCTCTTTGCCCTTATGTACACTAGAAACATTTGTACTCATATTCCAGCACCAGTGCAGCTGTAGTACTGCTGGAAAAGTACAGGTACAATTTTTTCTAGCGTAGTTGCATCCATTGTTTCATTCTACCATGCTTGTCTCTGTGCCTTCTTTCATGTGGCCTTGTAAGCTTGGGAGCACCATGCTAATGTGATCTGTGAGCTGCCTTGCTTCCCCCTCCCTTTTTAGCCCTTCTTCAAAACAAATTTTCCATGTGGACAATAATCTGTATTTTTCTCCACCAAAACCAGTATTTTATTCTTATGAAAGTATTATTATTATGAAATTCTCATGACTCTCACACTACTAATCAAAGCATTCACATGATCTTGCTGCTTTAAACCATGTCCTCCCTTCCCCTATAACCCGCTCTTTCACACTCACCAGTGTTTGTTTCCGCCTTTTACAATGTTGTGTTTTAACTTGAACCCTGATCCTATAATTAGAGCTGCAGGGCTGGACCCTTGTGCCTGCGTGGCTCTGTATGAGGTAAGAATGCATACCACCCAGGCGGATCCAGAGGCAGGATCAGGGCCTTGGGCATCCCTTAGGTAGGGATGTTACCTTTTATCAGCCTATAAAGATCTATGCACATTTATGGCCCTACATAAATAATTACTAAATAGGTCAGTTGGGATTTAGGAACTACTCCTGCAGTAGACTGCATAGCCAACACAACAAGACAGACTATGAAAATATAAGCAAAATACATGTTTCTTTGCAATGTGTATTTCATCGGGTAACTTCTCCACCTATGAGAACCCAACATAAGCAAGACCAAAGATAAGTGTTAAAATTAATAATTTCAAAAGATAAGTCTGGTAGAAATGCCAAATGATTGGTTCAAATCATATTTTTTAATATAGTACAGCAGAATGAGTTATTTCAAAAGGAGGCTGGATAGCCATCTGTCTTGGGTGGTTTAGACACAACCAATCCTGCATCATGGCAAGGGGTTACACTAGATGACCCTTGCAGTCCCTCCTAAACCTATGATTCTGTATTTCTATTTTTGATGGCTAGTTTTTAAAAATGTACAAGCAATTCCAGATTGTGACGATGAAAGCTCCATTCTTATTTGTTTTGTTCTGAAATTATGTAACAAAATATGATTCTTGCATTTTCTGTATTCTGGAGCTTATAGAATGTGAATTAAGACAGGAAACCAACCAGGCAAGGTAAGTGAAACCTTCATTTTGGTTTCCTGTCTAACTGCATTTTCGGAAACCAGCCCTGTTGATTTTTTTCACATTTTTTTTTTAAATATAGACGAGCTCAATCTTTCTAAATGGTGACATGTCTTGTTGTGAAAGGATCTATTTAAAAAGAGTGACGTTTCTTTTGCGGTATTAATATTCTGTATCTGCTGAAGAATCTTTTCCTTTTGTTTATTTTATGAGGACTGACAGCCTCCTCAGGGATTATGGGTGACCCAGTTTCTGCCTCTTTAGGTCTTGTCTCAGATCTTTTGAAGGTATTTTTGCAATAGTATGAAGAAGCCATTTAAACAGGAAAATAAGGAGTGGCCTGGCCTGTATGCTTGTTTTTCTGCAAGGCATGTGATCATTTGGAAAGAAGTGAGCTCATTTGTACATGCAAAAGCCAAAAAGAGATGAATCTGTAGCAGCTATCTTCTTTAAAGTCAATGAGAAAATGAATCATCACCATGAAGATTTCTACTGCTTGATTTCTTTAGTTTTGCTTTCTTGGTTTCAGTACTCCTGTTACAGAAAAATCCATTCTTATTTTGCCCCCAATAAAGTATTTTGTCAGATATTTACTTAACAAGATTGGAGCCTCCATTGTCACACTTAGGAAATGCTTGCATGTTCTTATTGCGATCAGAAATAACTCCCACCAATCCACCCCCCTTCTGAGTCATTAAGGAAATAGCTAGAGTATTTCTGTCACTTAAAGAAGTGGCTTGTCCATAGCTTTTTTCTGATAGACTTTAATTTTGGGAGCGTTAAACTCTCGCTCTCCCTTCATTTGCTCTTATTCAGTACATTTGCCTTACCTAACCACTATGATAAATGTGTTTGTTATGCATGGAATACCATGGATTCTGTCTTTGTCTCTGTGAAGTTATTTTTTTTAATTGCTTCATAAAGCTGATTCTGAACAAATCTCGTGGGGCAATGCATCTTAGACTATTGTTTTTCCTTACTCAGACACATATGTGTCTTTGACCTCTTTTTCACCTTGAGTTTGTAACTGTGTGTTGACAAGATATGCGCATTTTCAACTACACGTCAGATCAGTTGCTATGGATTTGCAATTCTGATTGGAATTTTAGTTTAAGAAAACATTTAGAATTGTGTTATCTCATTGAAATACATGATGGAATTTTCAGATTAAAAATACTCGATTTTATAAGAAACACAAATAATTACAATGGCAGCTGAAAGCATCAGTTTCATGTTCAAATATTTTTGTAGATATTCAAGTTCACTGAAATTGGTGTTTTTATTTCATCCTGCAACAGGAGTAAATTAAATCATTTTATTTCCATATTAAATGTTCATTCCATGAAAGAGTGATTTCAGTACTGTTTCCTTCTATTTATTGATGACTTACACTGAAGAGTGAAATCTGTCTAATAAAAAGGGAAGCATTTGTAGAAAGTTAGCCTGTAGCAGTAGACAAAATCAAAATGTAACACATTTCAGGGAGTGTGAAAGAGTGCAATAATGTTTATACTTAAATTCTGTAGAGCTTTCATTTGAGAGTCTCAAAACACTTTACAGAAATTTGTTATGTAGCCTTGCAAATAATGGTATACAGGTCTGTCTCATCTTACGCTGGGGTTACGTTCCGCGGTCAGCGCCTAAAGCAAAACCCGCGTATAGTCAAAATTACATTGAGTGTAATGGCGGGCAGAATCGCCCGCACTACAGAAACAGTATTTAAATTGCTGTTTTTCTCTTTTTTTTGTTTTTTTCTTGTTTTTGCCGACCGCGTAAAGCTGAAATCGCACATGTTAAATGCGCCTAAGATGCGACAGACCTGTACAACATTTTACAGACGGGGAAACAGAGCCACAGTGAGCAGTAGCGGCGCCAGCTTTGCTGGCACCCTAGGTGGCGGAAGGTCCCGCCCCCGAAATCCCGCCCCCAACAGTGGCGGCAGAAGGTCCCGCCCCCAAATTTCTACGGGCGGCCGCAGCACCGGCGCCCCCAAAATAGCAGCGCCCTAGGCGACCGCCTAGGTCGCCTAATGGGTTGCGCCGGCCCTGACAGTGAGGGTTAGTGGTTTAAATGTGAAAAGTATCGTATTGAATATGTTGTGAGATTGAGATTAAGCAATGATTTAAACAAGAAGTAGTTGCAGTTGTGAAGAGTGCAGAGAGTTGACTGGCTATAAATAGGGCCCTACCAAATTCAGGGTCCATTATGGTCAATTTCAAGGATTTGAAAATTGGTAGATTTCACATTTTCAGATGTTTAAATCTGAAATTTCACATTGTTGTAACCCTGGGGGTCCCGACCCAAAAAGGGATTGTGTGGGGGTCGCAAACCTGTTGTCGGCGGGTCACGGGATTGCCACCCTCACTTCTGTGCTGCCTGCAGAGCTGGACTCTGAAAGCAGCAACCGCGGAGCTTCCTGAAGGCGCAGGAGGCTCCCAGAGGTGGAGGTGGGTCTGAGCTTCCCCCGAGAGCGGCTGTGCAGGGGATGGGCAGAACTAAGAGCCCCCTGGCTCAGGCACTCATAGCAGCAGGGGAAGATCAGATTTCACGGGGAAGGGCTTATTTCATGGTCCATGACGCACTTTTCATGGCCGTGAAATAGGTAAGGTCCTAGCTATAAGATTAAAGATTAAAGTTTGTTGTGTGTAACAATGTAGCATCAATTTAAATTAAAACAGAGTAAGTTTTGGCCTTCTATATCTGTGCCTTATGGCAAAGTAGCAAAGGTTTTGGAGCTCCAACCATAATCTGAAAAGCAGTCACATTTGAATCCCTGTATATTATATAAGAAAATCCCCTTCAAAGCTCTGTGCTGTGTATCTTTCTGTTTATAATATGCTGTATGCTAAACTAAACCATATTATTTCCTCCCAGTGCATTTGCTTTAGACAAGATTTAAATTAAGCAGTCTTTTGACATATTTATGAAACTCAAAAGATTTAATGTTCTAGTTAAAGTATGATCAGCAATTTATCAATTTTATGTTGTAGGTTTGGCACATGTGCAGAATAAACTTTGTACATATCATAAGTGGGATGATGATGTGCTGCATCAGTCCTGGCCCAAAGTGGACCCAGAATACCTCCAGCAACCAGATATCATAGAGATGGCTGTTCTGGTAAGAGTTTACAAGCTGAGTTTCAGCAGTGGTCAATGAATGCATTATTAGCTGCTAGTTTTGTTCTTGAGGACGACAGTTGAGGTTTTACATTGCTGATTGACTCAATGCTAGGTTAGAAAGAATGAAAGCTAAAGTTAGAATTGTGCTGGTTAATTTGGAAGACTGCTCACCTGAATAAGTGAAGTGGTCTTGCAAGAGAAACCAAGAATAAAAAAGTATAGAGATACCTGTATGATTGTGGATAGCACTACTCAAAGAGGTTTGACTTATGCACAGTTGAGGACAGGGACTGCAGACAGCGCCGGCTCCAGGGTTTTTGCTGCCCCAGGCAGCAAAAAAAAAAAAAAAAANAGCAAAACTGAGTGAGTCTGAAGCAGAAATTATGAGCATATCAGTTAAGGGGCCCCTACATATTTTTAATCTATTAATCCATTGATGATGATGTATCTATACAAAAGTGTATATTTATAGGCAAAACTGGCTGCTCTGCCTATCGTTAAGGTTACCTAACACTTACCATTGTAAGACCCTGTTTTGAGTTGCTTGTAACTTAGCCAAACTTTGTCTGGGCTAAAATTTTCCATGTTTGGTCTCTACCTCAGGCTGACATTTTTTGGCAGATCTCAGCAAAACATGATTAACTGTTTTCAGGAATGAGGAAATAAAGTAGTTCTGCCAATGTTCAATTTTTTTCCAGTTGTGCTTTGCAGACCTATAGCACCTTCATGCTTTGCAGCAAGACCTTGGAATTTGATAAGGAAGTAGGCCTAGAGCCAGAGAGAGAGATGCCTTTTGCTGTCCCCATGAAAATCCATCCAGAGTTGTCCAAGTTATGAGCCTCTGGAAGTTGCCATTTGCACATGATCAATATAACTTGCTACTAAAATCTCTGGAACCTCCTGACTGCACTCAGCATGCTCCCAGACCAACAAAGCTTTAACTCCAGATTGGGACACAGCAGCAGCAACTGTCTCTTTAGCCTTTAGGGGAACAGTTGCAGAGCTTGGAGCCTGGAGGAGGGGATGCCATGAGTCCCAGGCTTAGCTCTTCTGGTGCCTGTGTAACTATAATTAGAGCCATTTGTCCACATGCATTACGATAACTGTTAATTATGTAGTCACAGACTAGTCTTCATTGTCTGAAGACAGGACCCCTGCCTCACTCAGTGCACGAAAGAGAACATCCTTTTACGTGATATACATACACACACACACATTCTACATGTAAAAATGTTCTCTTGTGTTTCTGTCCATCCTGTGCACTGAAGAAGACAGGATCTGTAAAATAAATAGTATGTGATCAGGTAATTAAAGATTTTATTTGGGTGGCTGTGTGTAAAATAGAAAAACATTATGAAGGTGACATTAAGGTTCTACAACTATTTTCACAAAAAAAGTCAGGAAATGCACAGGTTAAAATTCTAACAAGAAGATTAACTTGGTCACATGGCACATCTTTCAGATTTTATAATATACATTTTGCAACATGAACAATAATTTGTTCCACTACATATTTAACCTGAACAACAGAATGAGAAAGTACTAGATATATTTACAGTGCAGCTAAGTTAATGTTACTGTTGGAATCTTAACTTCTGTAAAACGCCTGTCTGTTGTTAACTGTACAGCCTTACACTGGTATTAACTTGGGGGATGGATTAAAAATCCTTGTTTATTTTCAAAAAAGGAGGAGGAGGAAAATGGCCAGAGTAGTAGTAGCATGTGAGTGGTCATAAATATGCTTAAGTCCTCACCTCATTTGGGTGAACAGCGTGCAGGATGCATGAGTTTCCCAGTTTTTGCCATTATAGTTTAGCTGTGAACAGTTTTATCATCATTTTTCATTGTGACAACTGTATCTTCACATTGAAAAAGACCATGAAGACTTTTGTTATAGTCTTCCTCATGCAAATTGTTCTGTTAACAGACTGAGACCAAAATCTCTTATCCTTGCCTGAGCCCCTGGTTGATCCAGATGGGCAGAATGTGATATGATGCCTTTAGTTCTGCTAAAATCCTTAGCAAATGCTTAGAACAGAGGTGGGCAAACTATGGCCTGCGGTCCACATCCAGCCCACAGGACCCTCCTGCCCAGTCCCTGAGCTCCTGCCCCAGGAGGCTAGCCCCCCAACCCGTCCCCCACAGCCTCAGCTTGCTCCGCTGCCGGCGCAATGCTCTGGGCAGCGGGGCTGCGAGCTCCTGAGGCAGTGCAGCTGGAGAGCCCAGCCTGACCAAGTGCTCTGTGCTGCGCGGTGGCGTGGCTGGCTCCAGCCGGGCAGCGCGGCTGCCTGTCCTGGTGCTCTGGGCGGCGCGGCTGTAGCGCCGCCAGCCACCGGTGCTCCAGGCAGCGCGGTAAGGGGGCAGGGAGTGGAGAGGTTAGATAGAGGGCAGGGGAGTTCGGGGTGGTGGTCAGGGGGCGGGGGTGTGGATAGGGGTCGGGGCGGTCAGAGGGCAGGGAACAGGGGGGTTGAATGGGGGCAGCGGTCCCAGGGGGGCAGTCAGGAATGAGGGGGGGGTGGATGTGACGGTGGGGGGCAGTCAGGGGCGGGGGTTCCGGGGGCTGTCAGGGGACAGGGAACAGGGGGGTTGGATGGGGCAGGAGTCCCAGGGGGGCCGTTGGGGCGAGAAGCAGGAGGGGTTAGATAGGGGGCGAGGCCAGGCCATGCCTGGTTGTTTGGGGAGGCACAGCCTCCGCTAACCGTCCCGCCATACAATTTTGGAAACCCGATGCAGCCCTCAGGCCAAAAAGTTTGCCCACCCCTGGCTTCTTTCAGTAGCTTATGGTTTCTCATTTTGTTCTCCAAGCAAAGGAAAGTCCCTAATGCCAAGTGGGCAAAAACTTCAGACTACAATTTTTGCTGTAGTCCTATTTTAAAAAGAAGTAATTAAAATGGTTTACAGTGGCAAAAGTATGGCTTTTTCATTCATCCGTAACTCAAAAACAATCAAAAGGAATTTGCTGAAAATTACAAAAAAGATAAACAAATACACACCTCACCTTCAAGATCAGTACAAAGTACTTGATTTAGGATGAAAAAATCAAATGCACAACTACAAAATGGGGAATAACTGGCTAGGTGATGGTACTGCTGAAAAGGATCTGGGGGTGATAGTGGATCACAAATTGAATATGAGTCAACAATGATGATGCAGCTGTGAAAAAGGCTAATATCATTCTGGGTGTATTAAGAGGAGTGATGTATCTAAGACACAGGAGGTAATTTTCCTGCTGTACTTGGCACTGGTGAGACCCTCAGCTGGAGTACTGTGTCCAATTCTGGGCACCATACTTTAAGAAAGATGTGGACAAATTGGAGAGAGTCCAAAGGAGAGCAACAATGATGCTAAACGATTTAGAAAATCTGACCTATGAGGAAAAGTTAAAAAAAAACCAGCCATGTTTGGTTTAGAAAAGAAGCCTAAGGGGGGAACCTGGGGGACCATTACAACTTTTGTTTACCTTTCTCATTCTGTTGTTTATGCTATCCAGCAAAATGCCAGGCTATTCTTTGTTTTCCAGGATGTTGTATGGTGAGTCTTTTTGTCAATGGTCAGCATTATTGAACCCTCTATATTCCGTTTAAAAACGAATGATGGTGTAAAAAATTCCCAGAGTGGGCCCAGTAAAATGTGCCCTGAGCCTAACCTGAATTCAGGTCTTTTAGAGAGACAGAATAGTCTGTGTGCCTGAAGCAGCACACGTTGATTTAATATCTCTTATATTAAAGCCTTCTCTGAGCCAAGGGTAATAGGTGAATTAGAAAACAGAGAGCAGTTCCTTTTTAGAGCCTGGCAAAAAGAAACAGTTGCTACACGTTAGATTACCTGCAGGAGAAAGGCTTAGATACACTGTACAGTGTGTGTGCATTTCTGCTGGCCAAGGCATTATTGTAGAGCTGCACTTTGCCCACCGTTACATTACATCAGACCATTTGGCATTGTCAAAAATATCTGGAACTACCCACTGTGGTGTGTGTCAGCTCAATGAATTAGACAGGAAAAGCAGAACGATTTATTTCTTTAGACCCTTAGGATCTGATCCTGCAAACACACACAAGTAGAGTTCCTCACATATCAGTGCCTGCAGAATTGTTCAGAATTCTAGTCCTGCAAAGGATTTTTTTTAAAGCTCGTTTATGATTTATTTATTTTTTTTGCTGCTTATTGTACTGCTTTATTGCAGGTGTTAATGGATTGGAGTCAGATGGGTGTTAAAAAAAAAAAGTATGGAAGTCTGACTTAAAGGTCTTCTCCCTCTAATTGCTCAGTTCAATCTTTTGCAGAATCATTGTTTCACTAGGCTTCAATCCCTGAAGAATCTTCCAAAGTAGATGACATCCAGAATTTCTAATGTAAAAAAGTAGCAGAAAGGAAATTGACAGCTTCCTTCTTTATACATGGTAAAGAAGCAAAAAAGGACACAAGCACAGTTTTTGTCCCCTCTTGAAGGTCACATTGAAGTAGATTTTTCAGTAACACAGGATGTACTTGGTGCACAAACAGAATATTTGTACCCTGGCTTTCTGGTCCTAACACTTCTACCTGGAGCAGATATGGGCTATATTATCCCATTGAAGGCTAGAGAAAGGTGACTAATCATAGTAGTTGACAAGGGTACAGCTGACAATCCGATGTAACTTTTTTTAATTTTTTTTTTAAATGTGACTAGAGTGCTTGTTAAAGGTGGTGGATGTTCTGAAGATTGTATTTTAATAACAGAGTTAATACACAAGCCTTTCACATCAGGTGGTGAAGAAAACCATTTTGTAAATATTTGGTGACATCACAAAACCACACTGCAGTGTGGCATAATTTGCAAGCTCTGCCCCGGCCACAAATAGCAAGGATATGGTAGGTCAGGACTGACAATGTTGGCAGCTGCAGTGCAAGTTTGCCCATGTTTCTCTGCCCTGGCTGGAGGGACCACTTGTGGGAGTGAAAAGATAATCCATTTGTCATATTCATTCAGTCCTGTGGCTTCTCTGCCAAGACTGGCACCAAGTATGCGGGTTGTGATAGTTTTTGCACTGTGGACACCTGCCCACTGGAAATGACACTGAGACTTGTTAACCCATTTCGCATAGGACAGTGAACAGCATCAGATGTTGCCATCTCATCAGCCACTGCTAACGTGGGATAGATTTGAACTGTTGACCTAGTGGTAAAAGGCTTTATATCCTATTAGGAATCTCATGAGCCATCTAGTCTCCCTGTGTTTTTTTCAGCACTCTACTAATTTTGACATTATACTTTTTCTTTGGAATGTTTCATCAATGGAGCATCTTCTGCAGCCCCCTGTCAAAAAGAAATAGTCTGATGAACAGCTTTAGCATATTTTTTCATAAAAGCTACAATAAAATGTTGTAGCGTATGGCTGAAATCTAATGGGGTGCTTCATATAAGGAGTTAGAGTAAGGTCTAATGTATAGACGGAGTTGGGTTGTGTTCTTTTTAACTTTGTCTTTATTTAGAAAGTGTCAACAGGTTTATAAATCTTAGTCATGTAAATAAGAGACAATACAATAATCATTACAACAGTGAGCTTTTGTTTAGAGCGCATTATACAATAATATAATCATTGGATATCTCTATTTAAAAGGACGTTATCATGTTACAGAATGAGCATCTTTACGCTACCCATGGTATGTCGTTTCTAGTAATTTTGTTAATGGGAGTGAATTCTCTGATTATGTATTTAACAAAGTAGGCATGTGTAGACAGGTTTTTATGACCCGTAAAATCTGAAAAAGAGATGTGAATGTGTGTTGTTATTATTCTTCGGGTGCTGGTCCCTATGTGTATGTCGCAGGTGGGTAAGTATGTGCACAATGCACCCGAGTTTGGAAATTTTTCAAAGCAGTGTTCATTGGCTCGGTCGCACATGTGAAGTAGTTCTCCTCATGCTCCTGACCAAAGGTATACGAGGCAGTGCGGGTCGACGCCTCTCCAGTTCCTTCTTACCGCCACATGGCCCGAGTCAGAATCATGTCCTCCTTCAGTAGGTTGTATAACCTGCAAAGAAAGACAATATTTGTAAATAATTATATATTTTAGCTTAGTAGTTAGTAGTTAAAGTTCTAGTTAGCCTAGGATATATCTTTTCCCCAGCTGGGCAACCCCTCCCCAGCTCTGGGACTATGCCCAGAGTCCCAGGATCAAGAATTGTTTCTCCTGCCCTCGCTCCGTCTCCATCAGTGATGAACATCAACAGTGCCTATACTGTCCAGGTGAGGCACGTGGGCAGTGAGTGGAGCTCCCCTTCGGGGTGGCTAGCATCGACGCCGCCCCTTTCACCCACGAGTCCCACGTGCTCCCTACCCCCATGGCCAGAGCCCCCAACCTCCCCCCCATCCCCACCTGGAGGAGTCCCGAGCGCCCCCTCGGCCAGAGGAGCCCCAGGCCGGCCGGAGGCCTGAGCGCCCCTCCTTGGTCGAAGATGTTCACACAGTGGGGTACTCCGCTATGGGACCTCTTTGCGTCCCACTTGCACTGAAAGTCCCTGCTATATTGTTCCAGAGGAGCCATGGGACGTGGCTCCCCAGGTGAGGCTCTTGTACTGTCTTGGACAAACGGCCTCAGATGGCTTTCCTCCCATTTTCCTGCTTTCACAAATCATGGGGAAGATATGTCGAGACAGAGCCAACATCTTTCTCCTAGCATCCTACTGGCCCAAGCAGTTCTGCTTTCACAGAACTTCTAACAATGTCTGTCCACCCACCAAACAGGATCCATCCCATTCCCAGATCTCCTAACACAGTAGCGGGGTGGAAATCAAGCATCCCAATCCAGACTCACTCCACCTCACAGCCTGGTGTTTGGATGGGCATTGAAAATAGAACGCTCATACTCGTTCCCCATTCAGAAGTTCCTTAACCAAAGCAGAAAGAACTTTACTAGAACCTACTATGTGGCCAAATGGAGATGCTTTTCAGCCTGGGCACAACTCCACCAACACTCTACAGACACCTTAAGCATCCCGATTGTCTTAGACTATCTCCTGTCCCTGAAGACTTCAGGTCTCACTCACTGCGAGTACGCCTACCAGCAATAAGTGCCTTCCTCCTCTGGTGGAAGGATGCTCCATCTTTACTCACCCTGCAGTCTGACTTATGAAAGGTCTGCTCTTTTGCACCAGGCCTTAAACTTACACCTCAACGGGACCTTAGCCTTGTCCTCTTGACACTCACAGATCCATCCTATGGCGGCATGCCATGACCCACCTATCCATGAAGGTGGCATTCTTAGTGGCTATCACTTTGGCGAGGAGGGTCAGCGAGTTTAGAGCCATCATGGCAGATCCTCCTTATACAGTGTTTCACAAAAAAAAAAATTTTCTCCATCTATGCCCCATATTTCTTCCCAAGATTGTTTGAGTTCCATATCAATCAAATGATACACTTAACTATATTTTTTCCAAAACCCCATGCTTCCTCTGAAGACAAGAGACTTCACTCCCTGGATGTTCAGCATGCCCTGGTGGTCTGCCTGCAAAGAACCAAACCCTTTAGGAAATCACTGAGACTGTTTATCACCATAGCAGAGAGATTGCGTGGGCAAGTCATATCCTCCCAGGTTTCTAAGTGAGTTTCGGGATACATCTTAGAGCGTTACAAGATGGCAAAACTGCTTCCTCCTGGGGTGGCACAGCTCACGCCACACAAGCTGCCTCCACAGCATCCTTATCTGATGTCCTGCTGCAGGACCTCTGCAGGATGGCCACCTGGAGTTTTGTCAACATGTTCTCAACACACTACGCTGTAGTTCATGTTTCAGTTGCGGATGCAGCTGTATGATCAGCAATATTGTGAGCATCTTTGATACCCGCTTCCTCACACCCACCTTCAATCTGAACACTGCTTGCAAACCACCCACATGTGGAATACACATAGGGACCAGTACTCAAAGAAGAAGTGGAGGTTACTTACTGTAACTTTGAGATTCTTTGAGATTTGTGGTCCCTATCTGTATTCGACTACCTGCCCTCCATCCCCTAGATCTTGTTGGATTTGCGGTGAGAAGAGGAACTGGAGAGGTGTCGACCCACACTACCTCCTATATCCTCAGTCAGGAGCACAAGGAGAACTACTGTACATGTGTGGGCCAACGGATACTACTTTGAAGAATTTTTGGACTCAGGCATATGGTGCGCATGCGTACCCACGTGTGGAATACAGCTAGAGACCACACATTTCGAAGAACCTCCAGTTACAGTAAGTATCCCCCACTTCTGTCATTAAGAATTGCACAAATCATTTCCTTTTACAAAACCTGGGACCCACCTCTCCCGCTCCTCCTGGTTTGCAGTATCTGTACTGTATACTAATATCCTTGATAAAATGCAGTGGCCAGAAAAGGTTTCACACAAGCTCCTGTCCAAACTCCATGGAAAATGTTACTTTTTCATCCAAAGGACAAAGATCTGCACCACCTACAGTGGCCTTCCACATTCCTACAGGGAAGTAATTTGGTTAAACTGAATAAAAATACTTTAAAACCTTACTTGATATAATTTAGGATTGGGGTTGATTTCATTAATTATATTAAAATGTTGCATACAAATCTGACAGCTTTTGTGGTCATGAATCTCTCGGTTTTAAATTGGGAGGAGGAGCTCAGTAGGGATGTCCACTCTCCTTCCTTTATCTATTTTATTGGCTGAAATGATCTGCAGTGATGAAAGGGTGAAAGGCATCCCCAGAGGTGCCTTTTATAATTTTAAATAAAGCTCTAGGTAGATGTTATTCTGCAGTAGTGTGTGATTTTTGCCATGCTGCTAGGAAGCCAGTACAGAAGTTGCTTTGTAAAGCAGCCAAACAAATGAAAACATTACCTTCTTAGGGGATGTGTTCCTAGCAGTCGCTGTTAGCTTTATGGATACTCATCTTGTTAATAAACGGATGTCATTTTTTAAAAATAGTTTGTGATTAATCTCTTTCGGAGGTATCTCCTCTGTCACAAGTTTTGTTTTAAACTAATGTTGTGGTTTAATCTCTGTGGTTTATCATTCAAGTACTTTAAAAGACAAAGCAAAAGTCTAAAGCAGACTGTCAAAAATTTCCATCTGCCAAACGGTTACATTTGCTGTCTCCTTGTTCAGTTTGTGCAATTCTCAAACATTTAATATATTGTCTATTCTGCTGACACTAGAAGCCTTCAAAAAGGAGAACTTCACATTGCCATTCTTTCAGATTTCCTTGAGCATATACTGTGAATCAGAGTCACTCTCCTTCTATATGGTACCTAGGGGGTTATTTGTTTTTTCTTTCTAGTCAATAAAGAAAGAGAGAGAAGGTTTGATATCGTTTCCTACAAGTGTAACTGGGTGGATTGGAGTGTAGATATGAAGTCCTTTGAGTCAATTTTGTAACTTCAGTCCTTTCTTGCTGTCATGTCTCTGTTTTCCAGATCAATAACAAAGCTTGTGGCAAAGTCAGTATGCCTCGCCAAGCAGCCCGGAATGCTGAGGAAGTCCATGAACTAATTCTTCAAAGTGAGCTGGGAATCAAACACCTCCAGGGACGTCCTATCAAAAAGGCCTTTCTGTCTCCAAGAACTGCCCTCATCAACTTCCTAGTGCAAGAATAATGGGAGTATGTGTTGTCTAAGGCTGCTAGCCTGTGTGTGGCTGACGGAATGCTTCAAAATGAAGCCCATTAAAAATACCAATTATGCTTATTTAAATCTATTTCACAATGGAGAAAAAGAAAAATCTTTATTGGCGAAAACTGTATTGCTGCTGATCCTTGTCAAGTCAGTCTTCATTTAAACATAAAGAAAAGCCAAGGTATAGGGGTTTCCTATTTGATCAGTGAAGGAAGCTACTTCACCATATTGTCAGGCTGAGCAAGGATGCTACAGGAGGCAGCAGTGTAAGGAAAAGCAGGCAAAAGAAAAAGCTATTTGGGAGAAATATCTGAAACTGCAGTTAAGAGGGCATTAGAGATGGGCCCAACCTACAAGGTCTGCATCAGTACTCAAGTGTCCTAAAGTTCATGGGTATCTGGGCCAATCTCTAGAATGTATCTTACTAGGAGATTGACTTTGTTTCTATCAGTGTTTTTGGTAAATGTGATTAAAGAGCCAAACTACTGTAGTGAGTACTTGCTCCACAACACGTTCAAAAAACCATAATATGTCACCAGTCACCTCTGCTTCCTAGATAGAGATCACATTTGGGTTCGCTAATATGAAATAGCATTATTCCTTATTCACATTTTTGGTGCAATTGAGTGCTTATAGGAATCAATTAGCACTGGATTGTGGGTAGGGTAGTGTAGGCCAGTGGTTCTCAACCAGGGGTCCGGAGCCCCCTAGGGGGCCTCAAACAGGTTTCAGGGGTTCCACCAAGCAGGGCCAGTGTTAGACTCAATGGGGCACAGCACAGAAAGCTGAAGTCCCACTGCATGGGTCTGAAGCCCCGGGCTCTGAGCCCCGCCGCCAGGGGCTGAAGCCAAAGCCTGAGCAACTTAGCTTTGTGGGGGGCCCCTCTGGCATGGGGCCGCAGGCAAATGCCCTGCTTGCTCCCCCCTACCGTAGGCCCTGGTTTTTATAAGCAGAAAACCAGTGGAGTTTTTATAGCATGTTTTGGGGGGGCCTCAAAAAGAAAAAGGTTGAGAACCCCTGGTGAAGGCCATCAGGATGGATGTTTCCTTACACAGCTCTGACAGTGCACTCCAGCATGTTTGACAGACAAATTAAGAATATAAAAAAATACTTTTCATACATTCTGGTTTAATCTGTGTCCTTTTTGCTCGCTTTCCATCACCTTACATTTATCTTCTTCAGATTTTACAAACTACAGAAAGTTTCTTCTGAATAGAATTTGTTTTCACCAGATAGCACATCTCCGAGCACGTCAGACGCATTGTACAAAAGAATTACTTAGATACTAGTAATGCAGGGCTGGTGAAGGCAAACATAGCATCCTTTCTTGGTTCAAGGTGAGCTCTCACATGAGAACCCAAATGGCAACACTTGTTTTTTCGGTGGATTTCATTATGTGCAAATAAACAATTGTGTTCCTAAGGGAATCTGAAGTCAATGAGATTGTTTCATAAAATACACAGTAATTCTCATGCACCAGTGCAGCCATTTTTTTGGTACAATACGTCACTGTTATATGCACAAGGAAATGTTTACACTGTTTAACAAAAGGAAGAGAGGGAATTTGAATCCTCAAGTCTGCACTGCAGTCATTTGGAATGGTTTTCTTAAAGAAAATTACAGGGTTTACTGTATGATGACCTTTTTTCTTTACAGGCAGTGAATCAAGTGGCCTTTTAAACCAGCCACGCAGGGGGTATCTTTGGAGCTAGGAAGCCAGCCAAAAAAATCAGCTAGCCATCTAAAAAGGTCTGTTAACCCTGGAGCCAACTCATCAACCAGACAGTCTGTCTCCTAAATTGAAAAGAAACCAGAAAGATCATCCTGTTTTAATAGTCATAAACAAGTTCGTTACCTAGTCAGTCACCCAAACGGCTAGAACCCAGATAGATCCAGTTAGAATCCCACACTAGTTCCAATCTTAGCAAACCAGGATTTGGGTCTCTGATTTTTTAATTCCAGAAACTAACTCTCCTAGTTCCCAGCCGCTTGCCCTGCCCACTGGACCATACTGATGTATGCTTTCTCTTTCAACAGTCCTTTTCAACAGAGAAACACCAAGGGAATTTGGCACAGTTGGCATATTTACAATGAAGATCTGCTCTTTGTAATGTAATTCTTTAAAAATCCTAGCCATAAAGAAATGTATCTAGCCAGGCAATCAAACATAGGCATCAGCTGAAAATTAAAACCAGTTTAATTCCAGTGTCTGTCTGATATACACGTTGTTATAAATTCTTAAAACTCAGATTCCCCTATAAGGACTAATAAAGAAGCCTTTTAAACTATCATTTGGAACTCACAGCACAGTCTTACTTTTTCTGTGTAAACATTTACAGAATCCTTAGGCAACAGTTTTGAAGAGTTTTTCATGGATGTGGGAGGTGTTATGATTCTGTAAATAGAAACCCTCTTCATTTGCTTGGAGGAAGAAAAATGCAATAAGATCAACAAATCTGTGTGCCTTTTAACGAGGGCTGCAGTAACTGCCAGTTTCAGCAGCAGACAACAGTATTTATTGCTGTTAGCACAGGAGTGTATTTGCTCTTCCAGGATGAAGAAGTGAATTGTATATTTCACGTTGCAATGCATACACATATAATAAGGAACAATTTTTTCCTCTGTCTTAAAAAAAACCCCAAACCATTATAGCCAATTGTGCAAGAAATATGTCAAGTCACGGCTGCATGTTTCCAGTGAGTCACAACTTGGTTTCTAGTGTGGTCTAGCTTGACGTAGCCTAATCCCATATTGAGTGTGTATTTGAAAGATGTACGGCTGTCAACTGAGGTGTTTTGAATTTAGCCTCTGACAGCTGTGGAAACTTTTCATAAAGTTAACATGCTTCTAACCACCACCATTTTATTTGTCTTATGACAGTTGTGTATCACAAGTTTGTTTCGATATTAATATGCCTAGACTGGACTGATATTGACAACACAGACTGCCAAGTGGTATCTTACTTGTCTAAAGTAACTCTGTGTGGTATTTATTTATTTATTAGCCTTTCCTAATCCACATCTTCTACATTTCTTTAGAAATGATTTGTTTTACAGTAGCAAATCGATACCCCAACTGAGCCCCATTGGTCTAGGCCCTGTACAAAACAGGCAGTCCCTGCCCCAAAGCTTACAATCTTAAATAGTATGAGATTTTGAAATCTATTCTTCTCAGTGGTGGATTATGTGACTGGCATTATGCTAGTCATACATACTTAAATGGATCTGGTATCCCTATCATTATTCCATGCAAGTGATGAACAAGAGAAAGCTTGGTCATTGGGAGACTAGCTGTACCCAGTGAGAGATACACCCAGTACAGTCCATAACAATCAAATAGAAAAGTGACACTGCAAGGAAAATTTTCAGTATCCTACTGCTTAATGAGAAACCCGTACAAGAACAAGTGGACATTCAGTGACATTAGAAGACAGCAAATTTTAAAACTGTTTTATTAGTGGAACTCATTGCCCCCAAAATATCACTGAGGTCAAGAATTCAGTGGAATTAAAAAATTCTGGACATTTATATGGATAAAGAGTTACTTTACTAAGGATTGAAAACAAAAGTTTGAAAGTGATACAATCATAGAAATGTAGGGCTGGAAGGGTCCTCAAGAAGTCATCTAGTCCATTCACCTGCACTGAGGCAGGATTAAGTATACCTACACCTAATCCCTGATGATTAAAGGTATAAAACAACTTCTAACTGAGGGGGTAGGAAGAAATTTCCCCTATGGATAAATTATCCGTCACAATGTTACTTCAGAGGAAGGTGCAAGAATCGGCAGCTGATCACTGTCAGCCGATACAGGTCAAAATAGACCATGGTCTGATCCCATCGGGCAGTTCCTATGTTTCTAAAGATAACTTTTGAGTTTAAAAAAAGTTAAACATTGACACCTCCTTATACCTAAAATCCCCAACATGCCCCCCCAACCCCTACCCCAAGTTGAGTTTTTACCCCAAAAAGGGAGAAGTGTCAGAGATTCCATGAAGTCCACCAGGGCCTTTGCTGTTGATTTCACGTGGAAGGTGCTTAGATACTGCAGTTATGGGCGGCTGTATAAAACCCATAGATAGATTAAATAATGTTTAAGCATACTTATTAAACATGGCTGTTTGGCTAGCATGATCAAGGGATTCGAATACTTGGTTTTAACATGTGGATGAGGCAACATGGTTTTAAAACCATGTTAGAGAAGGCTGTTACAGCCCAGGTCATGCGCTAACACCATTCTATAAACATGTCTCAGCCATACTTCAAACAAAAATCTATGCTAGAACACTCTTGAGAAAGCACTTATTTTTCCAGGCCCCTCAGCTGACTCCAAAAAGGAGATCTGATTGAAAAGCAAATGCAATTAACTCTTGTTTATTAGCTTTTTAAACAATGCCTCAGAACCAAAACACCTGGCTAACACCATTTTTTATTTGCCTTTATAAAGAACTTGGGAAGGAGGGTTCCTCCCCATAAGAGGAATTCTGCCCATAATGAAGCTCATAAAGTGTAAGCCTTTGTGTCTCCTCTTTTCAGTGTAAAGCCTCCCAGAAGGCCGTGGTCTTTCTCTAAACCTTTTACAATCAACATGAACTGGAAAGAATGTTAAGTAGCACTTTGCCAATTGTTCATTCCTAGAGAGATTTGCAATGTATAGTGCTTTAGTGAAAGCTTCATTGTATCTTACACTAGGGCTGTTTCTGGTTGGTTAGAGACTGTGGAAAAAATCACGTCATTTTATATGTCTATTTTAGGGTAACCTATAGAAGGGAGTCAACACCCTTCATTTTATTTTTACCTATTTTGAGTTTTACGCAGATTTTCAGGATAGATGCTTTTTCTCCCGCTCTCTTTGGTGCCTCCCACTAATGGCCATACCTAATTTTATATCAAAGATCTGTACTGTAGCAGAAGTGTTGGCCCATGGTGGTATTGAAACAAAATGAGAACCCATAGAAGGCAGATAGATACACCCTCCGATTAGCTCATCGGCCCTTTGTTAGCTCAGGGTCTGATCATCCCTCTTCACAGCAATACCCATGGACCTACCACCACATTTTTTGGTCAGGCAGCCGGGTTTGGCAGGCACCCTCAGAAGAAATATGGGGACCAGCCCCTGATCCCGCAAATGCAGAGGAACTCAAAAAACATGTTCTGCTGTGTACAGCAGTGAGAGCAGAACTGGGATTACACATGTGTAAGGAGAGCAGAATATCAGTTACAATCCACAGTGCAGACCAGAGAAGAGAATTTTGCCTGCCGTGTGTCAAATGTGAAAGAGAGAGTTGGACTCATCCTCTGACCTTCATGGTGATGTTTTTCCTTTTAGAATGTTTTGGAAAGTGACTTTCTAGTATTGTATCACACGGCACTTCACTAGCCTCTCTGTCCAAGGAGTCCCAAAGGAATGCAAAAATTTTATCTTGCAATTCTCCTCTGAGGTGAGCTAACATTTTACAGATGTGGAATCTAAGATGCAGAGAAATTAAGGCCTATATTTTCTAGTGTCTACCGATTTTTGGTGCCTCAATTTTGGATACCCAACACCCAGACGATCCGTTCACTCCCTCTGGAATTGAGTTTCTTCAGGGATTCTGAAAATCTGACCTTGGATATCTCAAGTTCAGCACCATTTAGTGGATGCTTTTGACAGTGTGGGCATAAGTGACTTGTGGAAAAAGACACAGCAAGTCGGTGACAGAATTGTTCTTCCACATCCTTAGCATTGGCAATTAAGTACTGGATGGAGTGAAAAGCTGAAGTTTTTGAAAATCTCTTGGATTTTTGTATTTGTTTTAAATTGAATATAGCCTAAATCTGCCATAGAGACGTTCATGATGACCTCATCAAAAGTAGCCTGTAGTAATGGGCAGCCATGAGACTCCTTTGCATGTTCTACTGATGTGCAGGCCATTGTAAGCAGCTTGATCTCTCACTCATCACAACAGCACATGAATGGAAAACGCTTAGCTGTAATCAATTTAATCAGCAGCGCCGGCTCCAGGGTTTTTGCTGCCCCAGGCAGCAAAAAAAAAAAAAAAAAAAAAAANAGCTGGTGCCTGGAGCCGGCCCTGTTAATCAGTATGTTCTTTCCAGCTGTGATCACCCAAACTCATTCTCAGCCTTTTTTGGTGCAAAGAATTCTACAGATTTTTTTACTTTAAAGGCCTGTTCTTCAGTACAATTGCAGGCAGGCATTTACATACATCCAAACGCCTACCTCTATTGTGCATGCACTACTAGATGTGTGTGTGCAAGTCCCTGTTTTGCACACACAGCGAGTTGGACACTTTGCCATGTGCAAATCTTCCATTTGCATGCATGCATCTAATAGTGTGTATCCAAAGCAAGGGCAGGTGCTAAATTGTGCATCTACACATTTACTCGAAATCAGGCCTTGCATGCTATTAATTATTAGAAATAGACTCCAACCAAGCCACTGGATCCAAACACCCCTGAGCTTTGGTGCAGGAGAATGGTCAAATCCAGATCTAAGGACCTGAATCTCCATTTTGCTGTATCTGGTGTAGTCATTTACACCAGTCCAAAATGGGTGTAAAATGCTTCCATTCTGAGTTAGTATTAGTAGAGTTCTACACCTACTTTTCACTGATGTAAATGACTGCACAAGGTTCAGAGCAATGGGGAATCAGACCCTGCAATTGCAGCTGATCTCTGCTAATTATGCTTCATGCCAACAGTACCTAAAGTTATATGTTGTACAGGTCTGTCTCATCTTACGCTGGGGTTACATTCCGCGGTCAGTGCATAAAGCGAAAACCGCGTATAGTCAAAATTACATTGAGTGTAATGGCGGGCAGAATCGCCCGCACTACAGAAACAGTATTTAAATTGTTATTTTTCTCTTTTTTTTGTTTTTGCCGACCGCGTAAAGCTGAAATCGCGCATGTTAAATGCGCATAAGATGTGACAGAGCTGTATAATCATGACAACTATAAACAATACAGTGCCGGAATCTGCAACTATAAACACACGGCACAAATAATGAGGCCAGAAAAGAGAGCAACGTAATAAAGCAATATGACACATTACTGGCATTGGGCATTCTGGGTTTGTTTTGAGGGTACGGCTAAAAGAACAGGCCTTCTACAGGAAATTAAATTTTCTGTGACAAAGAAAAGGTGATTAGCTTAAAATATCCAGCAGCAGCGTTAGAGAATCTTACTGATTGCTGCAAGATGTACTTTTCAGAAACTGTAGTTATATTCCTGGTGTTGAGCAGCCATCAAGTATTGTCAAAAGTTAGAAAGCTTTTTAGAAATATTTTTCTTGAGTATGTGTCATCCCTGGAGATCCATGTGGTCATATAAAATATCAAGGGTGCAATCAAAATGTTTGCTTTGCAACTTTCCCACGTGAAAGAGCATTTAAAAAACATCTGTTGGTCAGCAAGAGCCTTCGAACATACAGTGAAAGGACGGGTGGATGTGTTAGCCACATCTGTTATGTCCACTATAAGTCCACTATGTTGAATTAGTCCATTGATTAATGACAGGATGTCACATGACCTACAGAGTTCTTTCAAACTAGGAATACGAAGAGCCATGTACAGTGTTTAAGCAGATCACAACACTGTATTTATTAATGCAAAGGGGGGGGGGGGGAGTTGGCAAATTTTCCAGATTTATTCTCCTGAAAAACAGGATCTTTTTAACAGAAAAGAGAAAATATTGAGCCTGATTCTCTATTCATTCACGTTGGTGTAAATCAAGAAAAATGCAACTGTCACCAACTGAGTTACACTTGTGTAAATCTGGAATACCCGAGAGCAAGAGTTTAGACTTACATGGATGTGAGATCAGAACTACGCCAAATGCCACGGATGGTATGTACATAGATCAGAAAGAGAAACTCAAACAATGTGTCTGCTGAGTAAAGGCAGGAAAGCCAGAGAAGCTTCTTGCTCGGCACATATCACCCGGCCTCCCACGGGGAAGCACACAGTACCAGGCTCTACAGTTTACTGAACACAATAGAATTTGCCTCATATCACAATTAAGCAGCTGTGTGATCTAGTGGCTGGGATCCCTGAGATTGTTCCCTTGCCCTGTCTCCCCCACTGATTTGCTGTGGGGCCTGAGGCAAGCCACTTACTCGATCTGTGCCTCACTTTACCCCTCTGTAATAGGGATACATGATACTTGATACACCTACAAGATCGTCAAGCATTCTCAAAACTACGATACCCGCACGAGGAAATAAGGAAACAAATCAACAGAGCCAGACGTGTACCCAGAAGCCTCCTGCTGCAAGACAAGCCCAAGAAAGAAACCAACAGAACTCCACTGGCCATCACCTACAGTCCTCAGCTTAAACCTCTCCAACGCATCATCAGTGATCTCCAACACATCCTGGACAATGATCCCTCGCTTTCACAGGCCTTGGGAGGCAGGCCAGTCCTTGCCCACAGGCAACCCACCAACCTTAAGCATATTCTCACCAGCAACCACACACCGCACCATAGTAACTCTAACTCAGGAACCAATCCATGCAACAAACCTCGATGCCAACTCTGCCCACATATCTACACCAGTGACACCATCACAGGACCTAACCAGATCAGCTACAACATCACCGGTTCATTCACCTGCACGTCCACCAATGTTATATACTCCATCATGTGCCAGCAATGCCCCTCTGCTATGTACATCGGCCAAACTGGACAGTCCCTACGTAAAAGGATAAATGGACACAAGTCAGATATTAGGAATGGCAATATACAAAAACCTGTAGGAGAACACTTCAACCTCCCTGGACACACAATAGCAGATTTAAAGGTAGCCATCTTACAGCAAAAAAACTTCAGGACCAGACTTCAAAGAGAAACTGCTGAGCTTCAGTTCATTTGCAAATTTGACACCATCAGCTCAGGATTAAACAAAGACTGTGAATGGCTAGCCAACTACAAAAGCAGTTTCTCCTCCCTTGGTGTTCACACCTCAACTGCTAGAAGAGGGCCTCATCCTCCCTGATTGAACTAACCTCGTTATCTCTAGACTGATTCTTGCCTGCATATTTATACCTGCCTCTGGAAATTTCTACCACATGGCGTCTGACAAAGTGGGTATTCACCCACGAAAGCTTATGCTCCAATACGTCTGTTAGTCTATAAGGTGCCACAGGACTCTCTGTTGCTTTTTACAGATCCAGACTAACACGGCTACCCCTCTGATACATGATACTTGAATGGTGCTGTGAGATTTATTTACGTAGCACTGTGTGAGCCAGAGAGCCACTGTTGTGGTGCGTTATAACTATAAAGGGCGAGGTAATTAAAAAAACAAACAAACCTTTACCAGACTGTGTGTGAAGCTTTTTATTGGGCTGTATGATTTGTATTCCAAAGCAGGGATGTATCTCCAGCTGTGATGGTTTTAGCTGGACTTTGGTGGAACATTTTCTCTCTCTAAGTTACACTCGGTGAACTTTACTACAAAAACAGAGGGAAAAGACAAAGCCGCATTTGGCAGGACCCATTTCTGTCCCGAGTGTGTGGGGGGAGGGGAAGGAATAATCCCCACAAGTGCTATGTGCAGATTTGTCCTCTCTCCTCAGGAAGGGGGGTCAGCCTCCTCTACGGCACTGCCCCACTGTCATGGAGAGCTGACTATAGGCTGCATTACCTGTCGTGTGCCCTTTGCAAGCTGTGGTGCCAGCCCCACCTCTTCAAAGGGGAGTTCCAGGGCAGCTGTAGCTAAAGGTGGGGAGAGCCCCAAAGCCAAGGCAGGGGTGAAGCGTCTGTGCCTCTGGTGCATCCCCAAGGACTTGTGGGGTTTGCAGGCCAAAGCCCTGTTCCCCAGATGGAAGCGTTCAGCTAGGCAGCTGATGGAAACCTAAGCCCTGTCTGCAGTGAGGATTTTAGCTATTGCTGAAAGCTCTACTGGTGTAGCTGCCCCCGTGCAAGTCACCAGTGCATCAACTCTAGAGAGTTTGCACTGGTGCAGCTACACTGGTGGCTAAAATCCCCAACTGTAGACAAGGCCTAGGATAAAGTATAGCCCTAAGCAGCCTCTGCTGTAGTCTCTCAGTGGGTTAAACCGGAGCAACCGTGGGAGGAAGTGTCAGGCCTCCCAGAGGAATGCGGAGGCCCTGGGGGGCGGGGGCGGTGTGGGGGATGGCATCTCGAAACATTTCAATGCATTCTTGGAACCTATTTAAGGTAGGTCTAATGTGTGGCCTCCCAACCTTGGCAGTGTCTTTTTAAATGGCCCAGCGCCCAGCAGAATCTCTGAATGTGCCTGGTTTGAATCTCTCTTTCTTTCCTGCCATCCATCCTCTTGCTCATCTCCTGCTCCTCTGCGAAGGCATCGAGAGCTGCTGTTTTCAAAGGCTCTTTCCCTCCCTCCTCCACTTGTTTTGCCCTGTAAACAAAGAAGTGGCTGCTCCAGCCCCTTGAGGAGTCAGAGGAAAAGAGAGGGAAACCATCCCTCCCCTCCTCCTCAGAACAGGGCCAGGCTTGTTTCTTTAAGGAAATGTAATGCTTCAAACACTTTTAGGGCCTGATTCTCATTTACACTAAGGCCACGTTACATCACCCGGCCAGTGTAAAGCAGCCTTAAAGTTAGCACAAATTACACACCCATTTAAGGCCCTTTACAAAGCCACGGGGTCCTAGATATTCTTGCATGGGTGTGTTTTTTTTTCTCTCCCCAATTTCTTTCTCAGCGACCGTGTCTGTTATCTCTAGATTGGAGGGATCTGTTCACTTCTGCAACCTACATATCCAGCTTTGATCCTGGAAATATATTTTAAAGTGTTATTTTTAGTTTATTATTAGATTTAAAGTAGTTTATTGTTTCCCCACTAAAACATAATGCCTGGGTATTTCAGAGCACTTGCGGCATATGGCCCTTGGTGCAAGGCTGATATGTAAGTGTAAAGTATTCTTGTGGCTTTTATTTATTACAAGGATTGACTTTGGGGGACTGATTTTCTGTGATGGCCTGGTTTGGTGGGGTGTTTTTTGCAGGCCCAAACAATTGTGGCCATAGCTAATTACCAAAAATCCTTGCAGCTGTAGTGAATTGTGGGACACAAGCAATTAGACCTGTTTGTGTGCACAAACCAAATAAAGGGAGATTTGCAAAAGCATCTAAGTCGATTGGAATTGTGCTCCTAAATTCCTCAGGCATTTTGGAAAAGCTCCTTCACAGCTAGATGTCTAGCTGTTGTTCGCACCTGCAATTCTGTGTAACACAGTTATTTGCAGGTGCAAAACTGCCGGCAGCACTTAAAGCTGTACTGAGGTCAAAGCTACAAATGAGCCCTTGTATCCATCCAGAGAGTTTAATTCTTAACGTTTAAGACCAGAAAGGACCATTGGCTCATCTAGTCTGTCCTGTATATCACAGGTCATTAAAATTCAACTAGTTACCCCTGTATTGAGCTCAATAACTTGCCTGGCTAAACCATAACTTCCAGAGAGACATCCAGTCTTGATATCAAGACATCAAGAGATGGAGAATCCACCACGTTCCTTGATAGTGTGATCCAGTAATTAATCATCCTCGGTGTTAAACACGTGTGCCTAATTTGAACTTGACTGGCTTCAGCTTCTAGCCATTGGTTCTTGTTATGTTTCTTTCCGCTAGATTAAAGAGCCCTTTAGTACTCAATATTTTCTCCCCTTTAAGTTACTCACACACTGTAATTGTCACCTCTCAGTCTTTTTGATACGCTAAATAGATTGAGCTCTTTAAGGCTCTCCAGGGAAGACATTTTCTCCAGCCGTAAATCATTTTTGTGGCTCTTTTTTGCACCATCTCCAGTTTTTCACCCTCCTTTTTAAAACGTGGACACCAAAACTGTATGCAGCATTTCGGTAGCGGTCTCCCCAATGTCGTATACAGAGAGAAAATCACCTCCCTGCTTCCCTGTTTATGCAGCCAAGGATCACCTTAGCCCTATTTACCACACTGGGAGCGCCACCTCATTGTGTCTTATCCACGTTGCTGTGTTTTCTAAGAACTAGTGGTAGTGTGAAAGACTAGCGAGGGTTATGTAGTTTGCTTGTATATGTTGTAGTTATTAGGGTTATTTTCCAGTTACAAATACATGATTGAGTTTGTCAGATTACATTTGGAAAGGGTGTGTGCACATATGTGGTTTTTTCCTATGAGTGGGGCATGCACTCACTTGCTGATCCTTTTTTTTTTTTTTTTTTTTTTTTAAGAGAAAGGGGAACATGTTATGCTGAGGTACTCGTTTCAGTTTGCCTTGCTGGCAGCTGCTGCTGCTATGAAAGAGGGCTCAGATGTCCGTGAGGAAACCAGGGAAATTCCTCAGATTCCTTATTAGGAAAGGGTCACATTTGTTCACTGAGGGTTGAAATGTAACATTTCCCCTAACACTCTAAAGCCTTCTCTGTTTTTTGGAGTACTATTTTTTTCCCTGTGTAGATTTCCACTGCACTTTAAGTGATAGTGGTTTAATTCTTTGTAGTGAGGAAATGATTTCAAGTTGCAGGCTGTTGCTGTGGTAATGGGGAAACATTTCTTGCTCTTTTGATGCAATAAGCGTGAAGGGAAGAGGGGACTTTTTTAAAGTGTTTTTTGTTATGTCATCTTGGGCTATGCTCTCTACAGATCTCACAAGAAATGTGGGAGCCACTGGTCCATACCTAGATGGGAGATCCAGGATGCTGTAGTAATTATTGTTGGTGATTCAATAGGTGGCACTCTTCCCTCTGAGTCAGTAGTGAAACTAAGCTCCCAGTACCATACTAGGCAGTGTTATGCGTGTAGAACAGGGGTAGTCAATAGATGGACCACGGGCCAAATCTGGACCACCAGACGCTTTTGAATGGCCCCCAAAATCTTTATTTATTTCTTTTCATTATTGTTGGTTTTTGTTTTCTCTGGAGTCTGGACCTTGACTCTGCCTTCACCAAGAAATTTGGACCTTCACAAAAAATAATTGACTATCCCTGGTGTAGAGCCAGTGGGTAAAACTTTCACAGTCACTTAAGTGACTTAGGAGCCTTTGTCCCTTTTTTGAAAGTGCCTTAGCTCCTAAGTGCCTTCGCCACTTTTGAAGAAGGGTCTTTGAAAATTTTACCTGCCATCTATAAACTAACATCCTAACCATGTGTGAGAAACCCTAGGACACTTCTTGCAAGAGTAAGGGCATCCTAACAAAATTCCAATTTGGGCAATAACTTTTTTCCCACCTAAAATTCTTTCTGCAGCTTCAATTGAATTCACAATTCTTGTTTATTTCTAGTCTCATTATTTTGGATAGTGTTGTTGTGTTCTCTTAAAGACCTACCTCACTCTACCCCACAGATAGCTGCATTTTGGCTGTTAATGAAATGATCCCTGTATTATTAAACGTTTGTCTATAGCTCCATAGTTGAACATAATGCTTTCCAGTATATGAGGCTGGTGAACGGTGTCCACAGAAATAAACACAAATTAAGTCAGCAAAAATTTTCTTCAAAAGATCATATTTATAGAGAGAAATCAAGACAAGATAACACAAGGAGTAAGAGAAAATGTTCCCCGTCTTGATTTCTATGACAATGGCTGTGGGGCCTTCCATTCCTATATTCAGTATCCCTTGTCATGATATACAGAAAGCAAATACACCTCTACCTCGATATAACACTGTCCTCGGGAGCCAAAAAATCTTACCGCGTTATAGGTGAAACCACGTTATATTGAACTTGCTTTGATCTGCCGGACTGCGCAGCCCCGCCCCCCCGGAGCACTGCTTTACCGTGTTATATCCGAATTCTTGTTACATCGGGTTGCGTTATATCAAGGTAGAGGTGTATAAACTAAAAACACAAAGGCTTCCATGCAGCTTGAGTTCCAGCTTTGTCTCCTTTGTTTATCAGGACCACACTCTATCTGCAAATCTCTACAACCCAGAGAGATATCTAATGACTGAATAATATATGGCAAATAAAAATAATTATATCCCTTCCCAAGTGAAAGTGAAGGAGATGCTGGGTTGAGGTTAAGGATTTGTTCAGTAGGGGCAAGGTAGTAGTGACCCAGGACCAAATCTCACATAGACAATAAGGTCTCTGTCCCTGCTCCAAGGAGCTTACAGTTAAGGCATATGTTTGTGCTTATTTAGCATAAACACAGTCCTTGTAGCTTTACAGCTAAGAGTCTTGGGTTCTTTTAAGATGTCTTCCATGTTGTCTAAGCATGTATTGTTCTTCATACAGCTGATTGTATCCTTTGGAATAGGAAGGAAATGTGTCACATAGCTGGTCAGCAGTGGCAGAGAAGGACATACAGTAAGATGGCTGCTTCCTTGGAGGTGGGGAGTTCTCACAGGCCCAGTTATAAATCAACCTCCAGATGTAAGATCATTGCTAAAAAGAAATTTCCCAAAGTTTCTGGGGAAGTAAATGCTAGATCACTCCAATTCTTTAAAAACCAAACCAACCGAAACAGAGCAATGATTTGTGCTAAGTGACAGATTCTATCTTTTGTTTGTCGTAAGCTGAAAGTAACTATTTCTATACCATAATATTTCTGCCCCACTGAGAGACGGATCTAAGAGATCTAAAGATTCCCGTGTAGCAATGTGTCAGAAAAACAACAGTAATTAATTCTTGAAGGTGCCTGGTCACTGATTTTCTGGGAAGGAGCTTGCATTTGCTCGTTTAATTTTAGATCCTTTCGTGAGGAAAGGGGAAGAAACTAAGTGAGGGAAGTATAGTTTCGTTTCTGAGCACTATTTGTTCCACAGTTTTACACTATGGGCTGCATTTAAGTCACAAGGACTACTCACTTAAGTCAGACAAGCAAGATTTAGCCCTATATTCTTACCTACCTGTTGTATTTACTTTTCCTTTCAAATTTTTAATTTTTTTTTATTTACCTTTTCACCATGTACTGCTTTCCAGTAGTTTGCAAGAACATACATAAATTGATCCCAATTTACAAGATGTAACTAATTTGTTTAATGCTCACTCATCTACGTATTTCCTCAGAATCTATTTGGCTCTCAATCTTAAATCCAAAAAGTAAAACTTTCACTCCCCAAAAGACACTGATCTTGCTGATGATGATTGTTTTGAGTACATGCCATCTTAAGATCTGTGCCAAATTAATTTCCAAATACACTTGAAGTCAATGGGACAAGGCATGTGATAAGGCAAGCAGTATTTACCTCTTAGCTATTCTCTTCTATTCTGCTGCTCATTCTATATTCATCACTATGGTAGCTTTTCATCAAGGGAATGTTGAATCACATGGTGGTGTGTGATGGTTTTAGCTTACTCCTACAACTGTCGTCATCCCCAAATATCCTAGCACAATTAGAAAGTTCCATTCTGGAGCTGAATGAAAGCAGTGCTGCAATTTGTAGAGAACTGACTTTGCAAAGCTGTGTCGGGATAGCTGCTGTGAAATTCTGCAAACAATATTCCCTGCAACAGTTTCTATTTTGTTTAAATACACTCTCCCAGACCTGCCCTGTGGGTTAGTAGAATTCATTATCACAGAGGAATTCTGGGTTCAGTTCTCAGCCCAATAGGGGTCGCCTGAGGGGAGTGAACATTGTACGGCAGTGAACTTTCTGGCCAGTTCAAAAGTAGTGTTAATATGATCCAGTTCGAGCAACCTCCTGGCTTGCTTGGCCAAGATGGTCACCACAACAAAAGGCGAGGGGAATAGAGATGAAAAATCCTCAAAGCTCGGAAAGGGGCTAGGAGGGCCTGAGAGAAGGGAACAGAGTCTTGCAACAGTTTCTGAACCAAGGATTTCACTAATTTCATCATGTTAATAGGCTTAAGAAACCTTCCCCCTAAATAGACTAGGTGGGTAGAGCAGAAGTAGCTGGACCATTCAAGAATTTGATAAATCTCTTCAGTGAGAACACCGTAAGCAGAACACCAGTCCCAAGAGAGAAATGGCCCCTTAGAATTTTCTTTTGCTCCCAGTTTTCCTGAGATCCCACACGTTGTGAAAGAGGCTTTGGCATTACCATGACTGGAGATATTCAAAGCTAGACTAGACACCTAGCTCTGGATATGTCTACACATCAATTAAACACCTGTGGCTGGCCTAGGCCAGCTGACGGGCTGGGGCTGCAAACTGCCGGGAAGATGTTCAGGCTCAGTCTGGAGCCTGGGCTCTGGGACCCTCCCCCTTAGGCAAAACAAAATCAATGGCGATCCTATCCAGGCAGTGAATTAAATGACAGCAGAGGTGAAAAGTTCCAAACCAAATGATTCTCTGTTCATGCTGCAAGTGCTGTTTGGTCTCTTCTTCCCACAGGAACAAGCATTGTCCTGCTAGAAAGGAGCCTTTCAATTTGGTTTTAGATCTTTCACAAGTTTAAGTTTAAAGAAAGGAAACACAACGTACACTGCTATCTGGGCCAGATGCTTGAGTCTACTCTGCTAATCCCCTCAGAGAAACCACTGCCTCCACCTCCGCCCTGTGGAAACTCTGAGTGGCCCAGTGTGGTCAAATCATAGAGTAACTCAGCTTCCAGCTGTATATGTTAATACCCATTTTCTTCTAACAGCCATATCCCTTCTCTAGTTTAAAAATATAACCAGCAGCCTTTTAAAATCTACCTACATTTACTTACACACGCAGTCCTGTTGAACTGAAACACAGCCTGATAGCTGACGCAATGACATTACGCAAAAAACTACAATCACTCATGTACTTCAGTGTTTGCAGGATCAGGCCCTTAGCTGCCTAAAGTGAAAGATCTAAGTCCATGGATAAGAGTCAACTCAGGTGCCTAAATTTAAGCACCTAAATTTGTCCCAGACACTTTTGTAAAAAGTGTTTAATAGGAGGACTTGTGCACTAGCACAAATCTGGATAAAAAGAACAGGGAAATAAATATCCTTGTATTTGTCTGAGTTGCCCTTTAGTATTGGGAGCACCCATGTTTGAATAAAGGCTTTCATCCCGCCTCAGGGTGGGGGCATGATCCTAGATGACCTCTTGGGGTCCCTAAGTTCTAACCCTCCATTTCTATGATCCTCACAGCCTGGCTACTCCTCCTTGGCCTGTCACTGAAGTCATATCACAGTTTGTTTCCATGCAAATGTTTCGCTATCACAAAGTACTATGACTGACTTCATCACAGGATGAAATAACAAGAGCTGAGCTGGGAGGAGTAAACCATATTTTAAATGCAAATAACTTCAAACTAGATTCTTGACTTTAGGCACAACCCAGAGTGAGGGATTGTGCATAAATCACACCACCCAACAAAGCCTCACAAGGCCTCGTAAACCAGAGATCAAATTCTATTCCTGCTCCTTCCTTGACCCTGGGGGGATGGGTGGGAGGATAGTGATTTACCGTTGGCCAGTAGCAGCATGTACTCTAGTACCCCACCCTGCTACACTGACTCTGTGCACTGGCTACTGAGTGGGGGAGGAGGGTGGAACCAAGGTTCAGCCCACCCCCACGCTGCCTGCTGCCTGCTCCAGTGAGGAGGTAAGGTGAATGTACAGGCCTGTTCATGCCCATATAAGGTGCAGGGAAACCAGCTGGACTATAATGGAAGTTTTACTCCCTTGGCTGGGTGAGTTTGTTCAAATCACAATCTAGCCCTTAGCAGAATTGATGAGGATTAGAGATGGGGCCAGACCAGAACCTTTTATCTGACACACACGGCCCAACCTTAGCATTTTTGGATAGGCCTTCAAAGCACATTTTTACCTCTCCTCACCAACTAATGCACGCACCATGATAGAATCATAGAATAGAATCATAGAATATCAGGGTTGGAAGGGACCTCAGGAGATCATCTAGTCCAACCCCCTGCTCAAAGCAGGACCTAATCCCAACTAAATCATCCCAGCCAGGGCTTTGTCAAGCCTGACCTTAAAAACCTCTAAGGAAGGAGATTCCACCACCTCCCTAGGTAACCCATTCCAGTGCTTCACCACCCTCCTAGTGAAAAAGTTTTTCCTAATATCCAATCTAAACCTCCCCCACTGCAACTTGAGACCATTACTCCTTGTTCTGTCATCTGGTACCACTGAGAACAGTCTAGATCCATCCTCTTTGGAACCCCCTTTCAGGTAGTTGAAAGCAGCTATCAAATCCCCCCTCATTCTTCTCTTCTGCAGACTAAACAATCCCAGTTCCCTCAGCCTCTCCTCATAACTCATGTGCTCCAGCCCCCTAATCATTTTTGTTGCCCTCCGCTGGACTCTTTCCAATTTTTCCACATCCTTCTTGTAGTGTGGGGCCCAAAACTGGACACAGTACTCCAGGTGAGGCCTCACCAATGTCGAATAGAGGGGAACGATCACGTCCCTCGATCTGCTGGCAATGCCCCTACTTATACAGCCCAAAATGCCGTTAGCCTTCTTGGCAACAAGGGCACACTGTTGACTCATATCCAGCTTCTCGTCCACCGTAACCCCTAGGTCCTTTTCTGCAGAACTGCTGCCTAGCCACTCGGTCCCTAGTCTGTAACAGTGCATGGGGTTCTTCCGTCCTAAGTGCAGGACTCTGCACTTGTCCTTGTTGAACCTCATCAGGTTTCTTTTGGCCCAATCCTCTAATTTGTCTAGGTCCCTCTGTATCCTATCCCTACCCTCCAGCATATCTACCACTCCTCCAAGTTTAGTGTCATCTGCAAATTTGCTGAGAGTGCAGTCCATGCCATCTTCCAGATCATTAATGAAGATATTGAACAAAACCGGCCCCAGGACCGACCCTTGGGGCACTCCACTTGAAACCGGCTGCCAACTAGACATGGTCACACTACCATGCAGAGCGCTGGCTCTAGAACTGGAGAGGGTTTGACCAAGGCCCAGGGTTCTTTGGGAGACACACTAAACTGACAAAGTCTGTGTGTGCGGGATGTGTACATGTGTATTTTTAGTTTCTCCCAAGCCACCTGCTTCAGAAGTGGATCCCAGCTCTTTGTTCCTTTGAACCTTAGTGATGTGTTAATATTGGTTTACAGTTGTAGTGCTATTTTTGCCAAGAAAGGAGTTGTAAACTTTTTACTAGTATGATTTGTTTTCAAGAAAGATGTGATTAGGGTCGCCACCTGTCCATGTTTTCCCAGGATCATCCCTTTCTTGAGAGAGCTGTCCTGGGAAATCTGTCAGGGTGCTCACTACACGGCGTGCGCAGTCCAGTTTTATGGCCTCAGGATCATCCCAGATGTCCCTTTTTTTTGTACCTCAGGGATGGCAACCCTAGGTGAGATCCTCCTTCAAGTTTCCACTTCTACCACATCAGGCAGGGCCTGGAGCACTGAGGTTTGCAGGGCCCAAAGGCTAGACCCTGCTCCTTCTGAACTCTGGGGGCTTGGATAAAATGAAAGGAAGATCTGAGGAAAAGTAAACCTTGGCCTGCTCAACCCAACATTAGTGAGGACGATGATAAACCCCTAAAGGGAGACTAAGATTTATATAATCAGCTATATTGGAATATTTTTCCATCCTGTAGATGAAAATTCCAGCTTTATGTGTCATTTTTAAACACAGCACTTCACAAAGTGCCTATTTCTAATAATTTATGGTACATATTTGCTTAAGGGAGTTGCATCAAGTGGAGTTGCATTAAGGATGAATTCGGCCCCATATCCCCACCTTTGTACAGCACCTTTCTCAGGAAATAACAAAACCTCTTCCTTATTATCAGTTTATGCTCGAACTGACTTTTACAAGTCTAAAGCATCTAGAGCCCATATGCAAACATAAGACTATCATTATACTGGCATCCGGCAGTGCCAGTCTTGCTAAGGGTCTTTGGAATTTACATTTTAAAGCCAATATCTTTTCCAGGGATTTTTAACTGCTGTTTTAAATCATATCAGGCTCAGATCTGGCAAAATAGTCACAATTGGATAAGCAATGTTTTTGTAATTGAACTGTTAAAAATGGGAGGAGATTCTTAGTTTCTGCAGCTTTATTGGTCATTCTCCAGTTTTAAAAATCTGCTTGATGATTAATAAAGGGAATGAATGAACATTTGCACACTCCCCAGCATCTGGCCACAGCTCATAAATCTGAAACAGGCAGAATCTGAAATGCTTGGCAAAATGTCTATGAAGTTCTACAGAGATCTCACAAATTGCATTGCAGAAATCTGGCAGTTTTCATCTGACAGCACTGCTGTGACACACCATACCTCAGAGTAACACCCTGTAACCTCCTTATTCATCCTGCATAGATGGTTGTGATATTTCATACAAAGCATGCCATGCAAGATATCATAGGAAAGGTCATGGTCTGCTGAAACCCATTGTTCTGTCAAATTATGTATATCATTGTGTATATAAAGTTATGAGATTTTGCTGTATGTTGTTGTTGAAAAATGTTGTAAATTTGGGAGTCGTTCATTGCTAGTTCTCCAGTGACAACAAAGGAGGTGATCCATACCCAGGTGGGTGTAAAACGACCATTAATCAGCAGGGAAGTTTTAAACAAGGGATTTACAATTTTGTAAAGGTATGTCTACACTGGCAGAGTTACAGCACTGGCAGTTACAGCGCCGATCAGAGAGCGCTGAAGGGAAACTGCTGTTGTGTGTTCACACTGTCAGCTGCCTGCGCAATAGCGTGTTCACACTTGCGGCATTTGCAGCGGTATTCAGAGCGGTGCACTCTGGGCAGCTATCCCACAGAGCATCTCTTCCTCTTCTGCCTCTAAGACTTGTGGGAAGGCGGAGGGGGTTGTGGGACATTCTGGGTCCTGTCCCAATGACCCGTGATGCATTGCTTCTCATCCCAGCAATCCCTGTGCTTCCATCCGCATTTGACGCCATCTTTCAATGGTTTGTGTACTGCGCGCCCTGCCTCTTCGGGCTGCCTCAGTATGCTGCTCGCTCTGATCAACACGTCACGAGTGGCAGTGGAGTTATTCCTTAAACTACAAAGGCAAGAGGAGTGCGACATTGATCTCGCCACGCGTACTAGCTGCTTGTGGCATTCACGGAGGTGCTGACCACAGTTGAATGCTGCGTTTGGGCTCGGGAAACAAGCACTGAGTGGTGGGATCACATCGTCATGCACGTCTGGGATGACGAGCAGTGGCTGCAGAACTTTTGGATAAGGAAAGCCACATTCATGGGACTGTGTGAGGAGCTCGCCCCAGCCCTACGGCGCAAGGACACAAGAATGAGAGCTGCCCTGCCGTTGGAGAAGCGCGTGGCGATTGCACTGTGGAAGCTGGCTACTCCAGACTGCTACCGATCGGTCACTAATCAGTTTGGAGTCGGAAAGTCTACCGTTGGACTTGTGTTGACAAAAGTGTGTAGGGCCATTAATTGCATCCTGCTCTGAAAGACTGTGACTCTGGGCAACATGCGTGACATTGTAGATGGCTTTGCACAAGTGGGCTTCCCTAACTGCGGTGGGGTGATAGATGGCATGCACATTCCAATTCTGGCACCAGACCACTTAGTACATTAATCAGAAGGGGTATTTCTCAGTGGTTCTCCAGCCGCTTGTGGATCACTGTGGGCGTTTCACAGACATTAACGCGGGCTGGTCGGGAAAGGTGTATGACGCACGCATCTTTCGGAACACTGGCCTGTTCAGGAAGCTGCAAGCAGGGACTTTCTTCCCGGACCAGAAGATCACCGTAGGGGAAGTCAAAATGCCCATTGTGATCCTGGGAGACCCCGCCTCCCTTGTAATGCCGTGGCTTATGAAGCCATACTTGACAGCAGCAAGGAGCGGTTCAACAACAGGCTGAGCAAATGCAGAATGACTGTGGAATGTGCATTTAGCTGTTTAAAAGCCTGCTGGCGCTGCCTCTATGGGAAGCAGGACCTGGCCGATGACAATATTCCTATGCTTATAGCCTCATGCTGTAGCTCCATAATATTTGTGAAGGGAAAGGTGAAAGCTTCATTCAGGGCTGGACCGCAGAGGCTCAGCGTCTGGAGGCTGAGGTCAAACAGCCAGAGACCAGGGCTGTTAGAGGGGCACAGCGCATAAGGATCAGGGATGCCCTGAGGCAGCAATTTGAAGCTGAAAGTCACTAATATTTGTTGCTATGCTTGGGAGTGCAGTGCTTGTAATGCTAGGGGGTGATTGGTGTACGTGATGCAATATGTGGATTTAACATAATTGTCTGTTGCTTTGCAGGGCTCTTTTTGCTTTCAATTAATGGAATAAAGATTGCTTTCAAACCAACGCAATTCTTTTATTAAAAGACAACAACCGGAGGAGAGAGTCAAACAAAAAAAACCATCAGCAGGGAGCGGGATGGGGGAAGGGAAGGTCCCAGGAGGAGGAGGGGTCCCGGAATGGCTACAGATTTGTGTATGTCCAGGGATCATATCCAACCCTCTCCTTTGGAGTACAGTGCAGCGGGTACTGTACTTCAACAGGGCCAGACTGCAGAGGGACAGGTGTTGAGTGCAGTGGGTACTAGGAGTCCGCAGTGCTGGACTGTGACGGGGGAGGAGTGGAATGCCTCAGGTACAGACTGGAGCCAGCAGGTTGATAAGAGTGTGTTGGCGGTGTCTGGGGGGGGGCGCATGGGAAAGAGTTTTGCGACAGCGGCTGCGGGGTGGGAGGGCGGCGCGGAGCTGCTCAGTTTAAAGAGCTAGTATCACCTGGAGCATGTCTGCTTGGCGCTCCATAACCTTTAAAGAGCCGCTCCGTGGCTTCATTCTGGTGTGCCGCATTCTCCTTTCGGTCCCTCTTCTCGCTGTCCCGACACTCCTTCAATTCCTGTTTCTTGGCGACAGAGTGCATCATAACCTCACGGAGAAAGTCCTCCTTAGTTCTTCTTGGCCGCTTTCTAATTCTGCGCAGCTGTTCAGCTGCCGATAACAAAGAGGAAGGCTGGGCTCCCAAGGTCATCTCTGTGAAGTTTAAACGCAAGATTTTACAGAAGCAGTATTGTTTGCAACACAGACAACACTGTTTCATTGCTTTAAAACACAGCCAGTACTCACACACCTGTCACTAATTGGCTGACCCCAGGCAAGCACACATGAGCCACAAGACACCCAAAATGGTGAGTAGCCACTGGGACAGGGTAAATCACTCTTCCCAGACCCTGTTGTACACTGGGCACGTGGCTCTCTGGGAGAGCCAGCACTGTGGGGGGGGCCTGATGATCATTCCTGTCCCCACACTTTCCACAGGATGTGATCATTATGGAAGATACTCGCTGCTGAGGGTGAGCAGGGAATTAAGGGAGGGTCTTCCCCCAGCCTGTGGCTTCTGCCCTGGCCCCTGTGCGGCTCGCCTGTGTGCAGCAATGGTTCCGCCCCTCCACCCCCACCCCATGACGACACAGTGGCATGGGAAAGTTACAGTTAATGGGGCAAGAACCAAAGCAGCTCTGCCGAGGAACCTGCGGCAGCGGATTGCCCAGTATCTCCATGAGAGTTTCCTGGAGATCTCTGAGGGAGATTCCCGTGAAGTGAGGGAGTCAATCAACAGCCTGTTCCGCCACTCAACTAGGCATGCGGTGGGAGACAAGCCTGCTTTCTGCAACCCTCCTGGCCCCAACAACTCGCTTCAGCAATTCCCAAAATCAGATCCACTTACCAGGGGCCTCCTCTCCTGTTTGCACTTTGCCAAGAGCCGATTGCTGTGACTGGCTAGACTCCTCCGGGGTAGAAAAGAGCTCCTGGCTGCATGCATCTCTGACCTCCAAGTCATCCTCTGCCTCTGGGTCCCCCTCCCACTCCACATCCTCATCCAAGATTTCCTCCTCCTGGCTCAGTCCACTCTCGACTGGCACGCGAGTCACCGAAGTATCCACAGTGGTCTTCGCAGTGGAGGTGGGGTCACCACCGAGTATCACGTCCAGCTCTTTGTAGAACCGGCAGCTCGTGGGTGCAGCACTGGAGCGGCGGTTTGCCTCCCACGCCTTGTGGTAGGCATTCTGCAGCTCCTTCACTTTGACCCTGCACTGCAGTGTGTCCAAGTCATGGCCCTTTTCTGTCATGCATCGTGAAATCCGTCCATAGGGATCATAATTCCTATGGCTGGAGCACAGCTGGGACTGGACAGTCTCCTCTCCCCAAATGCTGATGAGGTCCAGCAGCTCGGCATTGCTCCAAGCGGGGGATTGCCTGGTGCGTGGAGCAGGCCTGGCCACCTGGAAAGATGCGTTGAGACCACTGAACGCATCACTGAGCAAACAGGAAGGGGACTTTTAATATTCCAAAGGAATTTACGGGGTCAGGCTGATAGTTGGTCACCTGAGAGCAGGGCAGTAGAGTTCAAACCGATGACCAGAGAGGCAAGAACAGGCATTGTGGGACACCTCCCGGAGGCCAATCGCAGTGCTATAATCGACCAGGCTGTCTACACTGGCACCACGGCGCTGTAGCCCCAGTGCAGAAAGCTGTACTCCTCTCGTCGGGGTGGGTTTTTTACAGCGCTACAACTGCGCTGTTTCTGCACACTAAGTGACTTGGCAGTGTGTACACCTCGGGAGGTACAGCGCAGAAAGCTGCTTTACTGTGCAGAAACTTGCCAGTGTAGACAGGGCCTAAGAGAAGCACCACCAATGGTGATTGCTCAACCCTGTGACTTAGCAAGGCCCAGCAGGCATGCTTGGGCTAGTGTCTTTCCAGGGACATGGACTAAGAGTATAAAATAAGGGACAATGGCATCATGAGGGCACCTTTCTCTTCTCCCACCTACACTGGAAGCCACAAGAACTCTGAGAAGACAAAGATCTGAACTGAGGAGACTGGTCCCAGGCTTAAAGGGAAACCCTGCATATTAAGGACTGCAACATCCAGTGAGGTGAGAAAAACTGCTTGATCCAAATATTGCTCAGTCTAATAAGGTCTAGGATTTAGACTGCATGCTTACCCTTTATTTTCTTGGTAACTATCTCTGATCATATGTGCCTACCATTTCTAATCACTTAAAATCTAGCTTTCTGTAGTTAATAAACTTGTTTTATATTTTATCTAAAACAGTGTGTTTTGGTTGAAGCACTTGGGAAATCTCAGCTCAGGTTACAAAGGCTAGTGTGTGTCCTCTCCACATGGAGGGTGGAGTAGACTGGGTAATGAACTCACACTGGTCAGGCTTCTCACCAGGGCAAGATGGTGTAGTTCTGGGGTGCAAGGCTGGGGGCTTGAGAGATTTGCTAGTGCCTTTCTCTGTCTGATTTGTGAGTGGCTCAGGGAGCATTCATGCAATTTAGCTGGGTGTGAGGTGGGTTCCTCATGCCGTTGTACTGAGTGATAACAGAGCCCGTAGGAGTTTGCTGCTTGTCACTAGCAAAGCATTGTGAGAGACAGCCCAGGCTGGAGAGTTAACGGGGCACAGCGGTACCCCAGTTCCAGGTTGTACCCTGGGGATCCAGTCACAACTGCACAACCAAATATACCGGACCCTCGCTAGAATGCAGGATTTGGGATCCATGCCAAGTACCATGTTATAGAGGGGACTGCGTTAAAATGAAATTATATTTTTGTGACCGAAATTTCAGTACAGGTATATGTAGTTGTGTATTTGCAGGTTATAGCGGGCTAACGATAGCATCAAAACTCAGAACTGTCGCGAAAAACGAGTCTACAAGATACAGTACTCACCACGGGCGTCAGTGGAAATTGCGTTTTGAAATGGAAGCAATTTTAATGAATTCGGTTAAATGCTTTGTGTGCCTTGTTTTGACTGTCCACTTTCAGGCGCCATGAACTTCCGTCTTCGCGTATGGAATGCCATAGAGAAATGTATATACACTGTATATAGAAATATGTATATAGAAATTTTTGTAGCGCTAATTATCTTCACATCCATAAAGTATAGAAAACAAACTCCTACTTGAAGGAAACAATAAACAAGAAAAAAAGTGTTGCTTTATTAGAGATTTAAAGTAGACATTACAATAAACTAGTCTAGTTTTTCTTAAAAAAGTCGGTGAGTTGCTTTTGCTTCTTGCTGCCGCTTAGCAAACTGCAAAAGACTACGTAGCTGCATAATTTTTATAGGCTCAACGTCTTGCGTCTGAAACCATCTCAAAGGAGTCTCTAAGCCGGCTACGGTCGCAGTTGACGTTAGAACGACGTCCACTTCATCTTCCTCCTCTTCTTCCACGGCGAAGGCCAATTCTTCAGCTTCTGGAATGTTGTTTGGTCGTACTGCCTGAAGAATTTGGTCATCCATTAGACTTTCAGCAACGGGACAAAATTCTTCTGCTTCATCGTCGCCTCTTATCCAGGACTCGATATTTTGTGGCAGAACAGTTACCCCGAGCCCGGACAGTTGCTGGGACAGCTCCTGCAACCACTCCATGTCTGTTCTTCCAACTTCCTCCCCTGTAAATCCCTCGAAGTCGAATTCCGCGTCAGACTGTGATACAGTCTGTGTGTCTTTCCTCCAACGACCTTGCATGAATGACAAGATAATGAACACCAAGGTCACTTAAAACTCAAAAAAATTGTACTGTACTTAAATTTGGGATCCATGGCCGCGACCACGTTATATCCGAATTCGCGTTATATAGACGCGCATTCTAGCGAGAGTCCGGTGTACTCTCAAGACTGGCAGGGCTCAGCTGAGACTGATCACCTTTGTTTTTCACAGGTGTGTTCATTTTACACCACAGGATTGGTATATATTTCAGTACCCTCCTTGCATTAAAAAATGGGGGTGGCACAGTCAGTATTTGTGCTTATGCAACTTCAAACCCGAAATATATAACATTTTCCTACCAGATCAGACCATTAGTTGATCACATCTGATGTAGAGCCATAGCCAGTGGCCAATTCTTGATGCACCAGAGAAATGTGAAAATTAATAATGATAACAATGCACCTGAACAATTGTACAGTGTTGTCCAGAGAGGAGGGATGCAGAAGGAAACTCCTTCCGTACTCCTTCATTATGTCTGGAAGCATCAGAGTTGATTCATCCTATTTTAGCAAGTTATAGCTATAGATATTCTTCCTGGTCATAAAATTATCCAGTCCCTCCCATTTTAAATTCAGTTACAGTGTTTGACTCTGTGAGCACCTTCTCCCAGGGAAGTTAACACCATAGGCTGATTATATAGTGTGTGTATTTCTTTCTATTATATTTAAACGTACCTGTTATGAATTTTAATCAAGTATCCTTTGTGCTTATATTATGGGACTCTGTAAAAAGGACTGATCCCTTTTCACTCTCTCATAATCATAAATTCCTCGCTTACCCACCCCTCCCTGCCTTTCAAAAATGCCTATTATTTGCAGCCTTTTATGTAATTCCTGCCATACAGCCAATTATCTGCATCAACCTTCTTTGTGTTTGGGGGGCGTTTGCCCAGCTGAGAAGTTGAGATCGTGTCTGTGTGACAGTATGTTGGAGAGGATGTGATAAAGATCATGAGGACATTAATACTGAAGTTATATTTTAGGGTATGTCCAATTTTGGGCCTGTCAGTCTTTAACTCAACATAGGACGTTTTGGCATTTCATGCTGTACAGTCCAATAAAAATACCACGGGACAGGTTTTAAATTATTGGGGCCAGATTATTATGCTCTCAGTTACAGCAGCATTATCCCATTGAGTTTGCTAGGGCAGAATGGACGTGCCTGAGGGCAGAATTTGCTGCCCTGTTGAATTGGGAGCCAGACCTCCACAAGGATTTCTTCACTACACCGATACAGCTGCACTGCTGTAGCACTGCTAGTGCAGAGGTTCTAAGCCGATGGGAAACAGCTCTCCCACCGACTTAATTACTCCAGGCCCCGCAAGCGGCAGCCACTGTGTTGACGGGAGAAGTTCTCTGCGCCGACATAGCGCTGTCCACACTGATGGTTAGGTCGGTGTAACTTAGGTTGCTCAGGCGGGTGACTTATTCACACCCGTGAGCAACATGACTTATACCGATATAAATTGTAGTGTGTACATAGCCTAATTCTCCCTTCAGACATGCACAGCTCATGTTGACTTTTATGGGATATTAAACATATCTGAGGACAGAATTTAGCGCTAAAAGGAGTCGTTTTCCCCAATGAAGAAAACATTTATATGGGTATAGCATAGTATGAGAAGGGTAAACTTGTGGTTAAGGTGCTGGAGTAGGACTCAGGTGCTCCGAGTTCAGTTTCCCCCAGTCACTAATTTACTTCCACAGCCCTGAGTTGCTTAAGCCCCCATCCTGCAAGTAGCTCTGGCCAGGTAGAGCCCTGACCAATGGGAGCCTTAATCTCACTTGTCTCAGCTTTCCAGCTGTAACTTGGGGATAATTCTTCCTTTGTCTGTCCTTGCTATGTAGACTATGAGCTAGACTGTCTCTCACTATGTGTTTGCACAGAGCCTTTCACACTGGGGCCCTGATCTCAGTTGGGGCATTAGTATCATACAAATAATAATCGTCATAGAATATTATTAGAAAGGCGTCAATATATAACATTAATAATCCTGGGAAATGAACAGAACTTTTTAATGTGATTCTCTTTCTCTTTTTTGGCCGGGGGGGGGGGGGGGGGGGGCAGTGGCAGGGGCAGGATTGGCCCCATCATATTGTGGACCCAGCAATTTATTTTAAAGTGAAGCAATCAGGTTGCAATCTGCCTCTCTGTCTCTCAAGTACAGTCTTGCAAAAAGTCCTGCACAGCTACTTTCTTGCTAGACAAATACCACCAGGAGGAAAGCAGGTGTTTGAGGTTTTTTCCTTTTCCTTCAATGGTTCAGTAGGAATTCCCCCCTTCAAGGCTTCTGAATGATTAATCATAGACAAAGTCATGTGCGTTTGGCTTGAGTGCAATAATTATGCTGTGAAAGGAAAGCGAGTGTATGTGTGAAATATAAAATACACAAGTGAGCAAAAATAAACAGAGATTTTGTCTCTCCCCCCACTCGTTTTGCAGAGAAGGAAATGATTTGACCACATCCCTAAGGGCTGTTTCACTACTACTAGCATGAACAGTGCACATTGTGGAATATTCCTCAGTGTGTTTCATTATTTGCTGTATCTTGTAGTTTTGCAAACATTTTGCCGGCAGGTTTCCTGAAACATTCAAGGTTAATAAACAACCAAAACAAAAAACCACCAACCAACCCAAGTAAGTAATGGTCTCATCCCACAATTCCTAGATTCCAAGGCCAGATGGGACCATTGCCACCATCTCATCTGATCTCCTGCATAACACAGGCCATAGAACTCCCCCAAAACAATTCCTGTTGGAACTAGAGCAGATCTTTTAGAAAAACATCCAAGCTTGATTCAAAATTGCCAGTGATGGAGAATCTGCCACAACCCTTAGTAAATTGCGCCAATGGTTAATTACCCTCACTGTTAAAAATGTGCACCTTATTTCCAGTCTGCATTTGTTTAGCTTCAACTTCCAGCCATTGGACCGTGTTAAACCTTTCTCTACTAGACTGAAGTGTCCAATATCAAATATTTGTTTCCAATGTAGGTACTTATAAACTGTGATAAAGTCTTTGTTAAGCTAAATATATTGAGCTCCTTAAGTGGATCACTATAAGAATGCTTTGTAATCCCTTATTTGTTCTCAGGGCTCTTCCCTGAACCCTCAACAATTTATCAACATCCTTCTTGACTTGTGGATACCAGAACTGGACACAATATTCCAGCAGTGTCTGCAGCAGTGCCAAAAACGGAGATAAAATAACCTCTCTACTCCTGCTCGAGATTCCCCTGTTCTTCCATCCCAGGATCTCATTAGCTCTTCTGCCCACAGTGTCACAATGAGAGCTCATATTCAACTGATTATCCACCACAACCCCCAAATCTTTTTCCAAGACACTGATTTCCAGGATAAAGTCCCCCATCATGTAAGTATGGCCTACGTTCATTGTTCCTAGCCATAGACACTTAAATTTGGCCCCATTAAAATTTTATTGTTTGTTTGCACCCTCTTCATTATTTACCACTCCTCCAATCTTTGGATCTGTGCAAGCAGAACCCTGCATTGGATTATGCCTATGACCCCGAGATAGCAAACACTTATGCAAGCGCAAACTTTACTCATCTGAGAAGTCAGTGGAATTTCCCATAGAATCATAGAATATCAGGGTTGGAAGGGACCTCAGGAGGCCATCTAGTCCAACCCCCTGCTCAAAGCAGGACCAATCCCAACTAAATCATCCCAGCCAGGGCTTTGTCAAGCCAGGCCTTAAAAACCTCTAAGGAAGGAGATTCCACCACCTCCCTAGGTAACCTATTCCAGTGCTTCACCACCCTCCTAGTGAAATAGTGTTTCCTAATATCCAACCTAAACCTCCCCCACTGCAACTTGAGACTATTGCTCCTTGTTCTGTCATCTGCTACCACTGAGAACAGTCTAGATCCATCCTCTTTGGAACCCCCTTTCAGGTAGTTGAAAGCAGCTATCAAATCCGCCCACATTCTTCTCTTCTGCAGACTAAACAATCCCAGTTCCCTCAGCCTCTCCTCATAAATCATGTGCTCCAGCCCCCTAATCATTTTTGTTGCCCTCCGCTGGACTCTTTCCAATTTTTCCACATCCTTCTTGTAGTGTGGGGCCCCAAACTGGACACAGTACTCCAGATGAGGCCTCACCAATGCCGAATAGAGGGGCATGATCACGTCCCTCGATCTGCTGGCAATACCCCTACTTATACAGCCCAAAATGCTGTTAGCCTTCTTGGCAACAAGGGCACACTGTTGACTCATATCCGAAGTATCAAGAGCGTGCACCATTGGTTAGGTACAATTATGGGAGGTTTTTCGCTCTCCTCTTAAGTAACAGGGGTAAGGAATGGTGTCCCTAGCCTCTGTTTGTCAGAGGGTGGAGATGGATGGCAGGAGAGAGATCACCCGATCACCACCTGCTAGGCTCACCCCCTCCGGGGCACCCGGCATCAGCCACCGCCGGCAGACAGGACACTGGGCTGGATGGACCCCTGGTCTGACCCAGTATGGCCACTCTTATGTTCTTATGGCCCCTGCCAGCGACTGGACACCAGGCTAGATGGACGTTACCATCCCGGCTGAGAAGCATTTCGCCCCCCATTGGGGTAAATGACAACACAGGGCGCAGGACTACGGAAAATGCATTTGGCAGCTTATACCTCACTGGGAGGTGCATCTTCCCACCCTCTGCCTTCAGGCATCAACCAAAGAGTTGGCATCTCCTTTAAGGCGGCTTAATTATTTTCTTTTGTTTTCAAGGAAGCTATTTCTCCAAAAAGGATTGACCCCTGTTTACATCCCAAAGCAATAAATGTTCCTTTTATTACTCATGTGAAATAATCCATAAAATGTCTCCGCAATCTGATTCTTCTGAATTTATGGTTCTTCCTGTGCTATTAATCCTTCCCAGGTTTGGAGGGTTTTTTTCCATGTAGAGTAATTCATAAATACCTCACTTTGAGTGCGTTTTATGGGCGTTATTAGGATCACTTGAATCTGGAAATGCCTGTGTGAAGTTATTACAATGGCTTTAATATACCACAGACTCTCTTCTAGCAATTGGGATAGCAGGACATAACGTAACATTGTCAGCTGCTGGATGGAACAGCTCTCGCGGGATCCTTTGGACTCGGCCAAAAGAATAATAAAAAGGCCCACCGCCTATAAATGTCTCTGTGAATTGAGTCATTGGGAAAGGGTTTCTCGGGGGTGAGTTTTAATTTGCTCATGCTGTAGCAATGTCAGGCCGCATGTGTTGCCAGGCGGCCCGGTGAGCCAGAATTGGGTCCACAGAGCCGGCGATGAGAAGCCAACTTCAGAACACAGAGCTAGCAGCTGGGCACCACAAAACGGAAAAGGAAGCAGCGTTTCTTGGGGCGGGGAGTATTAGGCGATTTTCCAAAGAGCTCGCAAGCCAACGGCTCCCACTGAGAACAATGTAATAATCATGACATCCACCCCTCACTTTTACCTAGCACTTTTCAGCGAGAGAACGCAAGGCGCTTTACCAGGGAGGGCAGCAGTATTATCCCCATTTTACAGATGGGGAAACTGAGGCACATAGAGGGGACGGGATGTGCCCAAGGCCGGCCAGCAGCAGAGCCAGGGATAGAACCCAGGTCCTTTCTCCCAGGCTCTGATTCAGGAAAACAGCCCTATTCAGGATAGCACGCAAGTCCAGGGCTAAGTACCATTGAAATCAATGGGATGTAAGCAAGTGCTTAAAGTTAAGCACATGCATAAGGGCCCAGCTGAGACCAATGGGAGCTGAGCCCTTGAGAAAATATGGCCACTTCATTTAGGTGCCTAAATGGGATCTGATTGCTTTGCAAAATCTGTCCAGCGGTGACCCAGCTTCCATTCTGACCTCTGTCCCTGACTTGCTATCTGATCTCACGCAAGCAGTGGATGTGATAGATCTTGACTTTAGCAAAGCTTTTGATACTGTCTCCCACAGTATTCTTGCCAGCAAGTTAAAAAAGTATGGATTGGATGAATATATAGGTGGATAGAAAGCTGGCTAGATCGTCGGGCTCAACGGGTAGTGACCAACGGCTCGATGTCTAGTTGGCAGTCAGTATCAAGCAGAGTGCCCCTAGGGGTCGGTCCTGGGGCCGGTTTTGTTCAACATCTTAATTAATGATCTGGATGATGGGATGGATTGCACCCTCAGCAAGTTTGCAGATGACACTAAACTGAGGGAGAGGTAGATATGCTGGAGGGTAGGGAGAGGGTCCAGAGTGACCTAGACAAATTGGAGGATTGGGCCAAAAGAAATCTGATGAGGTTCAACAAGGACAAGTGCAGAGTCCTGCACTTAGGAGGGAAGAATCCCATGCACCACTACAGGTTGGAGACCGACTGGCTAAGCAGCAGTTCTGCAGAAAAGGACCTGGGGATTACAGTGGACGAGAAGCTGGATATGAGTCAGCAGTGTGCCCTCGTTGCCAAGAAGGCCATAAAGTTACAAATGTACAAAAGTGGTTGCCAGTTCATGGCCTAAGGCCCTGATCCTGCAATAAGCTCCTGGTCTGCCTGGAGCCCCATGGACTTCAGTGGAGTTCCAGGATGAGGGCTGTAGGTTGTAGTTAGGATTATTGAAAAACTGCGTACCTATGCCAAAAATGAAAAAAAAATGGTATGTCACTTCTTTCTAAAAGCATCGACAATTGCCAGGTGGTTTTGTGTGTTCATAAATGGTTATTGAGAGTTAAACAGATGGTCTGTATTTTCCTCCCCAGTTGTTCCACAGGCCCTGTAGCTGCTTAATGAGTTATGGAAGTTGCACATTTTAGCAGGATTGGGCCCACACTTATGCTTCTTCCCAACCACTGGGTTCTTCTACTTTTATTTTAGCAAAACATTCCGCTGCAGGGTTTGTAATCCAGCCACTCCTGAATTGTGTTTAGTGCATAAGGACTTGAAAGTAAATTGACCTGAAACTGGCCAGAAACAAATATGACTAATCTCTTCAGGGAAGCTGCCCCCACCAAACAGCGTAGCAAAAAGAAAATAGAACTTTATGCTCAGCTTTAACAGGGAGGCGGAGAAGAAAACTGCTTTTGAATAAATGTCCCTGTGAGGGTGACTAGATTCTCTACATCCTCCAAGTCACCAAGCCAGTGGGAGCTGCATGCAGGTGTCTGACTACACGGGGTAACTCGCAGGGCTGGGGCCAGAGTTTGCACCGCATCAGGCCAGCGCTGAGGGTTCAGCATGGGCGTGAGGCTTTGCAGGGCGAGGGGCCAAAGGTGCTAGGAGGTGATTGTGAGCAAATCCCGACCTCGCGTTCGCCGGGCGGGGGACGGGACCCTTTGCAAAGCGCTGGGCCCTCACCGAGGCATTGAGTAGCCGCAGCGAGAGGCAGCAGCGCCCAAAGGCCACGGCCAGGTGGGTCCCGGCTCGGCGGGGGCCTGGCCAAGGCGGGTCCATCCCCGCGGCAGCGTTCCGCGCCGAGAAGCAGCAGCTGCTCCACCGCCCCCTCCCCAGCCCGGGACCGTCACCCGGGGCTCGCCCGGCTCCGCCCCCCGCCCGCGGGAAGGGGGCGAGGCCGCCACGCGGGCGGGGCAGAGAAGCGACACCGCGAGTCACGGAGAGCGGCCGCCGGGGAGCCCCAGCCTGAGCAGCGCCCCGCCCGCCAGCCCTGGTGAGTCCGCCCGGCCCCCTGCACTCGCTCCCGCAGGAGAAACTTCCGCAGCCGCCGCCCCGCCGGGGCAGGCGAAGAGGCTACGTGAGGTTCCCCCCGACCCCTCCCCAGGAGGTGCCCGGGGCTCCTGGCAACAGCCCCCCCGCACGTCCTGCAGCGAGACCCTGGCCCCTCCCCGTGGCCTCTGGGCGGGAACTGACTCTCCCGCTGCTCCCCACTTCCCCGGGAGTGTGGCCGGGCCCCCCAGCCCCGCGCGGCGTGAGAGACCTGACCCCAGCTCGCCCCTCAGGCGCTGCGCGCTCCCCCTGTGACTGGGCCTCCCGCTGGGGAGGGAAGGGGTTTGCAGCCTGTTTCTATGAGACGCTTACAAACTCTTTCTTTCTTTTCTAGCCTCCGTCCTGCTAGTGGGCTCAGGCTGAGTAAGCCCTGATTGCAGGGTGAACGGGAAATCTCCTTAATCGTCATCCTTGCCTCTGGGCTTGGAGCCCTTTCAGATCTTGCTTCTTCGAGGGGGCTGTTCCTCCCACCCCCAGATTTACAATAAAAATTGAAGCTGCATTTCTTGCATCTTATGGTAAGAAGATACGGTACCGGGAGATACAACCTAAAGTTTGTTTTCCTCAGATTTTGTGCAAGAAAATTGATTATTTTTACAAAGCACGTAAACTTGTGTAAACTTTTTCTGAGTCGAGGACTGAGCGGACATGAAGCTGAGGATCACAAAGTGGATTCAGTCCTAACCGCTCCTACAGTCCTGGATGGCTTATAGCTTTCATCATTAAGTTTAGCTGTGGGAGGGGGACGCTAGTGAATTTGCAAAAATGGATAATAAATATGATGATCTGGGCCTAGAGGCAAGTAAATTTATAGAAGATCTCAATATGTATGAAGCCTCCAAGGATGGACTCTTTCGGGTGGACAAAGCTGTTGGCAACAACCCGGAATTTGAGGAAACCAGGAGAGTTTTTGCCACTAAAATGGCTAAAATTCATCTCCAAAAACAGCAGCAGCAAGAAGAGGAGCTGATGTTGGCTGACTCTGGCTCTCTAAATGGTGGGGCCAGTTTCAGTGTCCAGCAGCAGTTTCCAAACCATCCTGTGCCTGGAGTAGCTGCGGGGGCCAGTAAATTGCATTCAGGAGAAAATATTGCCAAACCTCCTCTGGCCACAGCATCAGTGTGTGCAGCGCACCAGCTTGCTTTTCCACACCACCCACAAGCTGTTCCTGATGGGCAGCGAACAAAATATCAAGATGGCAAAACAGCTAGCAAAGAATATGGCTGTAGAGAGAATCTGGGGGATTCTGAGGTCTCTGAAGGACATGGGTTCCACAGAGCAGCCCATGTGAATCCCAGCGCTGCAAAGCCATCTTTTCCTTCTCTTCCCCACGGACAGCCTTATAATGAGAATCAGACAGGCATCCCTGCTTGGGGAGGAGATGCTGGTAAGTGTTCCGTCCCAAAATCTGGTTTGGGGAGTTTACGATCCAATGTTAATCACAGTGATCAGCTACCAAGGAGTCCTACAAAAACCCAAGTTGATCCTCACCCTTACCAGCATCAGAAGTCACGGAGCTCCTGCAGGTCTTCTGAAAGTGGGTATGGAAGCCAGGAAAATGGGAATGAAATCAACAGACACAGTCGAGGCTATGACCAAAACGCAACTGGTCAGAGATCTTCCTCTTTCTCACATACTCTGACCCCCTTTTCCACTTCTACAGGGTTTGATGATGAGACAGCAGTGGGATTTCCACAGCAGAGATCTTCCTCTTTCTCAGCCCCATCAACATTGCCTGCACAAGAGTTTTCAGGTCTGTCTGATCAATTTAGCCCAAACCCTGAGAGTGAGATGCTACCTTCTGGCACACCACACAAAACCAGTCATGACCACTCGTTATGGTACCATGACAATTCTAGTTCTTCCACGTCTAGTTCAGCTCCTATGCCGTTGCCTCCAAGCGTAGATTATCAGCAAGCCAGTGCTTATCCCAAGTCTACAGCCCATTTCATAGTTCATGGTCAAAATCACAGGCTTAATTGTCCTGGCTCTGGCATAAGTCCTGAGCAGAATTCCATCAGCGTCGCTTCACATGGGCCAATGATTTCTGATGCTCCAAGGTCTCCATTTAAAGAGGGCATAAGCAGTCTGCAGCATGACTCAGGGCACCAGGAAAATTCCAGTTCTACAAAAGTAAAATTACCCTGTCAGACCCTCCTTCCACAGCAGGAACAAGGGCCGTCTGCAGCTGAATTAAAATTAGAAGCACTTACCCAGCGTCTGGAGCAAGAGATGGATGCTCGTCCCAAGGCTGACTACTTTGGTAAGTATATATGTCTGAAATTGCAATCTGTAAGTTATATTAACGCATCTGATAGTACTAACTGCTGTAAGGTTCACTTCTTCAGAGACTAGGAGGGAAACGCACACTTTTTTTTTTTTTTTTTTTTGCCCCCCCTTCAGTGGTTTATTTTTGTACTTAAGTGTCATTCACTACAGAGGCTAGAAATTATTTTGACTATGAAATATTTTTCCATTTCACTTGTTTTAAAGCAAGGATTCCATAGTAACTTCAGGAGGGAATGATGAGAGTAGGGTGAGGTGGAAGGGTTGTGACTTTTGAAGTATCTTAATTAATTTTTGATTGCAATTTAACATCTTTTAAAGATATTAATAGACTACCTCCTTTTCTAAAAATTGTGTGAGATTCAGCTTCAATTAAAACTTAGTTTTTTAATCGATCAAAAAGTTGGACAAGGCTAAGGCTCGCAGCTATTTAACAACTTGAATGAGCACATCTGAAAACCAGGCCATAAATGTACTGCACTCTACAGCTCAGACCCACAAGTTGTCCAGTGCTGCCAGGTATGCTTGTAGCTTGCAGTGAAAAGAGAAGGAGAACTTAACATCTGAGGGTACCTGAATAAGTAGTTAAAATATTCTGCTGATTTCAGTTCATTTGATATCATCGGGTGGCAATGACCTGTTGGCGAGTTTTAATAGTATATTTTCTCTCTTTCTCAGCCATGTCGTAGTTTAACAAGATAGAGGATATTTAGTCTGGTTACCCAGTTCTTGGAAAGAGTGGGTCTGATCCTGTTTCCACTGAAGTCAATGAGAATTTTGTGATTAACTTCAATCGAAGCAGGATCATGCCCAGTATGACTTTTGTTCTTCCCTGTTTTAGGCCAAGTCTACACTGCAGAGTTGAGTTGATGTATGGCTTAAGTAGACCCAATTATGTCAGTGTCTATAGCCTTGTTCCCGCTAATGTAAGTGCCCTACTACACCACCATTATAACTCCACCTCCATGAGAGTGGTAGGGCCTATGTTGGTGGTGTTAAAGTGTTGCAGTGTCAGTGTAGACACTGTGTTCCTTAGATCAGCTGTGGCAGACATAACTGTCAATTTCAGGGCTCCCTACTGGAGCCCTGAAATTGACAAGAAAGGCTATTGGCTCCCTGCTGTTGACCCCCTGCCGGGATCGCATCTCAGGCTGTCACTCCAGGGGGTGGGGGGGAGTGGGGGCAGTGTTCCCTCTAATTTTTCTCACCCATGTGCGGAATGAATTTTATGTGCACCAATATGGAGGTGATGTGTGACACATCACCTCCATATTGGTGCACATAACAAAATTCATGTGGTGGGGGTGGGGTTGAGGGGTTCGGAGTGTGGGAGGGGGCTCAGGGCTGGGGCAGAGGGTTGGGGTGTGAGGACTCCGGCTGGGGGTGCGGACTCTGGGGTGGGGCTGGGGATGAGGGGTTTGGGTGCAGGAGGCTGCTTGGGGGCTATGGCGGGGAGAGAGGAATCCCCCAGCTCTCTCTCCCTGCAGCAGCACCTGGGCTGGGGGCAGGGATAGGCACCTCTCCCCACGGCAGCAGCTCTGGGGCTGGGGCTGCAAGATAGGTGCCCCTCCCTTGGCCCCAGCAGGTCCGGGCTTGGGGAGGGCTGCTGCGGCTGGGTCTGGCCCTGCTTGGGGCTGGCCTGGGCTGTGCCCGGGCTTGGGGGGAGGGGTGCCATTGCCGCGGCAGGTTGGGGGCCAGGCTAGGTAGGAGCTGAGGGAGGGACACCCCTCCCCTGGCTGCAGCAGGTCCCCAGGCGGGTTCCCTGAGCGCCTGCACAGCGCTAAATAGGCTGCTGTGCGGCTGCACAGCTTACAGGGAACTTAGGTGACCTGGCTGCTGCCTGGGCTCTCAGGTCCCCGCTCTGAGCCCGGCTGTCATCTGGGCTTGGAGCTGGGAGCCCGGGCGGCAACTGGGCTTGGAGCAGTGAGCTCCACCAAGAGCTGAGAGTCCATGCTCTCAGCCCCCCACACTGCCCCACTTAAATCAGTGCAAGCGCTCCTGGTGAGGATGCGCTCCACTGACAGAAGGAGGGTAAAGTAGACCTGAAAAACCACAGTAATTACTGCGGCAGCTATATGTTGACTTAAATTTGTAGTGTAGACATGCCCTTAGATACATGGGTTGAACATCCCAAATGTAGCAGTAGCTTGAACTCTCCTAATATGAAGTAACATTTTTCACCTCTGTGCATCTTGATCCTGTGCAGGCTTACAAACACAAACCAGGGGAAGAACGTCACGCTTTCAGCTTACTCTTGCTGCTCCATGAAGGCCACCATTGCTGGTGCCAGCACAGGCAGTCTATACACTAATGATACTTAAGCACTCTATTCTTGCCAACATTACTATGAACTTCACAATAAACTACTGTGCAAGCTAGGTAGCTGCCAGTATTGGTATCCGAAGGACATATAGATTGTTTCTCCCAATGGTTAGTTGAGAACTGCATGGAAAATATATTCCAGAATATCAATATGTGATGTTCCCCTGATAGAGAGTATAGTTGTAATCAAATTTAGTCCAGTGAAAGGGCAGATGGAGTAAAATGCCTATTGTTTCACATGACAACAATCTGACAAACCCTTTTTTTACTTTAGTCATTTTGCATGGCAGCGTCTTGTGTTCTTTTTGCTGCTTTTTGAGGATAGTGTTTTAAATACCATTCCTCTACTCTGAATATAGAATGCTCCACTGACTAAGCCGTGAGATTCTCTTCAATAGAGGATGCTACTTGGATTTTGGATTCACGCTGGTTTGAATGGGTGAACAGAGGAGCTAGGCTATACATACTTTAATGTGTGTATGGGAAGTAGGTGCATGTCAGAGCAGACGGATGTAATGGATAACTAGATTTTTACCACCTTTAAATTGGCAGTAATGCAAGGTATGTGATTTTTAACTTTCAGGAAGCATGTGGTGATGTAATGATATTTTGGTAACATGCGACAAGGTCTATATGGTGGGTCCACTGACTTATTTTTATCAGGATCCTGGGGAGGGGGAAAGAGATGGAGGCTCCTTAATTCCCAGTAGGTTCCAGTGACAAACTCCTACTAGGAAGCTATACATAGGGATGAGCAATGCAGCCAACTGAGAATAGCATGCGTAAGGGAGCAGAAATGCTAGGGGAAGAAATAGAATTTGCAGCAGTTTTGAGTCCCAGATCTATGAAGGGAGGTGTAGTGGTGACTTCCTGGAATATTTTGAAAGAGTTGATGCAGTGTAGAAGTATTATAAACTATTGCTGTCGTCTTCTCTCTCTCTCATTTTCACTTTTATGCATTCCGTATACTATTACTCAAGGATAAAGCACTGAATTGTCTCTAGAGAGACAAGGTGGGTGAGGTAGTCTCTTTTATTGGACCAACTTCTGTCAATGAGAGGCACATAGGAGGCACTCAAGCTTGGCTCTCTCACCAACAGAAGTTGATCCAATAAAAGAGATTACCTCACCCACCTTGTCTCTCTAATAACCTGGTACCAACATGGCTATAGCTACGTTGCATACAACAAGTTGACTCGAGAAATTCTAAGTACTGTATTACAAATCTGTTTCTTCACTAAGCCAGTTCCTCAAGCTACCAAAACTTAGTATCGAAAATAATTATTTTTATGTAACAATGATTTAAAAAAAGAATAGCAGTTTGTTTTTGTTTTAAACGTTCCTCTGCATTATTGTGAACTCAAATGCAACACCTCTGCTGTTACCTCAGAACCAGGAATTGAAATTGGCTAGAGACACAAGTGCAAATGATTGTTTCTGAAAATGCTTTCATGTTTGGTAATCTGAAATGCTATTGGAAACACAGGTGAGATTTAAAAAAAAACAATATTTATCGTTTATTCTACCTCTGTCAGGAATGGATGTTTTTAATAAAGAGCTCTGCTCCTAACAAGGGAGATTTTGTATCTGCTATTGTGTGAAAATCAACTTTGGTAAACTTTTTTTTTTTTTTTTTTTTTTTTTTTAAGTACTAAATCCAATATAGATAGGATTCCTCTGAAGAGTAACAAACTGTCTAGTTATCAGCCAACACAAGATTACCAGATTACCATACAAAATACTTCTGGCTTCTCAAACCATATATGGTATGGGAAAGGAAGGAAAGAACCAAAGAAGTAAGGATTTTTGAATAATACATATGTGTAAGCAGTGTCAGAAAAATGAGTCCTGCTTGGATCTCTAGAGCTTTTTTGGCTTTTTTTTGTTTGTTTTAAGAGTGTTTTCTGAAATGCTGACTTCACTGCAATGGCTTATGCAGTATTTCAAAAGAGACATAAGGAATCTGAGGGGCTATCTGTACAGTCAAAATCAAAGGCTATTCTCCAACTTCTAGGTTAGGAATAAAAAACTTAGAGGGGTCTGTTTCTACTACAGTGGAGAAAGAGCCCTGAGTCCACGTGAGACAGATCTGGAAATTAACTTTGATTTTATTAAGTTTTAGACTGCCATTGTCAAGGAAGCCTGAGGGAGTTAGGTGCCTGAATTGAATGAATTTCTATGGTATTGGGGTGCCTAACTTTTTCCTTGGGTTCCTTTGAAATTTCCTCATCTTCTCTCACTAGCTAAAGTTAAGGCCAGATTTTCAGGTGTGAGCACAGCAGGTGGACTGCAGAAATGTGCATGTGCCCACTGTGTTGTAAGAGAACACAGACTTCTGAATGAAAATCATACAGTTCCAGGCCTGATCATGCACCACTGAAGCCAATAGACGTTTTACTGTTGATTTCAATGGAACATGATTAAGCCCAGTGTGCCTGACTGTCCATTTGTATGTGCGGTTACACAGTTTGCATGTACAAACTCAGGTTTTTGCATGTGAAACAGGTGTGCGCACACATTATGAGTGTACCTCTTGCGCCCATAGATGGAAATATGGATCTTAGTGTTTTAAAGACAGGTTATCAGTAGGATTTTAAAACAAACTCGATGTGTTTTTTCATATTATGAGTGATTCTTAGATTTTTGTAAAGGTCTAAATCCTCTCATTACTACTCAGGGTGGAGCTGATAAGCTGTTGGTATTTTATCAGAGCCCCAGGCATCCTAGTTTGAAGCTGAACACTGAGATGCTTTGTAGCAGGCAAGCAGAGTGGATCATGTAGTTGAGTTTGAGGATTTTTCCTTTCACCAAATTAGAACTCAAGATGAATCATTTAACCCAAGTGGAGACTTGGAATCTTGGCACATGCAGATGGGTATAATTAGTTGTCAGAGCAGAGGGCAGTTGTGCACTGAACTTGGTGTTTCGCTGCGCAGTCATTGCAATCCGATAGCTGGTATTGCTACCAAAATGTTACAGATGCTGAAAAGATCATTTGAGGGCTGCTGCGATGGGAACCTCAGGTAAAAACAGAAGAATTTTCTGAGGTTTCTTTTACATGCAAACTTTGTGGGCTGGAGATAAGGGCAGCTTTCCCTTTGGAAATGTGTGAATGTGTTCATTTCTGCCTGCTAGATGCATGCCTGTTGCTGGAAAAGCTCTGAAGCTGGAAGAAGTTTCATGTGTGCGGTGCAGGGAGAGGGGGGCGGGAATAGTGGAATCGTGCAGTAAGTCTTCCAACATTCCTCGTTTCAGAACATGAATTAGTACACTTGTGGACAACACAAAGCTTATCTCTGTGCAAGGAAGCAAGTGAATAAATATTTGCCTGGGATATGACTCTTTAGGATTAAAGCTGTATATGGCCCTCCTCCCCTCTCCTGGAAGCTGAACTAGACATTGTAAATAAAAATGGCTATTTTAAAGCAGGGGAGAGAGAGCAGTGACTGAGGATCAGCAGTGGTGGTGGTGAGGGACAGGCTGCAAAAGATATGGAGCCTGATTCACTCTGCCCTGTACTTGGTGCAGTCTTTTACACCAGTGCAATGTGAGTGTAAAATGCCACCAAATCAGAATAGTGGCGTTTTGTGCTCACTTTGCACAAAAGTAAATGACGCCACAAGGTGTAGGATAACTGTGAATCAGGGCTAGGGGCTTTAAACACCTTGGACCAAGTTTTCACAAGTACACAGACTATGGGTAATGTGGAAAAATTGCATGTAGTGATCTGTTTCCTCTTTGCATACACAATTATCTGCATGGGCAGTTAGCAGACTTGCGCCAACCACTGAGTGCTAATTGAACAGGTATGCAGCCGCATTTGCCAAGCACTCACTATTCACATGAGCCTCCCCCCCGCTTTGGAAATTGGCTCTTTGAGGAGCATTATTGTTAACTGTTGTTTTGTAGCACTCAAAGGCCTGCCAAGCACCTCTCAGTACATAGGCCCCTGCCCCAAAGAGCTAACAATGATAATGGTACTGGCCTCCTTAGTAAACCACTTTGAGATCTACTGATGAAAAGTGCTATAAAAGACCGTGGTGGTGGTATGTTCTAACGTAGCCATGACTCCGTGAAATGTGCAACCACAAAACACAATTGGGGTATGGGGAAGGTCAGGCGTTAGAGCATTGGTCCCCAACCTTTTTCTTCTGGCGGGCGCCAAAAAAAAACAAAAAAACCCGAGCGCTGCCGGCGGAGCAAAAAAAAACCCCACAAAAAACACCCCCCGAGGGCTACACGGGCGCACTTACACCCCCCGGCGGGCGCAATGGCGCCCGCGGGCACCATGTTGGGGACCCCTGCGTTAGAGGAATAAGAGTAGAGTTACTTGGGAAGGGGAATGTGCATAACATGAGGAAGCAAGGTGTGTCCTTCCTTTCTTTCTTTATAATATATATGTTGTGGTGTTGACTTAGTTCTTGTGGTCCTCATGGTAGAAATGGGTTTTCAGGAGGGAGAATGAGAAGACAGTAGTGACCAGGCAGCAGTCAAGACTGTCATAATTGGTGGAGCATAGAGGTGTGATGGGAACAACATAAGAAGAAAGGTGGGGCAGAGTTACCCTGGACCTTGACCCCAAAAGCAAGACCATGACACTTGTAGCTCTTGGGTGCAAATATATGGGAAAGAACATACAGAAAATGTATTGGAGACCTTTAAATGAAAACAACTTGATTTTTCTTTCCAAATGTGACTAATTTCTTCCACGTAAATCTAGCCAGCTATAAGGAGGGGCCACAAACAAGCTTTAGTTAATATTAATGGCTGTAATTCTTGAAGCAACATAACAGCTGAATAACTGTTAAAACTGCTGGTGAAGAATGAAATTAGTTATCAGAAGCAAATGTAGGTGTCAAGGGTTATAGAGAATAAATGAGAAGAATAAGATTCACACAATTGCTAAATGCCAACTCCAGATTTTGATCCAGTAAAGTGTCTTTATTATGTCACTTTGGATTCGTATCACCCAAGTCTACCCTGAGTCATGCCCATGCTTTCTCCTCATCATCAGGGGCTGCGTCGGTGAAATGGCAGAATGTGGCCTATTGTCTGAACCAAAGTATCGCACCCTCACATTCTCCCCTCTGTGGCTTAGGCTTCCTGCTGAGGAAGTACAGGTGGGCACAGATGTAAAAGTGGTGGTGAAATATTTTGATTTGGACTCTGTCCCAAAAGGTCATTGAAAAACAGTCTTATTGCTTTTCAGCTGAACAGACTTTGGTGGATGGAGGTGTAATGCCCCAATTAGTCGTACAGAACGCTATCGTTCAGCATCATTTCATTGAATTCTTAGCAAGTTAGGGATTATAAGGAATTAGAAGTGAAGTAGCAACATTTGGAGGAGAAAATGTTGTTTAGACTTTGAAATTTGTGGCAAACAGAAATCCGGTTGTTGAACTTAGTGGCTGGGACTGACATTTCGGGTGATACCAGAGGATCAGATTCTGCTTCCGACAGCTCTGGGATCTCTTCTGACCTGCTGGACATGTGAGCCTGGGCTGTTTCCGGTGGCAGCATTTCTGATGAATTAAAATGAAGAAACCAAGTATAAGAGCTGGGACACAGCTCGCAAGGCTTGTTTTCAGTCCCAGCTGTGCTCCAAAGGTCCTGTTGTTCAGAGCCTCAGATGTGACTTGGGGCAGTTGCTTTCCACATGATGCTAAATTGAACAGTGACTTCTTTGTTGTTCAGAGGCAAGCTGCTCTAGAAGCCGAAATTAAACTGAAATCAGCAATTTATGTCCTTTCCCTTTCCAAATATGGCTACCATTCTCCCAGTGCACTTGAGTGTGAACTTGCTAGCACTTCACATATGTGATTTTTGGCTCGTCAGTGCTGACGAAAGGGATACCTTAGAGTACATTTTAATAATACATTGTGCAGGGTTAAAGGCATGTTGCCTGATTTTCAGATGTGGATAATTTAATAGAACATCTTCATCCTGTGTTTTTTGATGCTCAAGTTGGCACTTGCTTGCCTAAATAATGTGCAGGTCTGAGCATCGAAATGCAGAATACATGCATCCTACTAAGGCCCCCATTTTTGAAACATAAGCATATATACAGTATTCAGCCTTATGCTTGAAGTTGAGGAATAAGATCTCTCCACTTTACTCAGGCCTAATCTATAGTAGGAAATTTCCTTGTTGCCGCTGGTGAGCATCAGTGACATGTAGCTAAACCCATGGTGATGACCGTTAAACTGTAAGTGTAGGCCAGTAGAAAGCACGCTCAGTAGCATTACAAAACACTGGAGTTAGGATTTGCTTGGAGCAGGGCATAACTACAGTTCTGAAATGGAGTTGAACACTGTGTGTACTGTTCTCCTCTGGCAATTAACCTGTGATCAGCAGTAGCTCAGCATACATGTTGCTGGTGCCTGTCATCAGCGATACGCCTGCTCTATGCTAGGACAAACCTAAAAGAGCAGGTTCATCATGGCAATAGGGGGTGAGCTGGGAGGGTTGTAGAGACTGAATTAGTGTAAGGTAAAAATTATAATTAATTCTGTATTTTTTTTTTCTTTGGAAGGGGTCAGGTTAAAATGAGAGGTAAAGGCTTTCTAAAATACATTGCTAATACCACCTTAGCATAGTAATAGAAGTGAACACCCATCCCTGGAGTAATAGCATTGACGTCAGTGTATTACACCAAGGTTTAATTTGGCCCAATGTCTTTTTTTGTTTTGTTTTTAAAAGAACCTTTGGGGTCTGTAGTGTGATAGGTTGTCCTTGATCATGATAATGGCAGCATTTAAATAGCACCACCTCGGATTGGAATTCAGCAACTCTGTGAAATGAACTGGATGGTGAGTACCAAAGGGGTAGCCATGTTAGTCTGTATCCACAAAAACAGCGAGGAGTCCAGTGGCACCTTAGACTAACAGATTTATTTGGTCACTTTTCTTGTGCTGCTCTCATTTGGCTAGGGACAGCCTTGCAGAAAATTAAATAGCTGCTGTGTTATACTGTGTGCCAACATTCCATTGGACCATTGGCACTTTCACACAGATCTATCCATTACATGATGCAGCAAGGAAGGTATGTTTTTGTCGTACATGCCTGGTGCATTAGGTGTTAAGCAATTAAGGCAATTAAACAGCACAGATGGCTCCATCAGGGTGGGGCATAATTTGGCTAAAACTATTTTAGTACTTTTCAGGAGACTTGGCCTGTGAGATGAATTACAGATGTCTTCCCTCTCTGAATTGTAGTTGTTGTTACTACTAATTCATATTGAGTGTCTGGGCACTTTCTGGAGAGGAAGAAATTATGTTCTGGAGGCTTAATGGAGAAAAAGTACATTTGCATGTACAAGGGAAAAAGTTAGGCACCTTTTAAATAAAATAAATATATAGATTCTGCAGAAAGACCAGTAACTGTCATGGAAGGATCTTAAACCTGCAAAATCTGCAGTTTTCCTGATTTCCGGCATCCTTGGTTCAGGATGGCAAGAGGGAATCTTACAAATCAGCTTTGAGCTATGTATGTCAGATGACAGGACACAATGTTGGGTTGTATCAGACTTTGACTTGCTATATATGCATTTGAAAGGTCAGGTTTTCCTCTTTTTATGCCCCAAATGCCTACAAAACTTAGCTTATCTTCCATTCTCTCTCTCTCTCCATCCTGTTTTACTTTCAGAGAATGCATATTTTCATAAATATCTAAAATAGCTGTGCTCTCTGTTTGAGAAGATCCAAAAAGTTTTGCCAAATGACTGGCATGTTGGTGTGGATCCATAACCAGCTGGTGTGTTTTTTCAGACCACACTTGGACAAGTAGAATAGCTTTCTATTCTTCTCAGTCTTATGATTGGATTCTTTCCAGTTCTGCTCTTTGGATCTGACCACACTAGGGCTTGGAACTGTGTTTGTAACAGTTTTCAGAGTTCTAGCCTAACGCATTGTAATGTGCTTTCCATACTCAAGGATACTATGTAGTAGGAAGATTAGTATCTGCTTTTCAGCAACAGTGCAAGTGTAGCTGTAGACAGGTCTCAGGCATTTTTACCACAGAATGATGAAAACTTGCTACTAGTGTTAGCAAGAGGGAGAAATGTTTGCTAAAAATCCATAGCCAGCATGGTTCTGCCAGAGCCATAGTTGACAGTGCCTTTTGGACACTGTTGCAGATAGGTTAGTTTTGTTCCTAACATGGACCAGACCTTTCAGTCACTTAAAATTAGTTTGGAACCTTAAATCAGCTACGTAATCAGTTATGTCAATAGTGCCTACCGACCCCAAATGAAGCCAGGACCTCACTGTGCTAGGCACTATCCACACGTATAGTAAGAGACTGTACCTGCTTCAGAGAGTTTTACAGTCTGAATAGATCAGACCGACAAAGGGTGGAAGGAGAAACAGGGTATGTCTACACTACCCGCCGGATCGGTGGGCAGCGATTGATCCAGAGGGGGTCAATTTATCGCGTCTAGTCTAGACACGATAAATCGACCTCCGAGCACTCTCCCATCGACTCCTGTACTCCACCGGAGCGAGAGGCGCAGACGGAGTCGACGGGGGAGCGTCAGCAGTCGACTCACCACAGTGAGTAGGTCTAAGTACGTTGACTTCAGCTACGTTATTCACGTAGCTGAAGTTACATAACTTAGATTGACTTTCCCCCCCCCCCCCTCCCCCAAGTGTAGACCAGGCCACAACAGGAAGGTGAAGTGACATTCCCATGATTACCTAGCAGGTCAGTGCAGAGGCAGAAATCAACCCCAGGTCTGTACCACCTCTCTTGGTTAAAAGTAAAGATAAGTGAAGTAAACATAGATTACAACATTGTGGAAACAGAGCTGGCCCTGCTGAAAATGTTGACTGCTAATTTTTCAGATAATTTGAGCCTGATTCTGCATTAAAACTGGTCTGTGGTGATCATGTGATAACGCTTAGCACAGACAAGCTAGCTCCACTTGATATTTATTTTGAGACAATAACTTCCCCTTCTCTGTCAGACAGCGGCTTTCCAGCATGCCGTTCATTGTGGATTCTATACAGTATTAGAGGAGCGAGGAATATTCCAACTCAAAAACCGTGAAGGAAATTGATAAGGGTGATTGCCCCTCCCCTCAAAACACGTAATTTGCTGTGCATCATCCCAACCCTCTGTTATGCTTGTGCTGTTTTTGAACATAGGAAAGTAGCAATAATTTCAGTTGCAGAATTTCTGGTCCCGTTATTGCCATGTTCATTTTAGACTGAGGAAGGAGAGAAGCCTCAGTAATACTTGGCTCATGGAAATGGATCTAATTGTAATCTCTTTTCATTATCAAAAAAAGATTTCTTTGGAAATCAAACAGGGGCCAAGTGTGGTAGGCAGTCATTAAACATGGCCTAGGCTGCCCTTTCTCTGTGACTGCAGGGAGATGGCAAAGCAGACCAACTGTAGGTTTTTATTGCTTGTCAGGCAATGTCTGTCTCTCAAGGAAGATACAAGGCCAAGTCCAGCTATCACTGGACGCTGCCCCAAATTGAAATATATTAAGTTTTAAAAGGGATCTGACATAGATTACAAGATGTACTTGAGGTTTTCCTTGCTATAACCTTCCTCTTCTTCCTATACACTTTACTGTGCTGTGTCTATTCAAGGCCTCATTCCTGCAGTTCCATGCTTTTATAGCCTCATTGATGTTCAATGGGACTGCTCATGCATGGAGCCTTCAATAGTAGATTCCTTGGTGGAAGGCCCTGTCCTTTTTTTATTTGCCTGCACAGCATCATGCAACATCCAGGCTGTTCTATACAGAGCAATAATAATAAAACACATTCATTTTTCACTAAACAGCTAGGTAAATGCATCTACAAATTACTTGCATGGGGCTACATTGTCCCTCTTAGGCACAGGGCTGACCAAAGGGCAATGCGTAAACCGCACTTCCCCAAGAGGCATCATGCTTCAGAGATATTCCTCTCTGGCTCTTGTTTGCTTCTTGGAGGGGGGAGAGGGTACGTTACTGCAGCCCTTGAAAGGATGTTTACTCCTCCCCCTGGCCTGGCCAACTATTCTTGCCAGTGAGAGGGAGTAAAGCCAAGGCTCTGCGTCCTCCTTGACCTCTTGCTTACCGTGGGGAGTGTTTAGAGAGCTGGGGTGCTGCTTTGCAACAGAGCCCATCTGGAGATCTGTGTTGGTCTTACTTGGCTGAGCAATAGGGTGTGGGGGTTACTCCCCCATATTCTCCTGCTTGAGCGAGTAAGACAAGGACGCAGGCTAGTCCTTCTGGTTTGCAAAGGTTGCCCCCACCACCCTCACAGTCAAAGCATTCAGTTTCATTTTACATTTCCTCTGTAATAGCATGCTGAATGTGGGTGGATTTGTGCTCTAGCTCAGGCTAGCCTTTGTAATTATGATCATCTTATTCAGAGCCAACAGATAGGTAGAGTTTTGGCTCCTAAAGCTAAATCTGTGTGTGCATGCACTGGCTGTTCTTCATTCCACAGGCTATTCTGAGAATCAAGTCCATACTAGCTATTCTCAGAATCAAGTCCATACGAGCTTACTTGTATTGCCAGCAAACATCTGTTCCACCAGATGAAACTGTTTTAAATGAACTGGGGGGGGGGAGAGTGTAAGGGGGATCTGGCCCGGAATACATTATATATAGATAATATTCACATTGAGACTTCCCTTTCAGAAGGTATCTGGGAAAGGGAAGAGATGTGGATTTGATGTTTAGTCTAGAGGCTGGATTAGTGGGCAGTCTCATGATTTTTGTGTTCATCAGAAGCGGTAGTAAACTGAAATAGATGAAGATTTAAATTGATCAATTAAAGGGGAATCCTAGTTTCCTTAAGCCATTGTGGCAATCAGAAGGTACATTCTACACTGAAGTAGTGAAAGCTATTTGTCATTGAACAACTAAACAAGTTTCACTGCCTTCAAGCCTTTCTGAAGTTTTCTTTTTTATAGTGTGTGTGAGGTGGTTGGGAAAGGGTGGGTGTGGGGAGGGAAGGGCATAAGTGTAGGAAACTGGGTCTTGAGATAATCTTTCGCATTATTTACAGTGATGTGCACTCCACAAATCTGATGATAGCATCAGCCTTTAACAATAGTTTGCAAGGTGTATAATACTGAAATCACCTAGCTTCCCCTGCTATGATGACTGTGTTTAACTTCTGCTGTTCGTTAATCGAGACGCACATATTAATGAGCCAGTGCTTCTGGTGCAGGTAAAGATTCTCTGCAGCTAGGCCATCTCTTTCCTTTATGTGCACTTGTCATGTTAATACATTCTACCTCTGATCTCTCTTCTTTGTCATTATTTCATTTTCAGGAACCTGCGTGAAGTGCAGCCAAGGTGTGTATGGAGCGAACCAGGCTTGCCAAGCCATGGGGAATCTCTACCATGATGGCTGCTTCACCTGTGGAGCATGCAGTAAGTGTGTCTTTGCCTATATAGTAAAGGGAAACATTGCATACACATGGTTATGGAGCTTTACAGCAAATGGGTTTTCAGATCTTTTCAAAACTTATGGTGTAGTTATTTATTTACATGGCAGGTTGTATGTACCTGATGGATTCTGTTGCAGCTCTACTTTTTCACATTAGTTCTTGCATGTCATTTAGATTAGGTGTTTTGGGTTATACCTGCCTTCTACTATATGGTATGTAAAGCAAGATAAAGCCCTATGGGTATTTGTAAGTGCCTGTTCTCTACCAATGCAGCTGTATCTTATGCACGGAACTTCATAGACCTAGAAGACTAGATGCAGGAATCACTGGGTAAATTCCATGCCCTGAGTTGTGTATGTCAGACAAGATGATCCTATGATCCCTTCTGTCCTTAAAATCTCGGTGTCTCTAAGACAGATTCCCTGCCCAGAAGACTATACAATCTGAGGACCAGATATGAGAGTTCTGCATGTGAAGGGCTAGCAGGATTGGACCCTACGTTAAATTATGTATAGCTATAGGCATTGTAAAGTAAAACAGCTTTTTAGAATTGGAGCTAATTTGCTTTCTAACTTCACTTTGTCTCAGTCAAGTTTTTATATCCCTGACCTGATTATTAAACTTGTTTCAGTTGTGCCCATGCTATGTCTTGTTATGTTACACAGATGGCAGGATACATGCTGCACTTCCATAGTGCTACCCCTATGTATGTTGGTTCCCAGAATGGATTAGGAATTGAAATGACTGACCATTGCCATTTGGTGATAAATGGGCCACTATGAAGAAATAATGGAACTACTGTCACTTTATTCATAAACCCTGCCCTCTACTCTCTGCCCCCTCTCTCCCACACCCGTGTTCATGCCTTTTCTTTCACTCTGTTCCTTCCTGCATACCAAGCATATTTGTATCTTCCTATAAATCCCTCCCCAAAACCCATGTCTCTTGCCTTGCTTCCTGCCATAGACTGCACAGGACTGGAAGATGACTTTTACTCCAAGAACTCGCCTTCACTCACTCTGTAATATGTAACAAAAATACTCATCTCTTTTAATCCTCATCCCTGCTTTTGCAACCCCCTTCCGTTGTCTACTCTCATGTTCCATGTTTGTCTGATTTAAACTGTTAAGTTCTTTGAGTGGGGATAGGGAGCCACAATTTGCTTTATTTTAATAATCTCCATAAGATGCTGTGCAAAGTTATGGTGCTAGTAGTGTTTTGACTACAAATAATAACAATAATAGCTTTGCACCTCTATAATACTTCCCATCTGAGGCTCTCCAGAGTGTTTTACAAACACTAACGAACTAAGCTTCGCAATGCATATGCAGAGGCAAGTAATTTGTAGGGCTGTCACGATTTAAAAAATCAATCGTGCGATTAAACAATAATAGAATACCATTTATTTAAATATTTTTGGATGTTTCTACATTTTCAAATATATTGATTTCAATTACAACACAGAATACAAAGTGACAGTGCTCACTTTATATTTATTTTTGATTACAAATATTTGCACTGTAAAAAACAAAAGAAATAGTATTTTTCAATTCACCTTATACAAGTACAGTAGTGCAATCTCTTTATAATAAAAGTTGAACTTACAAATGTAGAATTATGTACAAAAAATAACTGCATTCAAAAATAAAACAATGTAAAACTTTAGAACCTACAAGTCCACTCAGTCCTACTTCAGCCAATCGCGTGCTGCCCATGTCTTGTTTAAAATGTCACCTGAAAGTGAGAACAGGCGTTCGCATAGCACTGTTGTAGCCGGCATCGCAAGATATTTACGTGCCAGATGTGCTAAAGATTCATATGTCCCTTCATGCTTCAACCACCATTCCAGAGGACATGGGTCCATGCTGATGATGGGTTCTGCTCGATGATGATCCAAAGCAGAGTGGACTGACGCATGTTCATTTTCATCATCTGAGTAAGATGCCACTAGCAGAAGGTGGATTTTCTTTTTTGGTGGTTCGGGTTCTGTAGTTTCCGCATCTGAGTGTTGCTGTTTTAAGACATCTGAAAGCATTCTCCACACCTTGTCCCTCTCAGATTTTGGAAGGCACTTCAGCTTCTTAAACTTTGGGTTGAGTGCTATATCTATACTTAAAATGCAAAGAAGGTTGTGGATGTGAGATTTCTGTCAAATCTGCTGTGAAACTGTTCTTAAAATGAACATGTGCTGGGTCATCATTCGAGACTGCTATAACATGAAATATATGGCAGAATGCAGGTAAAACAGAACAGGAGACATACAATTCTCCCCCAAGGAGTTCAGTCACAAATTTAATTAACACATTATTTTTTTGATGAGCAGCATCAGCATGGAAGCATGTCCTCTGGAATGGTGGCCGAAGCATGAAGGGGCGTATGAATGTTTAGCATATCTGGCACATAAATACTTTGCAACGCCGGCTACAAAATGCGAATGCCTGTTCTCACTTTCAGGTGACGTAAATCAGAAGCAGGCAGCATTATCTCCCGTAAATGTAAACAAACTTGTTTGTCTTTGCGATTGGCTGAACAAGAAGTAGGACTGAGTGGACTTGTAGACTCTAAAGTTTTATATTGTTTTGTTTTTGAGTGCAGTTATGTAACAAAAAAAAATCTGCATTTGTAAGTTACACTTTCACGATAAAGAGATGAATTGAAAAATTCTATTTTTTGTTTATAATTTTTACAGTGCAAATATTTGTAATAAAAATAATAATATAAAGTGAGCACTGTACACTTGGTATTCTGTGTTGTAATAGAAATAAATACATTTGAAAATGTAGAAAAACATCCAAAAATATTTAATAAATTTCAATTGGTATTCTATTGTTTAACAGGGCGATTAATCACGATTAATTTTTTTAATAGCAGTTAATTTTTTTTGAGTCAATCGTGTGAGTTTACTGCGATTAATTGACAGCCCTAGTAATTTGTATTAGCTCCATTTCACCGATGGAGAAACAGGCCCAGAAAGACTAAGTGACTTTCCCATGAACACACAGGAAGTCTGTGGCAGAGCTAGGACTATCACCGAGCCTGTGCTCTGTCCATTATATATCCCTGTAGCTGCTAGTATTTAGAAATGTAGCTCCTTATGGTGTATTTTCCAACAGTAAAAACCACACGGTGCATTTGCGTAGCTGGAGTTTTATTTTCCAATATAAGGATTTCTTCCTCTGTTGCATTTAGAATTGTAAGCTCAACAAGGCTGCAGGGCATGTGTCTTATCTGTAGCTGTAAAGTGTGAGTAAATTTACAGAGGTGTATAAATGTTTTTTTTAATAATAGTTGAAACTTGAACGGTGCTCGTTGCACAGCTGTTAAAACTTACTGCATCGCTCACTTACATTTTCATTTGTAGACTGTTCCCCTGTCATATGATCAAAGATATGAATACAGATGACATCTATTTTTAGAACATTCAGAAAGCAGCTTCTTCCTCTTTCACCCCCCTATTCTCAGTTTATTTGGAATCCTCTGCAATACCTGTTCATAGCCCCCTGCCAGAGCTTTGCCAGTGGAACCCAGACCTCCATTCCATCCTAGGCTCCTGTTAAAAATAGTTCAATAGCGAGGTCTGGCTGTCCTGAGCTTCCAAAATTACCACTGTGCAACTGTTGCTCAATAAATATGGACATTATATCATCGTTTTAGAGTTACTTGTATCCTATTTATAAGGAGACCGGCATTAAAGGCTTAAAAGTAGTTATTTCTATTTCTGTTTACATCTGTTCCAGTCTAGTGGAAACAGGAATCCGGGTTAAGCCATTTTCCAAATGTGCTGCAGGGTGGGCTTGCTTTTGTCCCTCTGGACTGTAAGAGTGACTATTTGCTTCAACTGCTGATCCTAAAATGCAGACCTTTTTATTTTCAACACATTTCAATGCAAGATAAAATTATTTGCATTTCAGAATAGGCCATATAGGTGGATTTATCTATGCCTGGAATCAGCGGCGGCTCCAGGCACCAGCGCTCCAAGCGCGTGCCTGGGGTGGCAAGCCGCAGGGGGCATCCTGCCAGTCCCTGCGAGGGCGGCAGTCAGTCAGCCTTCGGCGGCGTGCCTGCGGGAGGTCTGCCGGTCCCGCGGATTCGGCGGCAATTCAGCGGCGGGTACGCTGAAGCCGCGGGACCGGCGGACCTCCCGCAGGCATGCCACCGAAGGCAGCCTGCTTGCCGTGCTTGGGGCGGCAAAAAAGCTAGAGCCGCCCCTGCCTGGAATCCAGCAAGGGGTAGACTGCTTCTCCCTGCCTATGCTATAGCCAAAGACTCACCCTGGACAGGAATCAGTGCAAAGGATTTCATATGGAAAGCTACCAGTGGGAGCCCTCACTAAAATATATTTCAAAATGTGGGGAGAACAGGGGCATCAAACCCATAATTCCAAGGCCACATTTTCACATGTTATGCAGACAGTAGCTGTTCACTTGCTTCAGCAAGCAGATAGAAACTTTTATTTTCTTACTAGAACTTAATACACTACATGAAACACGTTCTGACTAATGTCAGAAATGAGGAGCGTAACAGACCTCCAGAAATCCATTTGCTTATACTAGGAAATGTAATAGACTGACATTCCTGTCTTAGCCTGATTGCTTTATGCCAGATGTTATAATTAGATACAATCAGCTGACATAGACCTGTAGTTGCCTGTGATGTATGATTTACACATGGTGAGCCTAATCCTTTCCTCAGTTACACCAGTGCATCCCCATTGGTTGGGAGCAGAATTTGGCCTATTCCGTGCGTATAATTCTGCACTAGTAGATAGGCAGCGTTGGCCTTGGGTAGGGGTCTGTTCTGCTGTCCATGTGCGTGGAGGTGTAGCTACCATTAGTGGGATTAGTGATAGGCCCACAGAGTGAGAAGGCTGTGTCCCTTAGTTATTGAGCCAGATTCACCCCTTAGTTCTGCTAGCACAAACTGTTGGAAGTCAAATGGAGGGCCATGCCCGTTGGTGATAGACATAATGACGCAAGCTGCCTGCGATACTTGCTCTGCTGAAGAGAGCTAGCCATTGTACCCCACAAAGCAAATGGAACCAGGAAGGGCTGGGCCAGATGGAAGATGTGCTGAATCAGCACAACAATAAGGGAACCTCTGCTGGAATATAGACCCCTCCTCCCTTCCTTCCCCACCCAGTGTAAACCCTGAGGCTGGGGGGCCATGGGTTCCACTGTCTGCCTTTCCTCGGGGTGAAAAGATGCTGCCCATCCATCCAGCCTCACAGGTGCCAGGGGTGAATCTGGTTCATTTTCTTTCAGCTGCCCACATTGGATGGAGTTTCAGTAAATTCCTACTGCTTGGTTGCTTGCCGTAGGTGTGGCTCTTTCTTTTTTTTTTTTTTTAAAAAAAAAAGAGTCTTTATTATACCTTTTGGGGGGTGTTTGATCCTTTCCTTTCATGCTAGTCATCAGCAAACAAACAAAACTGGACATGCTTTGGAGGTCAAAGTAACTACTTCCCTGGCTGATTTGTTGTAACGGAGGAAAGGAAACACAGTTTAAACATTACATGTTGTTGCTAACGTAGTTCCATTCTCTTTCCTGTCTTAACACTCATTTTAATTCAGAAGTATTAGCTCTATTTTTTCATGTTTGTTTTGGTGTTTCTGTTTGTTAGTATTTTTGTGTGCATTACTCAGAATTATTTTAGAATCAATAAAAAGTTGAAGAGATTTGCAAGGGCCTTTGCATCACCAAATATAAACATTAATCATGTGTTCTTAGCCATTCTAGAAGCACAAGCTTGGCCTGTTCCTGCTCCCATTGAAGTCCATGGCAAAACCCCTATGGATTTCCGGGGGAGCAGGATCAGACCCCACTGACCCAGATTCAGTCCCCAGTTTCACTTGTATAAATCTGGAGTTTGACCAATGACTTCAGTGGAGTTATCCTGGATTTATACAAATGTAAGTGAGAGTACAATTTGGCTCATTTTATACAGTATAGCAATTACTCAGTAAAACCTCAGTCCTGTATGTTGTGCTCACTTAAATAGCATTCGCTTGGACAACTCGCATGAATATAGTTATGTATATGCTCTAGTGGTTGCAGGGTTGGGTGTAGTAATGGTGTTTAAGGGGAACTCTTGGAAGCAGGCCCTCAGAGGAGGCTTGTTCACACACACACATCCTACAAACATCAAAGCTGCCAAACAAACTTACACTGGAAGAAATTCACATTTAGAAAATGTCTACAAAGCAGTTTGGAGGTGTAATTTCCAGCTCAGTGCTCAAGTAGATGTAGGAGCACTAGCTCTGTTTGAGCTAGCATGCTAAAAATATCTACCTGCCCAAATTCAATCCCACCTGACCCCCTGGGTACGTATTCTGGCAGCAAGCCGGAGCCACCGCTGGCACACTGCTATTTTTAGTGTGCTAGGTCAAGCTGAGCTATCTGCCCCTGCTGGGAATTATACCTCCAGCTGCTGTGTAGAGATACCCTTAAAGGAGATGTCTTTGGCTCCAAAATGTAGGCACAAAGAGCTACTTCATCAATAACTTTCTTAGCATGCTTACATATTGGAGTGATGAGGTGTCGTCTTTAGCTGTATGTTTTGTTGGTATGCCTGGGATTCTGGGGGTTCGCACAAGTTTTGCTGAATTCTGTTTCTGAAACAGGCCTCTCTGGATTGCACTCTCTTAATTGATCTTTCAGATGGTTTGCTTTGTCCTGTCTTGCCTTGCAGTTATTGGTAAAATGTACCTATAAGGGCTTTTTTCCCCCTTCTGTTCTGGTCCCTGGCCTGTAATGGTGCAGATTAAACTCTTTCTGTCCATTATTCACGCTGTTGACCACAATTCAGATTAAAGAAGTATAGCTCTGTCATCAAGACAGGGATAATTTATGCCTTCCTGCACACTCTCTCTGCACCATACCATCATACCACTGCAGTAGATTGTAGGAAACTTTCAAATGCCAGTAAAATAAATGTTTGGTGGGACCATATTGTCTGTCTAGCTGCAAACCATGTGTTTGAACAGCGTATGTGGAGATGCTGGCTTCTCTCTGAACAGAAAGGAGTTAGACTGTCTGTAAGGTCAAGTGGAGTTCATCTTGGACAACATCCAGTAAAAACTGTCATCGAGAAGTCAAGATTGTACATGGTCTCAGTCCTAAAATTCTGCTGGGATGGAATGCTGAATCTCTGCACTAAAATAAATTAAATAAATAGAATTACGTTTTAAGATAAAGCTCATTTGTCAGCCAAAATTCCAGATAGTTATATTTGCTGTCTCATTAGTTTCATTTTAGCAATGATCTCTAATTTTGCTCATGGCTGGATTTCTGTCCAAATGCTTTTTTGGTTTCCCAGACATGAAAGACTCGGAGAGCTTTACCAAGAAAAGAATAGACCTAAGATATTTCACAGTGCTGATTTTACTAAGTCCTGTTTCCTGATATACTGGCAGTGTGGTCAGTGAGAAATGATGTGGGAAAGCAGTTGGATGGGGCTATGTACACATTACAAGGGTCAGTTGGCAGAAAAAAAATCAGCAACTTTATCTGAGACACTGGAATAGTTTAGAGAAAATTTGGCTTTGAGATAAAACCAACAGATTTAGAATGATTAATTACTTTGGCACAAACTAGCACATTTAGTTCATTGATACAAGAACATGTGTGCAAACAGAATAGTTTTTAGTGGATAAAGCTCATAAACCTTTAGGCAGGCAGTTTTTTGCCTGTTCAGTATACCTATCTGCCTTACATTAAACCTGTGGAGGTATGTCAAAAATATAGCCATTTCCTGCATGCTCATGGTGTCTGCTTGCTGCTTGTTTTTAGTCTATAGACCAAACATTCTCAGTCATCAGTTTGTTAAACATTAACCATTCAGCCTGCTATGCATCTGCTGTGCAATAGTTACTCCCATTGTATGAAAAATATCTATGCACATATAGTTTGTGCTGTGTATGCTCAAGACAAAAAAAAGGTATTTCCAGGTAATAAGTAGGGACTTTAAAAATATTTCACTATGATTGTGTGTTCCTCGAACCTATTGCGTCTGTTTAGTGTTTTTTAAACCCTGATGTGCCACAAGTTTGATGGTTATAGGTTTATAGGACCACAGACCCTTCTAGCTCTGGTCCCACATTACCATTGCTGACATATTGCTCTCATATTTGAGCTGTATGAGTTCTGAGGTCCTCAGAGGAAATAAGAAGACGAAAAAAAGTAAAAAGGATGCACAAGAAATGAGTAATGGAAACTAGGAGAGGAAGGAAGTCAAAAATAGAAAACTGGTAGTGGGGTGGAGAGATGTTCGAATAGTAGATCAAAGCAGAAAATCCAAAATGAGGGTCAGATCAGATTTTCTATTGGAAATGAACAAGACTAGTGTGTCTTTATCAAATGGCAGAATTTGACTCTGTTTATCTCTTTTTAAAACCTGGGGTGAACATAATGTTTGTGAAAGGGGGACAGGTTACTAGCACTAGGTTAGAATCACTGGCCTGGCTATCTAATTTCAAGCTATCTCACTACTGCATGTACAGCACCCATTGCAAAGGGGCCTTGGTCTTGCTTGGGACCTCTAGGTAATACTATATTACAACTAAACAATAATTCTATTTGTAAGCTTCCTTGGTCTGCCAGTGCACTTGATCCTAGACCGACATCCCTGTCCATCCAGTGCTGGGCCTCCCTTGAGCATACTGCCAGTGGTACCAAATGTACGTGTGTGGGTTTTTTAAAAATGCGAACCAAAGGCAACTAGGCTATTAGAGCCAAATTCAGCTTTGGGTGCGTGGCGTATAGCAGGGCTGAATTTGACCATATAAGACCACCAAATTAACTTCCAGTTGTGACAAATGTATCTGTCTCCAGAGGGGGACGTTTTAAGCATCAATGAACATCTCCATCGAGGGACATCTTTGTAATAAAATTACCAAAGCAAAAACTATATAGTACATAATGTAACAAAAAGCAAAAAGAATCTCAGTAGAGCACAGGAATTCAAATAACATCAGAAATAGTCTGGGGGGTGGGGAAGGGGGTGAAATCAGTGGATGTTCCAACCCCAACTTAAACTGCCCCTTATCCTCTCCGCTTCCTGGCAAGGGACCACCACCATGCGCCACAGGAAACATAGCGTATGAATCACAGAAGTACAGCTTTTGTTGCATGATGATATAACCTGTTCTCATCCATTTGGCCTGTTGCAGGTACAGAAGGGCTTCAGGGCATTATTGCTAAGGTGAGTGATATACAAGGCCTTGGCTTGACGTGGCTTTTACACTGAGTAATACGCCCATACTCCCAGGACATGAGAAGGCTGGGGCTTCAGCCCATAAGTAATGGTTGGGTTTGACGCTTACAGGCCAGTGTGTGGAGTTTTCTGAAGTGTGTGTGTGTATGAAGGGAGGGGTAGTGGTCTGCAGTTGAAGTTTAAATTTGAGGTATGGTTAGGGGAAGATGAAAGCTGAGATTGGAGCCTTTAATTGAATATACCTCCAGGTTTTCTGATTTTTAATTTTAAATAATTATATTCTTCTTCTGTGTGCTTGTTTAAAGAAGATATGTGTACAAGTTTATCTCTGTTATAAGGTTCATGGGGTAGGAATTTCCTTAAAAAGTTTGAGAATATTTATAAATTTTCTAGCTACAGTTCATCATTCACTGAGACCTTCACGCACCCTCAGGAACTTGAAAAATTGATCTCTAATAACTCAGTGTTTCCACTCAACGTTAGTAAAAATAGCCTATTGTACTTCCACTGAGGGCAAGTGCATGAAACTATAACTTTTTAGTACAAGCCATTGGAACGATACTACTGAGTGGTGCGGTTTTTTGTTGTGAAGGATAAGACTTTCCCAAAAAAGTGAAAAAGAATTGTTTCTTTGAAGCTTACTATCTCAAAAACTCCTCATCCAATTAACCTCAAACTTTCCCGCACAGGTCAACCTGTGGAACTCTTTGCCAGAGGATGTTGTGAAGGCCAAGACTATAACAGGGTTCAAAAAAGAACTAGATCAATTCATGGGGGTTAGGTCCATTAATGGCTATTAGCCAGGATGGGCAGGGATGGTGTCCCTAGCCTCTGTTTGCCAAAAACTGGGAATGGGCAACAGGATGGATCACTTGATGATTACCTGTTCTGTTCATTCCCTCTGGGGCACTTGACATTGGCCACTGTCGGAAGACAGGATACTGGGCTAGATGGACCTTTGGTCTGACCCAGTATTGGCCATTCTTATGTTTTCAAAGCAATTATTTTCTGGCTAGATTTCACATATGAGAATGTTAAGGGGAAAAGGAGCTCCTCCCCTCCTCTCCCACCCAAAGAAAGTTAGAGCACTGTGGGTTTAGTCAGGCAGATAGTGGAAACTGTGTAAACAGCCTTAAGTATCGAATCACAGACATGGTTCCACTGTGTCTTTGGTGGAACAGAACATCTCTCTAGTGGAGGGAACAGAGAGACTGAGTGTTGTGTACAAAAAGGTGCCTCAGCAGGGATTCTGCAGTTTGTAACACTCTGTTCCCAGTGTGAGTTGCCTTATCTATAAACTTCTGTGCTATTGGGGTATATGGGTCCGTTAAAAATAAATAAATAAAGTGGAGGTGGGGATTTTATTGCAGAGATCTGCCATACGCAGAGAAGAGGCTTTATTTATGGTGTCGTGGCTGGTTGTGGTTTCCTGCGTTTGCGTCTCACACCTGTGGTTGTAATTAAACAGTGTCTGCCTTTCAGTTCCCATGTGCTCCAGCTGGAGTGCATGTTTGTGCTCGGAGGCATCAGACCCCTTTCTCCCACTTTATTTTTTGCTGACCCATTTGTTTTCTGAGTAGACAGACAAAGTTTTGCAATTTTTACAGTGTGCTTTTTGTAGCCAAGTGATTAAATGAGCGAGAGGAGACGGAGCAATTTACAAGTTAAGTGTTATTGGTATGTATGTCTTTAAAAGTGTCTTGGGGCATAAGGATAGGCATTTCTGAGAAGAAACTGCCTTATCAGCTCAAGTAAACCTGCATCAAACTTTCCGTAACTTGGGCTGAGATGCCTGCCAGGTAAGAGAACCCTGAACTCACCCTGACTTGAGGTAGATTCAGGTTTCTAGAGGAACCTTTCATGTAACCCTAGTTAAGAACTGATTTGAAATAGTAGCTGAGTATTCTGGGTCAGCTTCTCTGCTGCATCCAGCCTCCAATGAGCACAGCAGAGGCTGGGGGCCATGAGGGAGCCAGCTATCATAGAAATGTAGGGCTGGAAGAGACTTTAAGAAGTCACCAAATCCAACCCCATGTGCTGAGGCAGGACCAAGTAAACCTAGACCATCCCTGACAGGTTTGTTCATCCTGTTCTTAAAAACCGTCAGTGATGGGGATTCCACAACCTCCCTAGGAACCCTATTCCAGAGCTTAACTCCCTTTATAGTTAGAGAGTTTTTCCTAATATCTAACCTAAATCTCTCTTGCTACAGATTGTCCATTACTTCTTGCCCTACCTTCAGTGGCCATGGAGAACAACTGATCACAGTCCTCTTTATAGCAACCCTTAACATATTTTGAAGACTGTTACCAGGTTGTTTCCCCCCCCCGCCCCCGTCATCTTTTCTCAACATTAAACATGCCTGATTTTGTTAACCTTTCCTCATAGGCCAGGTTTTCTAAATCTTTTATCATTCTTGTTGTTCTCCTTTGGACTCTCTCCAGTTTGTCCACATCCTTCCTAAATTGTGGCTCCCAGAATTTGACACTGAAGTCCAGGTGGGGTCTCACCAGTGCTGAATAGAGTGAGACACTTACCTCCTGTGTCTTACATATGACACTCCTGTTTAATACAGTCCAGAATATTAGCCTTTTCCGCAACTGCATCACATTGTTGACTCAGATTCAATTTGTGATCCACTATAACCCCCATATCCTTTTCAGCAGTACCACCATCTAGCCCAGGGGTTCTCACCACAAATTTTTTGGTGGCCCCAGAGTGTGGCCACCAACTCTTGCTGGTGGCCACTATGACAGTTTTTCCTAAAATACTTAATAAATTTAGGAAAAACAAATAAATATGCACATGTATACGTCCAAATCATAGTAATTTATTTATGTAGGGTTTTTATTTGCAGGCTCAATAATAAGAATAATGTACAGTTGTTGCTCTTCTTTACTGGACCTAAACAGAATAGAAACACAAATAAGGTGTTTTGTATGTTCTTATCTTTGTTGTTGTTGTTTCTTTTGCTTTTTTGGTTGTGGTTTATTTTTTTTTTAGACTTGCTAGCTAAGTCTGCTCCTGTGAAAAGTGATATTTGTATGTTTAATATCACTTTTCACAGCAGCAGACTTGTTAGCTAGCTCTGAGGTAGTGATGAGTGATATTTACAAACATACACATACCACTTTTCACAGCAGACTTACTCAGCCCTGGCAAGCCGGGGGACAAATTAAGCCCGGAATGGGGAGGTGGGAGACAGCGGGGGCCAGGGGTGATGGGGTGGATAGGGATGGGGGCAGTAGCGGGGGCCAGGGATGGTTGAGCCCAGGGAAACAGAGCCCGCCACTGTGCAGCCAAAACCCAGAGCCCAAAGCCCCACGGTCAGAGCACGAGGCCTGAAGCCGGAGCCTGAGCCCCACTGCTCCCGGGAAGGTGGGGAACTCACACCAGCTATTTGTTCCTCTGGCACTTGTGGCTCCAGAGGGGGGCAGGGCCCAACCCTTCCTTGCAGCCCAAGGGGAGGAACTGCTGATTTGCCCCCACCCCCAGTCACTGCACAGGAGGCTGTGGCCACAAGAAAAGCCTCTGGTGGACGCATTTGAGAAGCGCTGATCCAGCCAGTTATTCCCCGTTTTGTAGTTGTCTATTTGATTTTTCCTTCCTAAGTGAAGTACTTTGTGCTTGTCTTTATTGAATTTCATCTTGTTGATTTCAGACTGATTCTCCAATTTGTCAAGTTCGTTTTGAATACTAATCCTGTCCTCCAAAGTGCTTGAAACCCCTCCCAGCTTAGCGTCATCTGCATATTTTATAACAATACACTCCACTCCATTATCCAGTCATTAAGGAAAATATGGAATAGAACTGACCCCCCACACACACACACACATACACAGGACCCCACTAGATACACCCTCTCAGTTTGATAGCGAACCATTGATGACTAAACTTTGAGTACAGTCTTTCAACTGGTTGTACACCCACCATATAGTAATTTCATCTAGACCATTTCCCTATGAGAATGTCATGTGGTACTGCATCAAAAGCCTTATTAAAATCAAGATATATCACGTCTACTGCTTCCCGCCCATCCACTTGGCCCATAACCCTGCTAAGGAAGGGAATTAGGTTGGTTTGGCATGATTTGTTCTTGACAATTCCATGCTGGCTATTCCTCATAACCGTATTATCCTCCAGGTGCTTACAAATTGATTGTTTAATAATTTGTTCAAGTATCTTTCCAGATACTGAAGTTTGGCAAACTGATCTATAATTCCCTGGGTCCTCCTTGTTCCCCCTTTTAAATATAGTGTGTTTGCCCTTCTCCAGTCTTCTGGGACTTCAACCGTCCTCCATGAGTTCTCAAAAATAATTTATAAAGGTTCCAAGATTGCTTCAGCTTGTTCCTTAAGTACCCTAGGATGAATTTCATCAGGCCCTGGTGACTTGAATACATCTAACTTATCTAAATATTGTTTAAACCAGGGGTCAGCAACCTTTCAGAAGCGGTGTGCCGAGTCTTCATTTATTCACTCTGATTTAAGGTTTCGCGTGCCAGTCATACATTTTAACGTTTCTAGAAGGTCTCTTTCTATAAGTCTATAATATATAACTAAACTATTGTTGTATGTCAAGTAAATAAGATTTTTAAAATGTTTAAGAAGCTTCATTTAAAATTAAATTAAAATGCAGAGCCCCCCGGACAAGTGGCCAGGACTCGGGCAGTGTGAGTGCCGCTGAAAATCAGCTTGTGTGCCGCCTTCGGCACGCGTGCCATAGGTTGCCTACCCCTGGTTTAAACTATTCTTTCCCTATTTTGGCTTGCATTCCTTCCCCTTTGTTGTTTAATATTAATTGTGTTTTAGTATCTGGTCACCATTAACCTTTTTAGTTAAGACTGAAGCAAAATAGAACACTTCAGCTTTCTTGATTTCATCAGCTCTCCTTCCCCACTTAATAGAGAACCTGCACTTCCTTCCAGTTTCTCTTGCTCCTAGTGTATTTAAAGAACCGCTTCTTATTGCCTTTTATGTCCCGTGCTAGGTGTAACTCATTTTGATCCTTAGCCTTTCTGATTTTGTTTCCATATGCTTATGCTATTCTTTTGTACTCCTCTATAGTGATTTGTACATGTTTCAAGTTTTTGTAGCATTTCTTTTTGATTTTCAGGTTATTAAAGAGCTCCTGATGGATCCATACCCTCTTACTATTCTTCCTGCCTTTCCTTCGCATCAGGGTAGTTTGCAGTTGTGCCTTAATACTGTCTCCTTGAGAAACTGCCAGCTCTCCAGAACTTCTTTTTACCTTAGATTTTCTTCATGTAGGACCTTACCTATCAGGTCTCTGAGTTTGAAGTCTGCTTTTTTGAAGCCCATTGTCTTTATTCTGCTGCTCCCATTCCTTCCTTTCCTTAGAAAGGAGCTATCCTCCCTGATTCTCTGCCTGGCCTGAGGCACAGGTTAGAGCATCATAAAAGTGGCTCTAGCATGTGTAGGGTGACCAGATGTCCCGATTTTATAGGGACAGTCCCGATATTTGGGGCTTTTTTTTATATGGGCTCCTATTAACGCCCATCCCGGTCCCGATTTTTCAAACGTGCTATCTGGTCACCCTAAGCATGTGGCATCTGGTGATGGTCCCCAAGGTATCATTCGTCAGCAGGGGATTCCTGGCGCTCATTGTGCTTCCCTGCCTCTAAGACATCCCCTGCGCAAGCGGCTGCAGGGAGTGTGGTGTAGGACCTGGGGGAATTCCAGCTAGAGGTTTGCAGCCAGTCTGTGTTCCCTTTGTGCTCCCTGAGTGGCATGAAGGGAGCAGAATGAGGCAGACAATCTGAGTTTTACTTGAGGGAAGCAAAAAGGAAATAGGGAACTGCAGTTTTATTCCATGGCTCCCAGGCTTAGCAAGGAGCACCCGTTGCTCTTGGCTCTTTAATTCTTAGAATGCTGGCATTTTCCAGACTGCCAGCCACATGGATAATTAGGAGGTTATAGCCTCTATGAACTTAAATCTTTTGCTTTAAAAAAAAAAAAAATCTGCCAGCTGTAATTACAGTAGAAGGTTGGTTTTATAAATGTAGAGCTATGCTAAGATGGATAGACTTCTAATTATACACATTGAGATGAAAACTTTTGTGGTGCACAATAACTTTTTACCTTTGAACAGGGACTTGTGATCCTGGTTTCCTTTTAAACCAGCATAACCACTGATGCTAATTAATGAGAGACCAATTTAAAAAGCCTTTGGACAAAATTAAACTCTCAGGATTCAATCCAGCTTCTACGGAGGTCTAGGGCAAATCTCCAATTGGCCTCTGTGGGAGCAGTAGGAGATTCAGAGTTTCATAAAGATATAAACTTTAAAGTGCAAGATCCATAATGTGAGATTATAGTGGCCAAAAAACATTAGCATCCTGAAAGTTCAGCCTGACTGTATGGTTACTACCAATTGCAGAACAAAGAGTGCTTGTTGGAGCATAAAGATACTACTGACACAGTTATAAGTAGTACTGACGCAGTGCTTAAATACCATGGTGACAGTCATCTGATAGGTCCCATAGCTAAATGGATTAGATATCCTAGATAGGACTGATGAATACATAGAGGTATGAGGATCAAAGCTCTTATCATGGGTCGGACTGAGAAATCCCGTAATAACCGCCAGAGATGGGATGGTAGAGGTGTGGAAATATTTTAATTGTCTACTACATTTTTGCCAATAACCGAGCGAAGTGATGGTTAAATATTGCCAGGAGCCAGCAATTCAAGCCAAAGATCATTGTAGTATTTAGTTTTCAGAGTGACAACCCATGAGTTAAACATTCTAATGGGCAAGCAAGGGCATCATTTCAGCAATCATACCAATGGAATCTCAACAGTATTTGAGACATGGATTTTTAAAAGAAAAAGTTGGAATGAAAAATTACATCGAGCTTTCTGACCTCTTGAACTGATGTCAGTTTTAAGATGTAGTACAGTGGTTCTCAACCAGGGGTACGTCAACTCATCTAGATATTTGCCTAGTTTTACAACAGGCTACATGAAAAGCACTAGGGAAGTGTGTACAAACTAAAATTTCATACAGACAATGACTTGTTTATACTGCTCTATATACTATATCAGTATTTCTTAACCTAGGGAGGGGAGGTTGTGATTTATTTTATAATTATATGGTAAAAAGGAGAAAGGAAGCAATTTTTCAGTAATAGTGTGCTGACACGCTTTTTTGTATTTTTATGTCTGATTTTATGAGCAAGTAGTTTTTAAGTGAGGTGAAACTTGGGGTACACAAGACAAATCTGCCTCCTGACAGGGGTACAGTAGTCTGGAGAAGTTGAGAACCATTGATATAGTATGCAGCAGAACCTCAGAGTTACGAACAGCTCAGGAATGGAGGTTGTTCGTAACTCTGAAATGTTTCACTCTGAACAAAACATTATGGTTGTTCTTTCAAAAGTTTACAGCTGAACGTTGACTTAATACAGCTTTGAAACTTTACTATGCAGAAGAAAAATGCTGCTTTTAACCATCTTAATTTAAATGAAACAAGCACAGAAACAGTTTCCTTACTTTGTCAAATCTTTTTTTTTTTAAACTTTCCCTTTATATTTTTAGTAGTTTACGTTTAACACAGTACTGTGCTCTATTTGCTGCTTTTTGTTTTGTTTTGGGGTCTCTGCTGCTGCCTGATTGCGTACTTCTGATTCCAAATGAGGTGTGTGGTTGACTGGTCAGTTCGTAACTCTGTTGTTCATAACTCTGAGGTTCTATTGTATAAGGCCCCGATCCTACCACTTGCTGAAATGACTTCAGTGGGGCTTGTGCTCCACAAGACCCTTGTGCTGAGGTGCATGAGGAGGACCCAAGAGTATAACTTTTTGAAAGGCTTTGCTTTATTTGAGGTTTGCATACTATCCTTGCTACTTATGGATCACAACACATTGACCCATGTGGCAAAACCAGGACAAACAGCTACAAAGGGGGGGGGGGGGGGGGGTAATTAGTCCCAGGGGATTAAAAGCCTCTCCCAATCCACTGAGGAGAGAGAACCATGGGGAAATAAGGTTCAGCTGGAAAAGGGGTTACCAGGGAACTAATTAGGTTCAGCTGGCTCCAACTGCTTGAGACCTTTTTAAACCCTCCCCGGGGTGGAAGGGAGGGGAAAAAAGAGTGAGAGAAGCAGGGAAGCTGCCAGTAAGGTAGGTGCAGCAAGGCTCTGAACCCTTCCAGCAAGGACGGCTGCACTCTGTCCCCAGAAGGGGAGAAAAACAAGCGCAAGGGACTGACTGAGGGAAGGAATAGCCAGATCCTGTGCTACCTACGAGGATTTGCTTTGCCAAGCCTGTGTCTCCAAGGCTAAAAAGGACTGAGCTTGCTGAGGAGAAGGAGGTACTTTGCCACACCCAGTAAAATAAAATTAAAGTATTCTAAGTAAGGCTGTCCATTAATCGCCGTAAACTCACGTGATTAACTCAAAATTAATCACGATTAAAAAAATTAATCTCAATTAATCGCAATTCAATAAATACAATTAAACAATAGAATACAAATTGAAATGTATTAAATGTTTTGGATGTTTTTCTACATTTTCAAATATATTTATTTCAATTACAACACAGAATACAAAGTGTACAGTGCTCACTTTATTATTTTTGATTACAAATATTTGCACTGTAAATATAAAATAAATAGTATTTTTCAGTTCACCTAATACAAGTACTGCAGTGCAATCTCTTTTATCGTGAAGGTGTAACTTACAAATGTAGATTTTTTTGTTGTTACATAACTGCACTCAAAAACAAAACAATGTAAAACTTTAGAGCTTACAAGTCCACTCATCCTACTTCTTGTTCAGCCAATCGCTAAAACAAACAAGTTTGTTTACATTTACAGGAGATATTGCTGCCTGCTGCTTATTTACAATGTCACCTGAAAGTGAGAACAGGCGTTTGCATGGCACTTTTGTAGCTGGCATTGCAAGGTATTTACATGCCAGATATGTTAAACATTCGTATGCCCCTTCATGCTTCGGCCACCATTCCAGAGGACATGCTTCCATGCTGATGCTCATTTAAAAAAATAATGCATTAATTAAATTTGTGACTGAACTCCTTGGGGGAGAATTGTATGTCTCCTGCTCCATGGTTTTACCCGCATTCTGCCATATATTTCATGTTATAGTAGTCTCGGATGATGATCCAGCACATGTTCGTTTTAAGAACACTTTCACAGCAGATTTGACAAAACGCAAAGAAGGTACCAATGTGAGATTTCTAAAGATAGCTACAGCGCTCGACCCAAGGTTTAAGAATCTGAAGTGCCGTCCGAAATCTGAGAGGGATGAGGTGTGGAGAAGTCTTAAAAGAGTAACACTCCGATGCAGAAACTACAGAACCCGAACCACCAAAAAAGAAAATCAATCTTCTGCTAGTGGCATCTGACTCAGATGATAAAAATGAACATGCGTCTGTCCACCCTGCTTTGGATCGTTATTGAGCAGAACCCATCACCAGCATGGACCCATGTCCTCTGGAATGGTGGTTGAAGCATAAAGGGACATATGAATCTTTAGCGCATCTGACACGTAAATATCTTGCGACGCCAGCTACAACAGTACTATGTGAACACCTGTTCTCACTTTCAGGTGACATTGTAAACAAGAAGTGGGCAACGTTATCTCCTGCAAATGTAAACAGACTGGTTTGTCCGAGCAATTGGCTGAAGTAGGACTGAGTGGACTTGTAGGCTCTAAAGTTTTACGTTGTTTTATTTTTGAATGCAGTTATTTTTTGTATATAATTCTACATTTGTAAGTTCAACTTTTATGGTAAAGAGTTTGCACTACTGTACTTGTATTAGGTGAATTGAAAAATACTATTTTTTTTGTTTTTTACGGTGCAAATATTTGTAATTAAAAATAAATATAAAATGAGCACTGTACACTTTATATTCTGTGTTGTAATTGAAATCAATATATTTTAAAATGTAAAAAACATCCATAAATATTTAAATTAGTGGTATTCTATTGTTTAACAGCACGATTAATCGCGATTAATTTTTTTAATCTCTTGACAGTCCTACTTCTAAGAAGTAAGAGTCAAATTTTTAAATGTGGGCATATGAGTTCTGTCTATTAGACCTGTCGTGTGCTTCTGGTAAATCTATGGTTTCTATTGGTGCCTGGAAAAAATGCACATGCATGTATTGCGCCAAGTCTTACATTTGTATACACAAAACAAGCAGCAGGGAGGATGGGTAGCCTTGTGGTTTAAGGCACTGGCCTGGGACCAGAGATATTTCAATTCCTAGCTCCACTATAGATTTCCTGTGTGATGTTGGGGAAGTCAGTCTCTGTGTATCTGTTAAATGGGGATACTTCCCTACCTCACAAGGATGTTGTGAGGATAAATTGATTAATGTTTGTAAGGTGCTTAGGTCCTTTGATGACGGGAGTGGTAGAAGTCAGTAAATAGTCTGCCTTGTTTGCATATGCAGTTCCCTGATTTGTGTGTACACGTGGGGGTTCCGTGCATGCAGTTGCTGCATGGACGTTTTTATGGGTGCAATTTATGTAGTCACTTTTGAAAAATTTCACATTAAATTTCTGCCAGCTGTTTAGAGAAAAAGAAGGTTGGGGTAAGGCGAGAGAGGAGCTAAAAATAAAATAATCACCCCTGTCCCTTCCCCAAAAGCAAAAAAAAATAAATTGATTTTTATTTTCCTGTAAAGCGTTCATGGGGGTAGCACCTCTTGTGCATCTGTCCACTTCAAATTTTGACAACCAAATTATAAATACCTTCCAAAGGGGCTTATCATGCTGCTAACTGAGCTTATAAAGAAAACATTGACACAGAACATTAACTGTGACCACCCCACTGGGGATTGCTGTAATAAATCTTGACTGCAAGTGTCAGGGGGTTAAAAATACACATGGCATACGATGCCTGTAAAATGCGTTTTGTCATTGTCAAAGAATAACTGTGGCAGCAATTCAACCTGTGTCCCTCTGTTGCAATGGGTATCGCTGGCACACGGGTCAGGGCCTTCATCCAAAAACAGGCACAGCTTTACTGCCTTTTCCCCTCCTCCTCCCCAAGCTGTCTTTATGGAGATACATCAGATATAGCAGGACAGTCATTTGGACATCTGCACATGTTGCTATGCTAGTGTGTGTGCTATCTTGTAACTTATTTTTTTAAGTTGAATGTTTCAATTCTTGTTTTTCATTAGCTGTGTAGGTCCAAACCCTGACACCTGTACTCTGGCAAAACTGCTGCTGAAATCAGTGGGCCATTTTTCTGAGTAAGGACTGCTTGTTTTGGCCTCTTGTTAAATTGCTCATGAAGCTACTTGGCAATCACATTCTAAATTATCATTAGTAGCTGAAGTATTGTCTCATTACAGCTCTATTCCGTTCCTCGTCTTCCCACTGACCAAACCCGCCATCAAAATCAATGCCTGCGTAGGACAGATCTACACACAAACTGGCACCCAAATGACTGAATTGGTTGTAATCTACACCTTGTCTTATTTCAGTATAAGTCAGAGTATGGGCATTCTTACTGTGGAATCAGTGTTCTATTTTGATTTTGCTTAACTCAGTAAAATATCAATTTAAGCACAACAGAAAGTGGGCATTTTTGTCCTGAAATAAGGGTGTCCACACACAGACTTGCACCAGCATAGCACATGGTGTAGATTAAAGCCCATTTAGTTATTTGGGTGCCAGCCTGCGTGTAGACACAACCATTGATTATGCCATCCTTCTCTCTGGGGTCTTATTGGGCTGGTGAAAGATTGCAAGCCTGTGCTGCTGTTCTGTATTTCATTTCCTGTGACAGGTTTGCTTAGAAAGATTCATGATTTACTGAGAATGTTTTAAAAATGATGGACCAGATAACTGCTCTTAGAACCCGTAGTGCGTGTGATGGAGGTGGAGTGCTGGAGTGGCTTGGAAGGAGGCATGTCTGCCTATGCAAAATGCTGCCAAGGAGCTGGAGAGAGCACACTGAGCAGCAACTCTTGCTGCATCTGTACAACTGATGTAGTATGTGTTCCCACCAGTGCTGCCCTTTCAGAACTGAGTGGTGCCTGGTGGGGGACCAAGACCAAATCCCCTCTTAAACAGCTTCTGCAGCTCCCCCTCATGTAGCTCCAGTGGCAATGCTGGCACCTCCTTCTCCACCACCTGCAGCATTATGACCACATCTTGCAAGCAGCGCCGTATTATTGCCTAGGCCGACAAGGCCTAAGCCTAGGGCGGCAAATTTGCAGGGGCGGCAAATTTGAGCACCCCCGGAGAAGTTCCTCTGCTCCAGCTGCCTCCTCCGCGAGCGCGCCGCCACGTCCTTTTTCTCTCCCCTCCCTCCCAGCGCTTGTGCCGCGAAACAGGTGTTTCGCTGGGCAGGGAGGGAGGGGAGAGAAACAGGAAGCAGCGGAGGAGGCAGCTGGAGCAGGGGAACTTCTCCGCAGCTGTTTCCCTGGTCAGAGAGGGACGGGGGAGGAGGGCGTACGCGGCGTGCTGGGGAAGAGGCGGGGCGGGGATTTGGGGAAGGGAACCAATAGGGGCAGGGAGGGGGCGGAGTTAGGGCGGGACTTTGGGGGAAGGGGTGGAGTCGGGGCGGGGCCAGGGGCGGCATTTATTTCCGGGCCTAGGGGCGGCAAAATGATTAATCCGCCCCTGCTTGCAAGCATAGGCTAAGGAGCAAGGGAGCTCCCTGCACCACCATCTGTTTCACCCCCAGTGTATCTCTGCAAGGCAGCCTAAACCTACAGTGGCTATTCTTCTGTCTTTTGCAGCAGATGTTTATGCTGTGGGTGTGTCTGTGACTGCTGTATGCAGGGAGAACGTTAACACTAGGAGAAGGTTTGGGTTTTTAGTGGGTTGGTCCTCCAGTCAACAAAGACTATTTGTTAAGGAATCATAGCAGTGGTTTGATGTGTCATTGTTTCATAATGTCCCATGCTACTACATATACAGGTCTGTCGCATCTTAGGCGCATTTAACATGCGCGATTTCAACTTTATGCGGTCGGCAAAAACAAAAAACAAAAAAAAAGAGAAAAATAACAATTTAAATACTGTTTCTGTAGTGCAGGTGATTCCGCCCGCCATTACATTCCATGTAATTTTGACTATACACGATTTTCGCTTTAGGCTCTGACTGCGGAACGTAACTCCAGCGTAAGATGAGACAGACCTGTATTGCAACTTTCACTGGCCTTGAAGTCTGCTATAGTGCATATGTTCGTATGCTCCATGCTAGTTGATTTGGAGAGTCAAATTGTCGAAGTGAGCTGCATCATTAAATTCTGCTTGTACCCAGAGTGCAAACTCGCGTTTGCTCACATAAATGTGTGTTGCCTGCAAGCATGCACTCCCCCCCCCCCCAAAAACAAACAAACAAACACTAGTTTGACAGGCTACTACCCAGTGGGATTTTGAAACACGATGTCTGTTTTCCTGTAGAGGCTGTCGGAAACTATTTGGCCTTGCTGAACAGTCTTTTGGGCCCAGGCTAAGAGCTAAACTGGAACATCATTCCCTAACGTAGTTATCAAGCTGTGCTTTCCCATCCCACCTGACAATAAAAACCTATTGTAACTCAGTTGTCCTTAAGTGTGACAGAAAACCGTATTACATGGTGGTTCTTATATTATAGCTAGTCCCTTAAAATGCACTTGTTAATTGTCTATGCTGCTGATAAAATTGGCTGCTGCATGTGCAAACAGTGGCTGACTTTTTCAAGAAATGCATCTGCAATATTCTTTGCCCTTCTTTGCCCTCCTCCAGATCGAGCACTAAAGACAAAGGGTGAAATCCTGGCCCAATTGAAGTCATTGGCAAAATTTCCATGGACCTCAATAGGGCCAGGATTTCACCAACTCTGTACAAGCATTTGATTTCCTAACTAGTAGTACATGGTGTTTTCTGGCCAGTCTGAAAGCGCCCTCTAGTGTACACACCATAAAACAGATTACACTTTAATTATGTTGCTTCATTCTGTTGTCTTCCTTTGTTAATTCTGTATGTTACAGTGAGTAGCATTATTATTTCGTGAGTGCCAACAATGTGCTTCGTGCTGCGCAGAACCTAAAGGAAAACATAAATCCTATGCCTAGGAGCTTATGCTCTAAACACAGCAACATACAATAGTCTGGCAATATTTTTTTTCTTAGACAGTATTTACCCTATGTAATGTATCAAATGGGATGTTGTACATTCTGCTCCTAGAATTATACTGCCTTTTCCTTGCCGAAGTTCCATGTACGTTCCTGAAATCAGACTCTGGCCATGTGCATTTTAATCAGGAATGCTGGCTGCACGGTTCCTCCTTGGAATTTGCAGCAGTTTTTGTAACAGTTTACCTCAGAGACACAAGCAGATCAGCTGCTACTTTAGAGGATAGTGTCACAGCCTTCAGGGAAAGTGGATTGTAAAGAGACGCAAGAGGTACTCTAAAAATGAATTTTTAAAAAAACCTCTTTTTTCCCCCTGGAAAAAAAAAATCACATCATTGCTAGCACCAGCGCAACTCCCGTGGCAGTAGCAATAATGGGAGTGCTAGTATAGTCCAATCTCAGGCGTTTAGCCGTTGTGGTGCCTAACTCTGCTCAGAGCAGGTCCAAACGATGTGGTGGTTAAAATGCCGGCAGCTGCTAGTGCTTAGTCCACCTAAAGAAGAGCTCCCATTGGTGGAACAGCACTGGTGGGAAATTTTAAATGAAATCTAGTATAGGTAAATCCCTGTGCACACATCCTTATTTACCTAACCACTCACCAGCGGTGGCTTCCAGAGTGAATCAGCAAACTATCCCTGCTGCTCCATGCAGGATCCTAGAATTCCCTCTCTCACTTAGTTTCAGAGATGAGTGCGGGAGATGGTATTTTGTGGCATTAAACAGTATGTTGTGCTGAGGTAGTTTCTTAGGTACGTTTTATTCGATAAAAGGGTGTTGAGACTTTGATAACCATCCTGCCACATGGAACGTGAAACTCTCATTGTTGAAACCACCCTTGTTGCAATACAGGGATTAGAGTCCAAAGATCACAAGACTGTCATTAAAAAGAAAACATGGTTAGTGATATTCTGGGCCTGCCATGGTTTCTATCATTCAGCTCAGTTGGATAATAATAGTAATCATAATCATCATTATTATTATCATCATGACCATAGCATCTAGGAGCTCTAGTCAAGAACTAGTGCCCCATTTTTGCTAGGTGCTGCACAGAGAACAAAAAGACAGACACACTGCCCCAAATGCATCTTTTACCAGCTTTTGGTAGTATTTTTTTTCATCCATTTACTAACTTTTTTTTCTCTCTCCTCTTGTTTCTCCCTAGGTCGAAAACTGAGAGGAAAAGCCTTTTATTTTGTTAACGGAAAGGTGTTCTGTGAAGAAGACTTTCTGGTGAGTGCATTGCTGCCCTGTGCCTCTCCCGTTGCAACTTGCATGCTGTGACTTAGAGAAACTGTAACGCAAGCAACTCACAGAATCCAACAACTGACATTTCAGCAAAAGAATGGCAACAAGCAGCATTCACCGGGAAGGGATTGGGTTGTGTGTTCAGATATGGTGGGGATGAGGGCATGATAAACAGAGAGAGAGAAACGAGCGAGGGAACAGATTTTTCCCTTCCTATCAACTTTCTCTGGACATTTCTGAGAGAGATGAGACACCCTGATGTACTGTGGACAGAGTAGGGCGAGCAGTGCTTAAAAATATTTATTAAATACCTATCTGATTTAGGTTCTCTGCATAACAATACCCTGAAACAACATTAAGACTTCTGCGGTTCTTTCACACGGCTGTGGAAGTGGTACACTTAGGGCCCATTACAAAGTCCATTGACATCAATGGGCTTTGGACCAGACCCTTACTTTGGGTCCTGGGCTGAACTATGTGAACAGCATTGCTCTAGAAGCAGCCCCTCTGGTTGTGTATGGAGTGATTGGTGGTCCCTATGTAGGTGCATCTGGGTGGCACAGAAATGCAGCAATAGCCTTAGAATACAGCAATCACCTTGGACTCCAGGCAGAGAGACAGAGACAGTTCTTGGAAACACAAGAAAAGTCAGCATGTAAAGGGAAAAAAAAGAGTATGAAAAATAAGTTAATGAAACATTAGTTTACGGGTGTTTAAGACTTTTGGGAGGGTGATTTGTTTTGTATTTTTGTTTGTATTGTTTTGAGAGTTAATTTGTTGGTTATTGGTTGTTAGTTAAATGTTAGTTAGCGAGTGAGTGAGTTCATTCTGCTTCCCCCCTCTCTCCCAAAGTGCCCTCTTATTGATCAACCCCAGCGATTGCTATTGGAGAGAAGAGGAGTCAGTCTTCTTTTTCTCTCTCATGTAATTTAAAAACAATAGATGTTAATAATCCAGGCATTGCAAAATGTGCAGTCTAATTAAATATATTAAAAATACTTGGTGGGCTTGATGCTCCTTTACACTAAAACCCTTTCTACTAGTCCTGCTGTGTAAAGCAGCCTTAAAGTGGATGTTCTTTACATTTGGTGGCAGTCGTGTAAAAGTGGCATTAGTGTAATTGAGAATCAGGTCCGTATGTTTAGTTATTGGCAAAAATAATCCTCTCGGCCAAATTCTATTCTGAATTATACCAGCATTAAGGTGGGACAGTGCCACTGACTTCAGTGGTATTCACGCCACATTTATACCAGCATAACTGAAGGTAGAATTTGGCCCTCCAAGTTTTACTTTTATTAACCTAGTGAGATTGTGGGCCAGATTTTCAAGTTAGGCCAGGTTCTATGTGTGTACACCTAATTTACACATACAAATACGAGATGTACATGCATAATAAACACCTGATATTTGCGCACACATGATGGTCAAATAAGCACATATGCATTGCCAATAGATCCCTGATTTGCATGTGCACATCTGGTATTTGCCCACATATGTTAAATTCAATTTAAACTTAAATTAGCACCCTAGTGTTATGGGAATTTACAGATCCTCCTAACTTTGAAAATCTGGCCCTGTAACTTTGAGATATTCTAATGAGGGCCTACCCAATATTTGTTCAGACTAAAGAAAAGGAAGTTTTGCTTCATTAAGGAATGCTGAGCAGAGTAAGGCAGATCACTCAAAGTGTGTGTGTTACCCAGCCTTGTAAAATGTTAAGCCAATTTTTTCTCCTTGCAGTATTCAGGTTTCCAGCAGTCAGCTGACAGGTGTTTCATTTGTGGTCATTTGATAATGGACATGGTAAGTGATGCTTGCCTCAGAAAGAAAACAGCATTTTGAATGATGTCTCCAGGGCAAAAGAAATTCATATATAGGATCACCTCATTTGATCCGTTAGTCTAGATGGTGTGATGACTTGTGAAAGAACCCTAATCCTCTGGCTTGTCATTGCCAGGAAGCAAAACTAGCATCCGTTCGTATTTGTTGCACAGACATGTTTTCAGTGTCTGGTCAAAATGAACTTTGCTTTGAAGAGCAGGACATTGAGCTGGGGGCAGGTAGGGCATTGGTGTGCTGGGGGCTTGACTATAGTATCTGTTACTATGCTGGTCCTCTCTTTGCTACATTTGTCTCAGCCTGTTGCAGAAGAGTGGAAAGAGGTATTTTCTTTTGTTGGCTCTGTATTTCCTGCCCTTTAATTATGTGGTGTCCCCATATCCTTAAGGTTTCAGACAGAATTTAAAGGCAAAATCGGTCATTTTTTCCTTTGACTTTTGTAATTTTGAATCTCTAAATCCAGCCCCTGCCAACTCTTCTTTCCAGCTAAATAATTCTAGTCTTTGGAATTTCTTGCTATACGTAGATCCCAGCTGCTCTTCTCTGGGCCATTTCTATCTCTACTAAATCATTCTTATAATTAAATTACTAAAACAGGACCTAGTATTTCTGATGACACTGCACCATTGTCTGATATAATGTCATAAGTATATTATTTTCATAAGCACATAAGAATGGCTATACTGGGTCAAACCAATGGTCCATCTAGCTCAGTATCCTGTCTTCTGACAGTGACTGGTGCCAGTTGCTTCAGAGGGAGTGAACAGAACAGGGCAATTTATCCAGTGATCCATCCTATGTCATCCAGTCCCAGTGTCTGGCAGTCAGATATTTAGGAACACCCAGAGCATAGGGTTGCGTCCCTGACCACTTGGCTAATCGCTGTTGATGGACCTATCCTCCATGAACTTATCGAATTCTTTTTTTAACTCAGTTATACTTTTGGGCTTCACAACATCCCCTGGCAATGAGTTCCACAGGGTGACTGTGTGTCGTGTGAAGAAGTACTTCCTTTTGTTTGTTTTAAACCTGCTGCCTATTAATTTCATTGGGTGACCTCTGGTTCTTGGGTTATGTGAAGGGGTAAATAACACTTCCTTATTCGCTTTCTCAACACCAGTTGTAATTTTATAGACACCTATTTTATCCCCTCTTAGTCGTCTCTTTTCTAAGATGAACTGCCCCAGTCTCTTTAATCTCTCCTCATATGGAAGTGGTTCCATACCCCTAATCATTTTTGTTGCCCTTCTCTGTACTTTTTCCAATTCCAAAATAGCCTTTTTGAGATGGTGCGGCCAGAACTGCACTCAGTATTCCAGGTGCGGACGCACCATGGATTTATATAGTGGCGTTATATTTTCTATCCCTTTCCTAATAGTGCCTAACATTTTATTAGCTTTTTTGACTGCTGAGCAGATGTTTTCAGAGAACTATCCACAGTGACTCCAAGATTTTTTTCTTGAGTAGTAACAGATAATTTAGACCCCATCATTTTGTATGTATAATTGGGATGATGTTTTCCAATGTGCATTACTTTGCATTCATCAACACTGAATTTCATCTGCCATTTTGTTGCCCAGTTACCCAGTTTTGTGAGGTCCCTTTGTAACTCTTCACAGCCTGCTTTAGACTTAACTATCTTGAGTAATTTTGTATCGTCTGCAAAACTTTGCCACCTTTTGGGGTTTACCCCTATTTCTATGAATATGTTGAACAGCACTGGTCCCAGGACAGATTCTTGGGGGGACTCTATTTACCTCTCTCCACTAAAAAACGTAGCCATGTATTCCTACCCTTTGTTTCCTATCTTTTAACCAGTTACTGATCCATGAGAGGAGCTTCCCTCTTATCACATGACTGCTTAGTTGGCTTAAGAGCCTTTGGTGAGGGACTTTGTCAAAAGCTTTCTAAAATTCCAAGTACACTAGCTGCTCCAAGAAACAGTCATTAATGGTGATTAGAAATTTTATTTCTGTAGCCCATCCGGAGGTGATGTGTACCCTGTGAATATGAGGATAGTTGAAGTCCCCCATTATTATTGGGTTTTCTGTTTTTGTAGCCTCTCTAATGTCCCTTAGCATTTCACAGTCACCATCACCATTCTGGCCAGGTGGTCGGTAGTATGCTCCTACTGCTATACTCTCATCTTTTAATGCTTGTCCATGAGCTCTCTTCTGTCTCTGGTTTATTGCAGATACTGCAGGCTCTAGGGAAATCATACCATCCAGGCTGCTTCCGTTGTGTGATCTGTAATGAATGTCTGGATGGAGTGCCATTCACTGTAGACACTGAGAACAAAATCTACTGTGTCAGAGATTACCACAAGTAAGAACAAAGTAAACAGCTAAGTAAACCTAGTCGAAAACCCACTAATTCAACCTTCAAAATAGTGTGGGTGTATGGACTAGTGGAATGAGCATGGGACTGGGTGCTAGGAACTCCTGACCTCTTCCCTTCTGCCACTGACTTCCTCTGTGGCCTTGGGTAAGTCACTTAACACCATCTGCAAAATTGATGTAATTTTCACCTATCTCTCAGAGGAAATGTATGGTTCAGTTAGTTAATGTTTGTAAAGTGCTTTAAAGGAATAAGAACTAAATCAGCCCTGAAGTACCGGTAAATCCCTTTGAAGCCAATGGGAGCTGCACTTCGTTACACCAGGGGCTGACTCTGGCTTGTAAGAACCAAATATGATTAGGATGTTAGTGCTGAACGTATGTGTGTGGTGGTGGTGGGTTTTTTTGGGGAGTCGGGGTTAGTATCCACCTTTTTATATGGTTAGTTAATTAAACAAATGATATATCATAAAAAAAAATCGACTTGCAAATCACTAGTAATGTACTATCTAAGGAGATTAAAGGGCCACTGTCATAGGTAATATTAGACCTACCAGTTGACATACACTTTGAGCCATTCACTTACTCCATTCTGCTGCCTGATTCCTCTTATGATCAAGGGGGGTATTGAAATATACAATAATCCTGCTCTCAGGTGCTCCATAGAATTGTCTTATGTTGCACTTGTGCTAAAGTTTTAATTTCTTGTAGATGTAACTATTACTGTAACGTAATGCATACTCCCTTGCACTTGAAATGATTTGAACCCACCCAAAACGCTATTCAAGCTTGATCCTGCCCCACTGCAATGAAATCGGGACCCAGGTCTTTTAATATGTCTGTGCATGGATTATTCCTGTGTCTAATTTTCCCTGTCCCCACTTCCACCTCTCTGAGTAGCCATTTTAAACAGTTGCCACTTTTTGTTTTCAGACAGATAATGCAATGCTATCCTAGTCCTTATTTAAGTGGGGTTCACTGTTCTTTCAAGGACTTCTTCAACCTGAAATCTACCCCTGAATGGCTGAATAATCTGCAGTAAATAGTAGTTATAGATGAAAAAGTAAATCCTAGAGCCAGACCATGAAATTTTTAAACATCCGGATCGCCTTTAAACAGAAAGCAATTTCCTACCTTAACAATAGAAGAGCTGGCACTCTACTGTTATAGTGTACATGAGCCGTTAAAAATGGCTTGTATGACCTAGTGATATAAACTGCTCTGTTCTTCTTCGAGTGCTTATTCACATCCATTCCAATCAGGTGAACGCACGCCACATGCACGGACATCGGAAAGTTTTTCCCTTAGCAGCTCCCATCGGGTTGGCTGTGGAGCCCCCTGGAGTGGCGCCTTCCTGGCGCGGGATATATGATCCTGCCAACCCGACCCCCCTTCAGTTCGTTCTTACCATCTGTGACGGCCGTTGGAACAGTGCTCACTTGCTCAGCAGGTGCTCCTTTAGTGTTCTCCTGTTAGTCATTCGAGTTTCAAGTTAATGTTATAGTTAATTTAGTACATAGTTGTCTAGATAGTAGGTTGGGAGCGGGGTCTCTCCCTAATCCCCCCTCCCCCCCCTTGGGCTCTGGGGCATGCCGCGAGCCCAAGGCTTTAAGCCCTGCAGTGCTTGCAATAAGCCTATGCCCATGAGTGACCCCCACGACTCTTGCTTAAAGTGTCTGGGGGAGGCGCACCAAACGGAGATGTGCAAAATCTGCAGGGCTTTTCGGCCAAGAACCAAGAAGGAGCATGATTTCCGCCTAAAACAACTTTTAATGGAATCCACTCTCCACCGCCAAGATTGGCACCGAGCGTGTCCGTATGGAGTGCTCCGGCATCCGTACACAACACGGCACCGAGGAAGGACTCTAGCGCAAGAGACCCTCGGCACTGGCGCTCCCCGGCACCGCAGCCAGGAATAGCAGCCCGGCACTGCTCGACTTCCACAGTGCCGCACAAGCGACTCAAGAAGGACGAAAGGGGGCTCACACCGGCCCCGAAAACCACGGGACTGTCAGGGGATGCACGGGCGCACCCCAGAAACGACCCGGTGCAAAGTGGGCATGAGTCGGTGCCATTAACTTCGGTGCCCCAGAGGGACCGTTGAGTCCGGCACATAGCGACTCTCTGGCAGGGCAGTGTGAGGTGGAGGTGATGAAGCTGTGGCAGGGGCGTGAGCTTTGGGCCCTCCTCCAATTGACCATAGGGCACATCAGGACCTCCTTAGGCGAATTGCCTGCAACGTGGGGTTGCGAGCAGAGGAGGTGGTCGAGGCCGAGGACCCCATGGTGGATATTCTCACTCCCGAAGGTCCATCACGGGTAGTTCTGCCTTTGATCAAGACTCTTCAAAACAACATAAAGACCCTGTGGCAGACCCCGGCCTCGATTCCGCCGACCGCCAGGGACTGGGACTCCTCCTCAATGTGAACAAGTCAACCTTGTCACCAACCCAAAGAATAGAATTCATCGGGGTGGTGCTGGACTCGGTACAGGCAAGGGCGTTCCTGCCCGAGACCCGATTCCAGGTCATAACAGACATTATTCAAAACCTCAGGCGGTACCCGACCACTACAGCAAGGGGATGCATGAGTCTCCTCAGCCACATGGCAGCCTGCACTTATGTAGTCCGGCATGCCAGGCTGAGGCTCAGGCCAAAGCGAGCCAAGCTTGGAGTGGCCTATCACCTGGGACGCGTCAGCCTGGACTCAGTGGTGACGGTGCTACAGCAAGTAATCGAGTCCCTCCATTGGTGGCTCGACCCTCAGATGGTGTGCGCAGGAGTCCCCCTCAACAGCCCACAGCCCTCCTTGTCCCTGGTAACGGACGTGTCAGTGCTGGGTTGGGGGGCACATCTGGGAGATCTCCGAACACAGAGCCTATGGTCAGAGAACGAGCCCTTACTCCATATCAGTATCAGGGAGCTCAGAGCGGTGCGACTGGCATGCCAAACTTTCCAGTCTCTACTGCAAGGCCAATGCGTGGCAGTGATGACGGACAACACCACAACCATGTTTTACATCGACAAGCAGGGTGGAGCCCAGTCTTCTCCCCTATGTTGGGAAGCCCTCCAGCTATGGGAGTTCTGCATAGCCCAGTCCATTCACCTGGAGGTGTCCTATCTCCCAGGCATGCAGAACGAACTAGCGGACCATCTCAGCAGGTCCTTCTGCAATCATGAGTGGTCCATCTGTCCAGGTGTCATACATTCCATCTTCCAAAGGGGGATTTTCCCAAATCGATTTGTTTGCCACCCGGCGCAACAGAAAGTGCCCAAGGTTCTTCTCCTTCCAGAAACACAGCCTGGGTTTGATCACGGACACGTTCCTTCTACCCTGGGGAGACCGCCTCATGGATGCCTTCCCACCGGTCCCACTCATGCACAAGGTGCTGTTCAAGATCTGCAGAGACAAGGCAGAGGTAGTCCTGCTGGCCCCAGCATGGCCCCATCAACATTGGTACACCACACTTCTGGAGCTGTCAGTGGACACCGCGATCGTACTACCACTCTACCCCGATCTGATCACACAAGACCACGGTCGCCTTTGCCACCCGGACCTCCATCTTACAGCCTGGAAGCTTTATGGTTAAACCCGATGGAGCTCCTGTGCTTGGGACCAATGAGGGAAGTCCTACTAGGCATCAGGAAACCATCCACCAGGGCCACTTATGTAGCTAAGTGGAAGAGGTTCACTTGCTGGAGTGCCCAGCATCACACACCTCCACTCCAGGTGCCTGTACCACTCATCCTGCAGTTTCTCCTACACCTGAAACAACAAGGCCTGGCAGCAGCATCCATTAAGGTACACCCCGCTGCTATCTCGGTCTTCCATCTGGGAGCGTCTGGACGTTCCGTATTCACCAACCCCATGGTAGGGCGTTTCCTCAAGGGCCTGGACAGGTTATATCTGCACGTTATGAGCTGGCCAAGGTCCCACCCCCTGCTATTATGGCACATTCCACAAGGGAACAAGCCTCGTCAGCTGCTTTCCTGGCCCAGGTCCTGATACAGGAGATCTGCAGAGCAGCAAGTTGGTCATCGGTGCATACGTTTACCACTCGCTATGCTATCACCCAGCACGCCAAAGATGATGCGTCATTCAGCAGAGCAGCGCTCCAATCAGCAATTCCTTGACTCCGATCCCACCTCCGGGGTAGAACTTGGGAGTCACCTGATTGGAATTGACGTGAACAAGCACTCGAAGAAGAAAAAACAGTTACTCACCTTCTCGTAACTATTATTGTTCGAGATGTGTTCACATCCATTTCAGTACCCACCCTCCTTCCCCTCTGTTGGAGTAGCCGGCGAGAAGAAACTGAAGGAGGGGGTCGTGTTGGCAGGGTCATATATCCAGCGCCATGAAGGTGCCACTCCAGGGGGCTCCACAGCCAACCCGACGGGAGCTGCTAAGGGAAAAACTTTCCGACGTCTGTGCACGCAGCACGCGCACACCTGATTGGAATGGACGTAAACAACATATCTCAAAGAACAACAGTTACGAGAAGGTGAGTAACCGTTTTATCTGAGGGTCTGCAGCTACCAGCTTGGTATGGCTCCTTCTGAGAATAACTAACCATGCTCACCACTCCTAAAAGTTTTCAATTTTGAAAAACATGTCTAAACACAGGTGCCCTTCCCTTCTAGAGAAAACAGAGTACTGAGAGTTGGCCTCAGAAATAGGTTCTCAAAAGTGTTTATTCCAAAATGGCAGCTCCTCAGATCAGAGCAGTTTCTATCGGTCACATCAGGATATAACTGGCATAAACGACATTTTTTAATGGATCATGTACAATATTCGTTGATAAATTCCATGGTCCGGATGCTCCGTGGCCTGGATGTATAAAAAATTAGTTGACTGGCCCTGGGATTTACTACTTCCTCCATAAGTAATGTTTACTGCAGATTGTGCAGCCATTCGAGCCAATATGAGGGCTATATGGTGGTATCCAGTTTGTTTACAAAATGAACTAACAAACACTTGGAATGAAAAGCTCTTCACACCACTATCCTTGCAGATAAAGTGAAAAACCACATGCTGCAGATTACCTCTTAGTCAGAACATACAAGCCTCTTTCATCTAGATGGTATGTGTGTAACTGTAATTTCTCATTGCTCTTGTAGAGTTTTAGCTCCAAAATGTGCAGCATGTGGACATCCCATTCTGCCGACTGAGGTAAGAACCCTTTTTGCTATTGCTTACAATTCTTACTCCACTGCTTTCCTGGGGACCCCTAGAAACATGCCATTTTTCCCTTCATGCTTGACTCTCTGTCAGACGGAATGTTTTCCTGGCTCACAAGAGCTGTACGTTGTTTCCTCCAGAGTGTTGCCTTCACAGCAATCTCAGCCTCTGTTGGCCCAAGGTTAAAGTGCAGTGTCTGAGACTCAGTAGTTCCTTTGCTTGATAGTTCAATTTGCTACCACTGGGTTAATCCGCTCTTTTCACCTTCTGTGAGATTTCATTGCTGTTACTAGTAGGTCAGACTAACTTGTCACTTAGTCAATACCAAGTTGCTGATTTTGAAGAGTGTTCCACGTATTAGGGAGTGCCCTTGACTAGAATTGAGTTCTTATTCATCATAATCTTGTTAATTTGGTGTTTTTTGGTAGAACCGGTTAAAAATGCTGACACTTTCTCAGAAATGTGAAATATTGAAGGATTTCACATACTCCTTGCTGTATCCATTTGGGATTGACTTGGCCAGCAGAAATCTTTCTTTTAGTCTCTGATGTTCAGTTTTCCAGGGATGCCTACAGTAGATTGATGACGAAGCTTTGCTGAAAGCAGATCTGCAGATGGCAGGCTTTATTTGAGGTTTTCTACCAGTGGCCCACATGCATTTGTTCAATATCCACATTGCTGCAGGAAGAAATTCACAGAACCCATGTGTCACATCCTCCTTTACCCACCATCTGTTTAATATATTTTTTGCTTTAATATTTACAGGGGTCCGATGAGACGATTCGGGTTGTGTCCATGGACAAGGATTACCACGTGGAATGTTATCACTGTGAGGTGGGTCGACAGCTTTCTAAGGGCAAAGTGAAAAAATACTATTTTAAAAAGAAACAAAATACGCAGGTATCTTGGGAACTCAGCAGATCAGCAACTGCAACCTCATGTTGTTAAGTTCCTACAGCAGTTAACTGCTGAAAAATGTCCAACATAATATGTCTAGGGACTTCAATGGAGTAAAACAGTGGTGAATCCAGCTGGAGATTTTAAGAAAAATGCTAGTGTATTTAAGATGTATAGGGACATAACTCACCATAAGATCTAAGTAATAAAGAAAAACTACTAAACCAGACTAACCTTACTGTGCTGGAGGTTGAATCTTACAGATGCTTATGATGGATGCTTTCCTGCCCATAACAAATCTAGGTACTAGGGACTTATTTTGAAAGAGCTGTCAACAGTTTAAGTGCTCATGTCCTTATCAGGGAATTGCTCTCCTTTAAATACTGGTGTCAGGTACTAGTTTGTTCTTGCAGCAGAAAGCAAATATGCATTTTAATAGCCACTCTGGTCTTTTTGTAGGATTGTGGGATGGAACTCAATGATGAAGATGGACATCGCTGTTATCCGCTAGATGAACATTTGCTTTGTCACTCCTGTCACCTGAAGCATATAGAGAAAGGCACAACTCCAGCAGCTATGTACCAGCATCACTACTAGTCAGTACTGCTAGTTCCCAGAATTAGCCTGTCAGAGGACTTGTTATAGTACACATTTTTTCCCCACTTGATTTCCAGTATGCATTTTCCCCAATCAGTAATTTACAGTAAGAGGATACAAAGACATTAGTTAGATTTTTTTTCAAGGTTTGTATGTATGTGAGCTCCACTCATATCACAAATACGTTTATTTGAACATGTAATGTTTTCCAGGCTGGTCGATTTATTTTCCCGTGCCTTTTTACGATCTCAAGAGCTCTTTCCTTTCACTTGGGAAGATTTTTCAGTAGAAGTATAACCATCTATCACATCAGTGAGTTCATATCATGCCATGCACAATTAATAAGCCACAGACCTCTCTACCTGGCTGCTGAGAACATTTCTTCAGTCTGTGAAGTGGTTTCTGACAAGCATGTTTCATCAAATCCTCCAAGGATATCAGCTTATTAATACTGATTCTTAGAATCTTTATAATTCTTTAGAAAAAGGGCTCTGTGCACAAAAGCACATTCAGACCTTTCAGTTTGTTCCCAGAACTCCGATGCCAGCCCGGCTGTGAAATGGTTGTGACGCAGAATAGCAATCTGAGCACAAACAAACCAGGCATCTCACTTGGCTGCTGAATGTCCACATCCCAACAATTATTTTTTTTAAAACTGGAGCCAGATATACAAAGCCATCTTGGCAAATATGGTCACCTGTGCTGCTGCTTGTGCATTAGCATGGTACACTAGGATCACTTTGTTGTATAAAGTCTGAGCAGCAAATTACATTTGAAAAGATCTGGATGCTGAAAATATGTACGTGAGGGCAATCTATCTCCCATTATCTCTTGCAAAGGTCACTTTAGAAAAGAGCTCTGTGCACACAGACACTTCCTAAGCCTTTCATTTTATCCATGGAGCTCAGACATCAACACTGCTGTGAAAAAGGTGCGAGTCAGGAGGGCTCAATACTCACTTCTACAGTGTTTATCCAGCTCAGACCTATTTCATAACGGTGCCTATTTAGAGTTCTGGGAACAGATTCAAGAGCATGATGAAGGCTTTATGTTTGCAGAGATTTAGAGCCTAACTCTGCAACCCTCACTTGTGAGTAAGCCCATTGACACGCATGGATTTGCTCACATGAATAAGGATTACTTACGTGAGCAGGGCTTCCAGGATTAGATCCTTATTTTTTTGTTCCATTTAGAAAGCAAAAATGACAGATGTTTTTCCTTTTTAAACACCCGTGCCTTTTAATCAAAGAAAATGCCTCCCAATGGGTGCACAACTGTGTGTGTGGTAAATATGTGATGGGTATTATTTACAGTACACATACTGTGCATACTAAAGCTTTGCAGAAACTGGTATACAGGTACAATTTTTTTAATTTAAAAAACTAGCTGTTTCCACTGCTGTTTAGTGTCGGTGAACTTACCTCCCCAACGTATCCTAAGTGTATTGAAGACTAATTAAATACTAACTAAATCCTTTTGCATCAGTGCTAAGCTATTTATTCAACCCTGTTTGATAGTATGGTGTACAGTTTCCTCCAGGATCCACCATGAAACAGTGCTGACTAAATTAACTAACCAGTGGTAACTACATTCCAGGAACGAGCTGGAGCAAAGTAGCAATACTCTTACACCAAACATCTCTCCCAATAACAACGTTCTGGTGCTAGCTAACTGCTTGAAGTTAAATATATATATATATATATATATATAGGGCCAGATTCTGCCACTCTTACCCCCATTGAATAGTATCTTACTCCAGGAGTAGTCCCACTGAAACGAATGGAGAAATAAGGTATTACTCAGCTAACTGTGGCAGAATCTGGCTCACAGTTGATGATATTCTAATATATACATTTCTCCCCCAGTATCCTTAGCCTAGAGCTGAGAGAGCCCAATCCTGAAAGGTGATAAGTGCTTCCTACAAATTGCTGAGCATGCTCAACTTCACTTTGCAGAATTGGGCCCAGCTGATTTTTCTTTTCTTTTTCTTTTTTCCCACCAAATGTCATGAGAGGGGCATTTTGTCCCACAAAGCAATAGCTTTCAGCATCCAAGCCAAAGTCACCTTCTGTCACTATTTCCAATGACAACAGCAACTTCCAGGTGCAGCAGTCACTCTGTCGTAAGGACAGATAGGGCTCTTTCAAAGGTATTGATAATGCTGTTCCCTGTTTCTTGTGGTAGAGGATGCAAGAAAGCAGTGCAGATTGCTCCATTTGCCTGGAGACCCATGAGACAAGCAATTTTCACATCTCCCCACTCTCCTTTCATCCATCTCTTTCTTCCTCTCTCTCCTATGCACACACTATCTCTAAGGTTGTCTAGATTAGTGGAGGAAACTTTTGCTGGGTGTTTTTTAGCACCTTAAAATATTAATCTGCATTAACAACTTACTCCATATCCTCATTTGCCACAATGTGAGTAGAAATAAACAGAACCCAGCAATAGCAGATTTTTATGCTGAGATCGGTCAGCCAGGCACAGGTTTAATCAGTTGCACAAGCAAGCGTAGTCAGTGGGGTGGGCATTGGTTTAGCAGCTGCAGGGGAGAACTACAATGCGATTAGTAGTGATGGGCAGGTTTCCAATCCGATGCCTCAGTTTGCCCTGACTGTCCTGCTCTGGCCAGAAACCAGGCGAGGCTCTGGACTCTGATTTTGGCCCAGGGCTCAGTCAGATCCGCAAACACCCCTACAGAGCACAGCAAACTGATTTTTATGACCCATCCCTTAGGTGAATGCCTCTGCATGTACTTCATTGTGACTGCTGCCCTTTGGGACGATGCCACTGGAATAAGGTTGGCAAGCAAGTCCTATAACGAGGGCCAGAAAGGATGGTTGGCTAGGGCTGTTCAGCAAGTTATTGAGCAAGTGGGGTAGTTTAGCTCTGAAGCCCCAATATCCCCAAAGACTTACAGCCTCCAGATGAGTGAGGGAGGAATATTATTAAGGACTGGTAGTCACTGCATTAGTATTGAGAGAAACATTCCTATGCTAGTGCCCTTGACTCTGAGGCATGATGGGGAGTTTTACTGGTGATTTCAGCAGTACAAGGACTAGAACATGGAACTGGGGGCTCAATATGCAGCTGTTGAACAACGAGGGGGGACGGGGGATGCTGATGCAGCAGCAGTGCTATACACAAGAAGGCTGAGCCAGGTGTAGTAACACGTAAGGACCAAATCCTGCCAGGTGCTGAGCACCCTCGACTCCATTTACCTTAGTGGAAGTGGACGCTGCTCAGCTCTGCACAGGATCCAAGCCTGTAGTGCTTGCAGCCACACCCAGTAGGTGTTTGAAAAAAAGCAGTTGCAATCTAAGATTGCGCCAAGGTACTTGGGTGGGAAGCAACTATTGTAAATTGGCAACTAATGAACATCACTGACTATTCCTTGTAAACTAAAGCATTCTGACCGGAGAATATATGAATAACTTCATAGGGATGAGGCATAAATGCCAGGCCTGGCACTACTGCTCTATCCTCAAGAGATCAGTAATCCCATGGCTAAGTTTTATTAGTGATACTGACTTTCAGAAAGCCACTGGTATGCGTGCATTTCTAGTCATAGCGTGGGGAAGATGTGAAAACACTAACAAGAACTGGACTCTCTTTTAAACACAATAGACTCCTCGGTCATTTAGGGCAACATCTGAGTGATGCAGATTAGAGATGATTGGGTTATTTTGGGCCACAGTCAGACCAGAAGAAAAGCAATCTCACAAGAAGTCTGCTTGTTGTTAATTTAAAAATATACCCATGGAAAACTAGTCAATGACACTCAAGTACAGGACAACTTACTGATCAATAGATATTGGTGGCTGCTGCTTGGGTTTAAACTGTCACTCTCCTCTCTAACACTAAGAGGGGAGGGAAATGAGAGAATGAAAAGTTACTCTGTGGAAAGCCTCTCTTGGCCTGTCATTCTGCTGTGAGTTACACTGGAGAAGATTTCTCTGAACTGATGGAAAATTCAGCCTCCGGTTCCACATGGTGTCTTGTTTCTCATGTGAGCAATCCCAGAGCCCTCATCATTGGGGAAATGGAGGATTGTCCTACTTTCATTGTTAAAGTTCTATAAATTATGAGTGATGTGAACTTTTTTTTTCTCCTGGTGCGTTTACAGAGAGCTAGGCGGCAGCATTAAGCAATTGGGAATAAAGTGTATATGTTTGTGTTTTTGAAGCTAAAGTGTACTGAATAATTGCTCACCTACCTGTTTTAACTTGTACTGTTTGATCTTTGTCAGTCTGAATGAATTGAAGATGCTTTTTGTTCCTGTTATGTGGAGGAAGATATTTACTGGTTGTTTTAAAGTCTGATGTACATTTTCATCTCTGAGTTACTTATTTGCCAAGGCCCTCTTCCCCTCAGATTTCACTGGAAGGGTGTGTGGGTGTAGAGGGCTGCCTTTGCAGCAGCATCTCCTCCTAGCCCTGGAACCTCATGGAACTCCCTCTACAAATACTCTGCAGGATTTGGAGGGATGGTAGTGGCAAGAGCTTGTCCTCATCACATTCTCCCCTTCCCAGGCTGTGGATATCTGAACCTATGCTGATCCTGCTAGTAGTGGCCCCAGGTCTGCACCCGTTTCTGCTAGGGGGTTTTATGCAGGCCGGGGAGCCTGAAAGCTATGCTGTCAGGGGAGAGGGAGGACCAGGACCTCTGAGGAACTGTGGATTTCCTTCCTCAGGGACCATGGAGATCTGTGGGGTCAGAGGCTCCACTCCCTGTCCTCAAACACCTTCCTCAAGGGAAGAATGCCAGGAAACTCTGAGCCTGCAAGGTGCGGAGCAGCCTACCTCCCACTGACTTCACGGGGAGTTGAGGGCACTCAGCACTTTGCAAGACCAAGCCTTCTGCAAGGTCAACCTGGCAGACCTTCCTGGGCCACCTGTACCTTTTGCCATGGTCATTTTGGCAGGAGAGGAAGAGTAGGTCTTAAGCAGTTTAAAGCTGCCTCTGTGGAGAGGTAAGAGCAAGATGGAGCTATCACAAAAAGTGTGACAAATTCTGGCTTATTTACATGGCTTATAAACATCATCTCTCTTCTGTTAATGTACATGTGCAATCTTTTGTTAAATGAGCTCTTGAAAGCAGCAGTATGCTCTGAAAGTTAGTCTAGTCTTTACCTGTGGAAACAGCTTTGCTCTTTTAATTTGCTTTTAGGGTAAAGGATGTTTTGAAGTCTCCACTTTGCATATGATTATTCATTACAGCCAAATAATTATTTAAATGAAAAATATCTAGGGTTTGCTTTCAAAAAACAAGGTTTAAAAGATTTTTAACTCAGCTCATGCTTTTAAACACATACATTCTCTATTATTTAGAAGACTGATGTTGGCTTAAATTTGGATTTTTGCATACAACTTGGGGCAAGACGAAAAACTGCAGTAAAGACATTTGTGTGTGTTTTAAAATAACAGCATGAAAAGTAATTGGGGTCTAAAAGATTCACAAAACTACAGTGGCTACTAAAAGAAACAGAGGGCCCAATCCTGCGTCACTGAAGTCCAATGGAGACTTGTCATTTATTTCAATGGGAGCAGAATTGGGTCCTTGTTTAAAGAAGACTTACACTTGCTACCAGTTTTCCTTTTTTCATAACTTCACCATGTTGGCCTGATCCTGCAGATGCTCTGAATGTAGAACTGCTATTGACTTTGGCGACAGTTCTGCTTGTGGGCTGGCTGCCGAACTGATCCTGATGCTAAGAAATCTCTCTATCCTTTGAAGGGTTATGCTTGTATTTAACTTTATGTATATGAGTTGTCTTATTGGAGTTAGTGGGCCTACTCACATACCCTGAGGTAAAGTATGTGTGTACAAGGTTTTGCAGGATCAGGGCCAAAATTATGTAATGTATAAATGATGCAGGCATGGGAATAAATGGTATACAATTTGTTTTAAATAGTCATTTAAATATACTGGGGCCTCTTTGTTTAAGTAACTTAAACAGTGGGTTCTCATTTAAAAAAAAAAAAAGCATGTTGTCAAACAATGCTCTGGTTTTGGGTGGGAGACACAGGGTGCTTATGGTAATGGAGGAGCCAAAGGTCTTTGTGGAGGGAAATCATTCATCATCATATTACCATAGAATTAGTTAACAGATTTTTTTGAGATTTCCCACCCCCCACTCCCCCATAGAGTGGACACAGCTCTGCTCCCTCTAACTTCAGGGCAAGGCGTATCAGGCCCCAAAAGCAAAACACTGTGTCTCCTTTTTCTGTCTTTGTGTATGTCTGTGGAGTTACAGGGGGATTGTGCTTTGTATAATAGAACTGCCAGGTATATTATGTCACTGAGACCTCACCGTGGTGATAGCAAGTATCTCTAGGGTTTCCGGGCAAGCTTTTGTAGGTGAATGTGGGATTCAGTGGTCCTTGCTTATACTGGGCTGCATTATTGTGTAACACTGATGAAGTCAATGTCATTACAATACAACAACATATGCTGCCCCCATCCTAAAAGACTGACTGAACATCTGAATCTGGCAGTGTGAGTCAGAAGACTTTCCCTTCTCCCATCACATGGCAAGTCCACTTTCTATGACACTGGCTATATGGCACTGTTGTGTACACCTAAGAGAAGCAGATCTAGCAGTCTGCGTTCTCTGGTGGGCTTTGGAAATACCCGCCTTTTGAAACAGCCCCTCAGAGGGCTCAGAGGGAAATAAACTGACTGAGGAGAATCAAATTCAGGCTTCTCTAGCACTAAAATTCCTGAGCCCACTAAAAGGGAAACAGGAGATCATGCAGCAGAGTGCACCACCTGCCAGCCTGAGGAAAGGCATAATTTCTGCCGTATGTGGAAAATATAATATATAATCTAGTGCCGTTAGATGATAGTTACCTCACAGAGATTGTCCCGTATGCTCTAGTGTTTGCTGCAAAGATGAATGAATAGCTTGCTTCCAGAACTATTTTTATGCCCTTACTAATAGTGACCCTTATCCCAATGCAGCTGGTCTGCAGTATACACCCACACTTGAACTCAGGCACACACAGGAATTACACTGCTTTCTACTCCAGAAAGTAAATCCAGAACCCAGGTGGAAATAATGGTACTAATTTTTGTTGCCTTAAAACTCCGATCCAGAAGAGAGTGTATTAGAACTGCTGTTGGTGTAACTAACCTCGGCTACATGTGAATATGGGTTGTTGTTTTTTTCCTTCTATGCTGTTAAATATTTATAATGAAGGCCTGTAGCAATGGCAAACCTTTTGGCCTGCTGTGATTTCAGTGATTAAAAAGAATATAATACAATAACTGAGTCTGAATTCTTTTCTAACGTGATTACTGTATATTACTTAAGTCAGGTCAGAAATTGAGGGGGAGCAATTTATATTGTAAACTGAGGGATTGGGTCAGCTGGATCTGTAATGAAAAACAAATATTTGATTAAACAAAAGTTTTATCTTTAGGCCTTTATACTTCAGCGTACACAGATTCTAACCACAATTCATCCCCCATCCCTCCCCTCCCCCAATTTCAACATAGAAACCTAGCTCAGACTTAGTCCATCCTTTCAGTAACTGTGTGCTCTGTCCCTGTAGCAGTCTCCCACAGGTAGTTATTGTTAAGGTTTCCTTCTGAGTCCTAGCTAGAGCCTCCTGCCCTCCTTGGTACTATAAATATTTTCCTAAAAGCATTCTTGATCTTTTGAAAAAAGTTCTTTAGAATATGTTTATTCGGAAGTGTCTCATTTATTTTTCACACCTGACTTAAAGGTACGTTGTCTTTTCTCTCATGCGCAGATCTCCTCCCTGTTATTTTGAGACACTTCATTTTGAAATTTGTCCAGTGTCACCTTGAAGCATTGGATGTTGTCTTGAGCACAAATATTTCACTAATCGTGCCTCACCCTCCCAGCCTACGGACTGGAATTCCCTATTCACTGAAAAATCTTCAATTTTTGACTTTTTCACTTTTCAACATGATTGACGCTGGCAGGGTACTACCTAAAATTATGCCTGTAAGGAAATATTTTCCATTTTTTGGAGAGAAAATAGTAGGGAGAAAAACTAGCTGCACCAGTTTGTTGATACATGGGGTTATCGCCACACCATGGGTGTATTGTTAGGTACAAATCTAAGGCTATTTACCTATTTTTTATTGGGACTAATAATTACATGGTCAGACTGCAGTACCACTTTAAAGTGCCATATAACTTCTGTTACTAGTCTACTACAGAATTACTATTGTTAAAGGAGAAAACTTACAGAAATAACGTGTGTGAATAACCTGATAGCCTGGCAGAACTGAAGAAGCCTCACTGACTTGTCAACTCCTAACTAGACCCTCTTTCTCCGCCATTACTTCTGAACTTTCCCTGCAACAGACTAGAAGTCCTTTGGATGACTTGGCTATTCTGTGATCACAGGGTCTGATGACAGCTTGAGTAGCCACACACAAGCTGTCTTTAATCCAGGTACCTCAGGTCCCAGAGTAGTGAAACCATGGTGTGGGCATGTTTCAGTGCAGGCAGTACAAGCCTGCCCAGAACCCTGGGTAATTACTCCTGGGACTAGCCTGTGCTGAAGCAGCTTTGCTGCTTGGGGACCTGAGCTAGCTAAATTAATGCTTATCTACAGTGGTGTAAGTAGAAATCATTTCTTGCTGGTACTGCACTCATGGGAGGGACACAAGGGGGGTCACGTGACCCTCCATGTGACTCCTCCCCAGCCCGCAGCTCCCATGCTCTCCCTGTCCCCTCCGACACCTCCTTACCTGTTTAAAATTTTACAACTGCATCTGTTAACCTGCTCTACAGGTTTTTAGGTTTGCAAATCTGTGAACCTCTGCCTCTTTGAGATTTTATTATTATTTTATTTTGCTGGTCATAATGTGGGAGGATATCCTCTCCATCCTCTGCTCATGAGGTTATGTATGTGTCTTGTAGCAATCTTCTGAACACCAGTTGGAAGGAATTTTCTTTTCAGTAAGTGTGGACTGATTCTTTTCTCTTTTTCAGGTACACACTGATTAACACAAAACAATTGGGGCTGTTAAACTTTCTTCAAATTCCATAGAAAATTAAGTTTAGCTATATTTTCCAGTACAGTGATGAAATGGGTGTTTGTATATACAAACATCAACATGCTTAACTACTCGCTTCCCCCCCCCCCCCCAAATATGTAGTATTCAGTCTGTTTATATGGAATATGGGAGTTGGGTGAGGAGCCATTTCAGCATATGTCTGACTTATTAAAAGACAAATTTTAAGTAGAACTCTATCCTAAACTGCTTTATGGTATTGTAGCCAAACATTGCATTTCAAGGGGGGATTCAACTTCCTTTATAGGAACTGAACAGACTTCTGAAACTCGTACCACAAAAGTGGTCCATAGACATGCAAATAGTCCCATTATCTTCAATGGGATTGATCAAATGATTATGGGTTTACAGGATTAGGTTCCAAGTTTGTAAATTGTTCTGGGTGAAACTGACAATGCCTGAGCTGTCAGATCAGAAGGAGCTTCATTTGAATAAAGGTGGGCAGATGTGTGATAAGTCTAAGATGAACATATTTTCAGAAAGTTCTTGGCAGATTTCTGAGGCAGCTGGTTTAAGGCCGCCAGTGTCCGGCATTATAATCTTCATTTATAGTTCTCTCACTCACAAAGCTTGAAAATGAGGCATTTGTTTTCTTTATTTTGCTGCTCCAGTTCCAGTTAACAACATTCATATCAGACTAGTGTGGCTGCAAAGAAGAATTCTATGTACACTGGGGACAACACTTGATTCCTGTCAAGCTGCAGAACTGGGCTGACATCAGAGTCCAAACATCTGGTCAATGCAAGCAGAGGCATTCCTCTAATGATTTGGACTTGATGTGATGCAGTATGGATGTCATGGATAATTCAGACCAAGGGGGAGAAACAAAATCAAAAACACGTTTTAAACACCTTCCGCGTCGTCGTCCCCCCCTTCCCCTCTTGAGGACTCCTGACCAACTTAACAGCACAATACATATGCTAACAAACTTAAACAAAGCCTTTGTTTAAGTTTGTTAGCATATGTATTGAGGTCCAGATACACGCCCTGATTGTGGGAGCCCTGGGCTCGTGGGACCCCCACAACGAGAGCGTGCGGAGTCGGTCGACACTACACCCGGCTCATGAGGCAGCTCATGGTGTCTGACACCATCAGGTGGTCCAGAGCCATCTATACAGACAGATCATGGGACACCGTTAATAGCACATTGAGTAATTGAGACCACTGACCAGGGAAATAACCCACTTCCTTCCCTGATGAACCAAGGGACGCACCCCACCCATGTACTTATTGCTACACTGATACTGACTTACATTTCATGGGTGGCATACCCAAGCCCACTTGTCCACTGACACTTTAAAAACTCCCGCCCCCCAATCTGGGTCTATGCTGGTTATGTGATATGTATGTATCTCGTGATCCTTGTAACTGATACCTGTAATCCCTCATAACTCAAGCCTGACCCCAGATGTACAGTACCTTCCCTCTTAACTTGTGTGTATTTAATTTTAAACATTAACTTTAATAAAAATTGTAATGCTGTTAAAGCCAGGTAAAGAATGAATGCCCTTGCTAGCCGTGTTCTGCTCCTTTAAGGAGCAGAGCGCAGCCCCTCCCCTCCCCCCGAGGGGGGGGGCTAGCCCCTAGTCTTTCTGGTACCCTGTGCCCACTAAAAATCTCTTGGCAGTACTCGGTACTGGAGGGTACTGCCTACTTGCACTCCTGCTTGTCTATATGGCAATTCAGTGTGCAGCAACCTGGGGTGTAAACCTGCGCAGTAGATCAAAGCGCACCAGGGAACTTTTAGCATGCAGCAAGCAAGACCCACGCTGCCAGTTAGTGGATAGCAGGCTAGTGGGCTGTAGTTTCACACCCCAGCGTGATGTGCACTAAATTGCCATATAGACAAGCCCTTAGTCTGACACCACCCCACCCTGTGAAAACCCCTCCCCCTCTTTCTGCCTCCCTACCACTTTGGTCTTGTCTGGCTGGCTAGTCCCATTTCCTCCTGAACTCCATCACTCATGTTCCTTCCTGACCCTCAAATATCCCCTACCGCACCCCCACCCCCGTTTCCCCCACCTCAGAGGCTGGATTAGAAACCAACAGTGGGAAATCTTGTCACAGCGACTCATTGAGGATTTCTGACAGCAAGGAGGCAGGGTGGCATTCACTCCAGGCAAGCTATCCCTTGCTAACATCCCAGCCAACCCTGACACACCTTTAGGAACAGCCCATCTCTGATGGTACTGTATGTGTCTAACAATTAGCCAGTTTAAAGCTGACATACTGCCAAGCAAGGAGACTAGCTCCATACTCCAATTGAAGTAGGCAGATAGGAAGGATGGTGCGGTGGCATGAAGTAGAAGTCAGCTTCTAGCCCCGGCTCTATCATGCATTTCCAGTGTGATGCTGGGATTTTTCAAAGGTGTTGATATCAGTAGGAGTTGCAGGTGCTCAGCACCGTTGAAAACCAGACCAGTGACCAGTCTATTTCCTAGTTTCCCCATCTGCAAAATGAGGACAGTATTTCCCTACCTCAAAAGATCACCGTGATGCTTCATTCTTTATTCTTTGTCGGACAGGTTCCACACAGATGTGTGCAGCGGGGAAATGGCTCTCAAAGCCAATGACAATAGCTCTGAATGTTAGTAGCATCTTTCATTCAGTTTCCAGGCTCCCTTCCCCCAGCCAATTAATTTTTAAAGCCCTTTTAACTGTACAAAAGCTAGCCGGGAACATGGCAGTTGCAGTCCCAGATCAGACAACAGGTTCAGCTAGTCTGGAATCCTGCCTGCCGAGATGGTCGGTGCCTGAGGCTTCTGCACCTGGGTGTTTGTTTGTGCAAAGGCTTTCTTGGTAGTGGCAGGAGGAGATTCCTTTCCAACCCCTTCCTGTGATCAAACACCATCCTGGATCATGTGGCCTGGATGCTCTTGTGTTGTCTCCGGCTTGGCTCTCACACTTGCAAATGTTATAAAATGGGAGTTACCTGTGATACTCCCTACTAAGAGCCCCACATTCCTTTCCACTCTGATGAGCGAAGAAAAGCCAACAAGAGGGATCTGTGACTGGGACAGCCAGCTTTGGGGTTTGTTTCCCCATTCTACTTGGTAGCTGGGACCCTGCCAAAATCAAGAGTCGGGGAGGGGGGCGGTGAGGTCGGGATCTATCAGATTCTCTGCCCCCTTTCCAAATCTGCGAAGCAAACAGGAGCAAGCTACTGGAGCCAGTGTGTGTAATTTGCACATCTTCCCCCTCCACACTGTGGAATACCTTTGAGCAGTAATATGCAGTGTTGTTGTCAATGTCATGTTGGTCCCAACATTAGAGAGACAGAGTGGGTGAGGTAAGACTTACCTCACCTGCTCTTGAGCAGTAATGTCAGGGGTGTGGCAAGTTACACACACACACACACACAAGAGTGAGGTGTAATATCATGTAAGCAGAGTCAGGATGAGCTCTACCCTGACATCTGGTGGTGAATTATGGCGAGTGTGGAAAAGAACGTCAGGGGCTGATCTTGTTTGCATAGGCACACCCACTCTGCCTAGCATGAGCTTATAGCAGCCCAAAATGGTCACTTTGGCTGTTGTAGGATCCCCAGTTTCTCTGTTATTGGGGCAGGAAGAATAAAATGTTGTTACCATGGTTATGTGAATCAAGGCCAGTGGAACTGTTTTATGACAGAGGGACTCACTATCAACTAAGTAGCGCTTGCTAGACAAGGGACATGGGTTCCAAAACCCAGTAAATTGAGAGAGGTTGGGGACAGGTATTTGTACCTGATGGGATGGGCCTCTTTTGAGGGCCTGAAACACCAATTGCACCTCTTTCTCTCTCTCCACTGTTGAATGTCAGAGCTAACTTTGATTCCATTAGGAGCCTAGTTATGGACTGCTGAGCTGAATTTGCTTTGGGCCAATGGTGCACCAGCACTAGGGCTCCCCTACTAAGAGCTGAAATCACTAAGAGCTGAAATCACTAAAGGTACTAAGAGCTGAGATCACTGAGTGCTGAACTAGTGGGGGAGCCTGAAGCTATATTGCTAAGCGGCTGGTGGAGTGGAGCAGTTTGCGGAGCAGCTAACAGAACAGTTTGTGGGGCAGTTGGTGTGGCCCACGGAACGGCGAGCGGTGCAGTTTGTGAAGCGGCTGGCAGAGCGGAGCAGTTTGTGGGACGGTTGGCGTGGCCCACAGAACGGCGAGCAGAGCAGTTCACGGGACGGTTGGCGCGGCCTGCGGGACAGCGAGCGGAGCGGAGCGGAGCAGTTCGTGGGACGTGGAGTGGAGCGGCTCGTGGTGAAGGCGGCAGCAGAACTCCACGGAGAGGGGGGGCAGTCGGCCTCGGACCACGTAAGGTGCCCCTTAACACCCTGCGTACCCTTGCTCCCCCCCTTCCACCCAGGTTGTGGGGGGGCAAAACTCTGCAGCTCTGGGGCTGCACTGACCAAGGACAGAGACTCTTGGGTTGTTGGACTCGAGACTTTAGAGGTGTTGGACTTTTGGGACTTTGGGGTGATCTTTTGGGTTGTGGGACTTCAGACCTTGAGGGGGAAAGGACACTGCCAACCTTACTTGGGGGTGGGCCTTTTGCTCATGGTTTGTATTGTGAATCATGTTTGTGGTGTTTCCCTGATATAATGCCGCATTGTTTCCCTCCTTTATTAAAAGGATTTTGCTACACTCGGACTCTGTGCTTGCGAGAGGGGAAGTATTGCCTCTTAGAGGCGCCCGGGGGGGTGGTATGAAATTGTCCCAGGTCACTGGGTGGGGGCTCGAGCCGGTTTTGCATTGTGTTATTGAAACGGAACCCCTAGATACTGAACCCGGCCCTTGTTGCTGCCACCTCAGATGGGCAGAAGGGTTACATCATATGAGAGGGGAATGACAGTAGAAGATTTAAAATCACATGGGCTTATAGCTACACAAAGGTGGCATCATCATGTGGAGGTATAATGTCTCAGGCTCTGGGTGGTGAGTGAGGGTGGGGGTGGAGAATGGGGAGGTATAACAACACAATGGCACAGGCATGACATAATGTCACATAAGGAATAGTGGGGTTAATGACACACGGAAGGTGTGACACACAGAAACACGTGAGGGGGTGTATGTTGGCATATAGAGAACAGGCACAAGGAGGCTGTCTGAAGGATAGGGTTATAATGATGCAGCTGGGTGAGGGAATAAGCACAACAGCATGACTGGCCCGAGGGTAGGATGGAGTAGTTGGGGGTGTGTGGCAGGGTGAGTGGGGAAGGGGTACAGGGTGTATGGAAGGTGAGTGGTCTGGGTGTACAGGGGGCTATGGCAGGGTGAGTTGGGAGGGGGTACACGGGGTCACAACAGGGTGAGGGGCTGTGGGGGTGTATGGAAGCAGAGTGGCGTGGAGGTGCAGGGGTTGTGCAGCAGGGTGAGTAAAGAGGGAGTAGGGGGTACAGAAGGTAGAGGTGAGGATGGAGGTGTAGGCGGGGTGAGGCGGTGCGGGGGGTACAGAAGGGGCGAGGGTATGGGGGTGCGTGTATGGAAGGTGCGTGGTGTGGGAGTACAGGGGGGTACACCAGGGTGAGAGGGGAGCAGGTACAGCAGGTGAGGGGTATGGAGGTGTACGGCAGGGCGAACGGGGTGCGGGGGGTACCAAAGGGGGAGGTATGGGAGTGTATGGAAGGTGAGCGGTGTGGGGGTATAGAGGTGTACAGCAGGGTGAGTGGGGAGAGGGTACAGAAGGTGAGGGGATATGGGGGTGTAGGGAAGGTGAGTGGTGTGGGGATACGGGGGCGCACAGCAGAGCGAGTAAAGAAGGGGGTACAGAAGGGGTGTATGGAAGGTGAGTGGTGTAGGGAGGGATTCAGGGGGTTCACAATAAGGTGAGTGGGGAAGGGGTGTGCTGTATGCCATATATCTTTATGGGGTGACTGCAGGAGGCAGGAGCAGTAAAATCAAGGTTCCTTGACAAGAAGCGAGAAAAAAAGTACTGCCGAGCCAGCCAGGAGTCGAACCTAGAATCTTCTGATCCGTAGTCAGACGCGTTATCCATTGCGCCACTGGCCCTGCACATACTAAACTGTTCCGCGCTCGCTCTCTAACTACTCATTGACCCCGCCCACACACACAGGGACCACTAATGGGCGGGAGTTCGGATCCAGGGGCGGGACTACGGAGGGAATTGCAGCTAATCAAAGCCCCCCTGTGTCTCCGCCCATCGCCCGGCCCCTCACCTCCCTAGGGGGCGGAGCTACAACACCACGCTTGGCCAATCCCTAGCCGTTTCGTCGAAACGTCTCACGCCCCTCTTCCCCCCCACCCCAGCGGGAGCCTTACAGTTCCGCTCTCTCCTGATCACTAGGTGGCTCAGTGGGCGGGGTCAGAGCCGGAGACGCAGCCAATCACAGCAGCACCAGTCATTCCCTTCCGTGTCTGGAGCCCGGCCGCCGCAAGGTGTTTGGTTAGGTTTGTCCTGTGCGAGGCCCCGTCCTCAAGACCGAGACGCGTCAGGGTCAGAAAGACGAGAGAGTCCAGGACGCAGAACGGAGCCGAGCCGGCAGCGGCGGGGCAGCCGGAGGGGGGCGATGGCGGCGACTGCGGGGGCCTATGAGAAGCTGAAGCTGTGAGTGACCCGGGGAAGCCACGCAGTCAGCTCCCCCCCCCCTTCCCCAGTTACCTGGAGCCGCCGGGCAGCGACGCCCCGCCCTCCCCAGCGCCCGTTGGCCGCCTCCCTCCCCGGCGGCTCCATCCATCCTGCGTGGAGTGGGGTGACCCGCCTCCTAGCGGGGCGGAGGGAGCCGGACACGCGCAGAGGCCAGCCGGGTGCGGTCCGGCGGGAGCCGCGCGAGGGGGGCCGAGTCCCAGCCCGTGCCCCCACCCTGCGGCCGGGCTGGCGGGACCGCCTGGGCTGTGAGCTGCCTGGGGCAGGGGCCCCGCCCTGCTTGTCCGCACAGGGGCCGGGGGCGCTGGGGAGCTCCTAGCCCAGATGTCGTGCTGTGGGTTGTACGCTCCTCCCCGGCCCCCTGGTGCACGGCCTGGCGATTGCGGGTCTCCGTGGCGTGGCTGCCCCGCTCGCTGAGCTGGGGGGAGAACGGGAGACTCAGCTTGTAGTGTCAATCCCACTGACTCTTGTGGTTTTAAGGGGGATCCTCATGTCTCTTAACCAGGGGCTTGTTCAGTCCTGGCATTTTCTGAATGAAGGAATTAAGCGGACACGCTCGTCCCTGCTTGGTGTCCTGTTTGGATCGGCTAATTAAACGGGTGACTTTCCATTTACCTGCCTTGTTACTTTTCAGGAAAGTTTTGGATCTGTAAACAGTGCCTGGTGCAAGGGAACAAGCCAAAGCTGCTACTTGATTGCCTGTTGGGTAACTACCTCAGTAAAGCAAGTAGTGATACCCAGGGGCCTTCTGGTGAATATATGAACACTAAAGTAAAGTTTTGGAGATAGCTTTAGTGTTGCAATATTATTTGCCAACAGTAAGTTCCTTAGGCATCACTACCTGCTTTGTTGTACCGCTCTGTTGTTAGTTTGTCAAATGAAGTAAACAGCAGTAATTTCTGGTTTCTTTTTCTTTCAGTATTGGGGTATGCATGTGTTTTTTTGTTTTGTTTTTAAGGAGCTTGAGACATGGTTTCCCCATAAAAACTTTTAACCTTCTGATTTGTTTACTTTTTTGTAATATAATGGGGAGAATGGAACCTCTTATGCTTTCATGTGCCAAATGACATTTAAATGCTTGTTTCATTCAGCCAATAGAATTACATTACTCAATATTGGGTCTGTACGACTAAGGAGGCATGTGTTAGAAGACCTTATTTTTGGCACTTGTAATTTCCTGGAAAAATTATACTTTATACTGAAACTTTTCATGCTTCGCCTAAACCCAAAGGTGAAGTGTGTGTGTTTTTTGTTGGTTGTTGGTTTTTTTTGGGTGGGGGTGGGAGGGAGGAAGGAAGGGGTAGGAAGCTCTGTATTCTTATAAAGGTATTTGAGGTATTTCACATGTTTTGAGAACAAAAGTCCATGCTGGGTATGAACTTCTTAAAATTAAGCCACTTGTGTTGTCTTAAGGCAAATACAGCATCCAAATGATATTTTAAGCCTCACTTTTGGACAATAATTAGTCAAACAAAATTTCTGAAGCTAAAACAGTCTTCTTTTGGATCGAGAACAAATATAAGGAATTTCAGCCCACTGTTTAACTCTGTATATAATCTTAATTATATAATTATAGCATTTGGCCTGTTTGTTCTGCTTTGAGTATATTTATTGGCAAAGGAGCTGTTCTTGGGGGATTTGTTTAATCCCCGTTATAGATTTGTTGACTCTGGCAATTGTAGTCTGAGTTGTGATTAAATTCAACACCAGGAACATAAGAGAGCTTTCCTGAGGTGTCATTTGGTGAAAATTATAGTCCCTGATCCTACAGGCACTTAGGAAAGTGAAGCCAATGGTACTACAGGCATATTTAAAGTGAATCAAACAAGTATTTGCATAATCAATGTCATAGTGATCACTGAGTCTTAAAGACTGTTGAACAGAATACACTAGGAAGCAGGTATGTTTGCAGAGTGCCTCAAAGAAACTCTTTTTGATGTTGTGTAGTTAATCTTAAATCTGCATCAAAGCTCTTAAATTAATGTTAGTCATGGGAAAATCATTTACTATTCAAAAAAGATTTGTTTTCTTCCTAAACTTGAGCAACGTAAATTATACTGTATTTAACTTCTCAAAAGATTGCATACACACAACTAAACATTTTTGTATGCTGTCATTCTGAGTTATTCATTTTCAACTAGAACAGATAAAATATTTCCATGAAAATTACTGTTAACCTGCAGTTAACAACAATATTTAGGGTTCATTCTCTACTACAGGGATTTTAATCTGGTAGAAAGAAAGTCTGCATATATTCACTGTAGCAGGGTTTCATTGGATGGACCATTATTGATAAAATTCCCGATTCCAATTATCAAAAACCAGTTTCACAAAATTCTACTTGCTTGCTCACTCATCAAAAAATGTACTTCAATTTGACAAACGCTATATTTTCATTATTGTTATTACATTCATTGTGAGGGTGAATAAGCAGAATGATATGCCTGGAATGGTAAGTCAGCTTTGTAAGGCTGACGTAAACTTAAGTTTTCAAGGGTGATCAGATAAATGTTACTTGCTGGAAGAATCTGCAAGTATCTTCAGAATCAAAGCCTGTATCAATTATTTGCTTCATAGCGTAATTTCTTGGCTTCTTTCTTTCCTTCTTGAGTGAGTCCTTTAGATATGCCTCCGCTTGATGGCTATGAAAAGCTACCCAAATACTGGGGAGAAATCCACTGAGAATTATTCAGTGAGGTCTGTACTGAAGATTTCTGCCTGATTAGCAAAAAGCTTACTGCCAAATATTTACATAGTATCTATCATAGAAAAACAGTAACAAAACCACCTCCTTACGATCAAAGTCATTTTAATCCTGTGGAGGGAGGCCTGGTCTGACCAGAAAGGAGTGTATTTAAAAAAATAAATAAATAAAAAATAAATAAAAAAGCCAAACTTGTGTGTGGTGTGTGGTGTGTGTTGTTTTTGTGTAGAGGTGGACAAATTTGTGACTTACAGCTGTCATAAGCCATTGAATTAAGAAATTTTCTAGACATTCCCAGAACTCTGCTTTGGTTGGAGCTGTGGGGCAAGCAATTACACCTCTTGACTCAAGACTAAACGTTAAGGGGAATGGATGCATGATGTTTCTAGCATAAGGCGGTGGCCAATATTCGTCGCTTTATTTAAAAAGAATGCTGAGCTAATGTGATCAATTTTTTATTAATTTTCATAAACAAAAATACAGATGGTATTGCAACTACTTATAGCTAGTATGTTACCAGATATCACACATTTCACAGGATAGCCAATAAAATTATGCAATTATATAACTTTTCACTTGTCAAAGCTGCAAGATCATGCAATACAAAATCAGACAATATTACACAGACATAACATCTTAAGGGGGGATAATAACAATAAAAAGACATATTCAAATAGGCAAAAAAAAAAGGGGCGGGGGAAGAGGGAAAGGAAAAGTGGAGAGATCAAGTGGAATGCCGTTATTTGAGCTATCTCAGCATTCTTTATCCAAGTGTATCAAGAAATAGAGACCTAGTTTCTTTGAATTCTCATAATTGTTTTCTACATTGATAAGCTGTTCTTTCTTTGGCTGCTAACTCAGACAGGTCTGAATACCACTGCTCTACTCTTGGCATAAGTCTACTCCTCCTTTTTTGTAAAATCATGTGCTTCATGAATGTTACAGCCCTCAAGAACCAAATATTTGTGGTGAAGTTGAACTCACCGCAGCAGGCACATAACCTATGATGTAACTTCAGCTGAGATTTGGTTACTGAAGCCAAGCACTACTTTTACTCTTGTGTCCACCTCTTTCCATGGTGTCTGACTGTTGGACAGTCCCATATCATATGCATGAGGGCTCCTTTTTCTTTATTACAGCACCAACAAACATCTAAAAACAGGGCCCCCATCTTGCACAACCTCTGGCACGCAATACGTTTTGAGTAGAATCTTTTGCTGTATCAGGCATAGCTTGAGCTCCACAGGACCATTTTTAACATTCTGTAATATGCCCTGCCATTGGGGATCTTTTAAGGGCTGTGATAACTCTCCTTCCCATGCTTTCACAAAGAACTTCAGACAAGTGGAGTTCCTCTTCAGTAGTAACACATACATAGTGGACATAGGCCTGGATAGTTTGTGAAGCATTTCTAAAGTACCCAGTAGCTCTGGGGCCTCTGGCAGTCCTACAGGATCTGGACCAAACTGATTTGTTAGCAAGTGTCTTAGTTGCAAGTACTGCTATTCTATTGAGGGTGGCAGGTCATATCAGAAATGTAGGGTTGGATGGGACCTCGAGAGGTCAAGTTCATCCCACAGCACTGAGGCAGGACCAAGTAAACCTAGCCCATCCCTGACAGGTGTATGTCTAACCTGTTCTTAAAAACCTCCAATGATGGTGATTCCATAGTGTCCCTTGGAAGCCTATTCCAGAGCTTTACTACCCTTATAGTTAAGTCTTTCCTAATATCTAATTTAAAGTTACCTTACTTCAGGTTAGGCACATTACATCCACTGAAGGCAGGACAAGAAGTATAGAACAATTGATCACAGTCCTCTTTATAGCAGCCCTTAATATATTTGAAGACCATTATCAGGTCCCTCCTCAGTGTTTTCAAGACTAAATATGTCCAGATTTTTTAACCTTTCCTCATGAGACAGGTTTTCTAAACCTTTTATCATTTTTGTTACTATCCTTTGGACTCTGTCCAATTTTTCCCCATGCTTCCTAAACTTTGGTGCCCAGAATTGGATACAGTACTCCAGCTGAGGCCTCACCAGTGCCAAGTAGAGCAGGACAATTACCTCCTGTGTCTGACATACTACTTTTCTGTTAATACACCCCAGAATATTTTCATTTTGCACAGCTGCATCACGTTGTTGACTCAGATTCAATTTGTGATCCAGTATAACCTCCAGATCCTTTTCAGCAGTTCTACCACCGAGCCAGTTATTCCTCATTTTACAGATGTGCATTTGATTTTTGCCTTCCTAAGTGAAGTACTTTGCACTGGTCTTTATTTAATTTTATCTTGTTGATTTCAGACCAGTTCTCCAATTTAAGGTCCTTTTGAATTCTAATCCTGTACTTCAAAGTGCTTGCAACCCCTTCCGTCACCTACAGATTTTATAAGCATACTTGCCACTGTGTTATCCAATCATTAAGGAAAATACTGATTTTCCAGACCCAGAAATTGCTCCTGCAGGACCCCACTAGATATGTTCTCCCGGTCTGACAGCAAAACTTTGATAACTTTGAGTACAGTCTTTCACCCAGTTGTGCACCTACTTTATAGTAATTTCATGTAGACCACATTTCCCTAATTTGCTTATGAGAATGTCATGTGGGATTTTGTGAAAAGCCTTACTAAAATCAAGATCTATTGCTTCCAACCATCCAGAAATGCTGTCAAAGAAGGAAATTAGGTTGGTTTGGCATGATTTGTGTTTGACAAATCTATGCTGGCTATTCCTTATAACCTTATTGCACTCCAAGTGCTTATAAACTGATTGTTTGATAACTTGTTCCAGTATCTTTTTAGGTATCAAAGTTAAGCTGACTGGTCTATAATTCCATGGGTCCTCTTAGTACCTATAGGGGCATTAGAAAGGGGAACGTTTGCCCTTTTCCAGTGTTCTGGGACCTCCCCTATCCCCCATGAGTTCTCAAAGATAATTGCTAATGGGTCTGAGATTTTCAGCAGGTTCCTTAAGTACCCTAAGGTGAATTTCATCAGGCCCTGCTGATATGAATACATCTAATTTGTCTAAATATTCTTTAATCTGTTCTTTCCCTATTTTGGTTTCAATTTCTCACCCCTTGTTGTTAATATGAATAGTATTGCTTCAGTGTTAGAAAAGATACAAAGTTCTCATCCTTGACTAACTGGAAAATCCATATTATGCCCTTGCTCAGCCAGTTCTTCCAAATAGGTTTTGTTCTCAAATTGCAAGTCTGGGTTACCCCACATTGATGCTTTTGCATGACAGCAAGGATGAAATTGATACTTTTTGGCTAGGATAACTCAGACCCTTTGGGCAGCCACCATTCTTGTAGGTCCCTTATTTTTCTCTACAGGACAAAAAGAGGAACCAAGCACACCTGCAGGGGGATGTATTGGCTGTATTAACATCTATTCATTTTCTACCCATGTGGGTATAAGGATGTTAGCATGCTGGAACCAATTTGACATGACATGATAAAAGCATAATAGTAATTATATAAATCTGGGAGCCCAACCCCCTCACCGCCCCCCCCCGCCCCCATTGACTATAGGGAAATGGACTTTTCTAAGTGATAGCTGCGCAACACCTAGAGTTAATTTTGGAGTTGAAATAGCTCCCCTGTGAATGGAAGACAGATCTGTTCTTCCTCTGGAACAAGTTGTGGATAAATTCCCCAGCAGAATGGAGCCCTATTCCAAGTTTTAAAATACTTGGTGGACACCTGTGGTCTGATGGGTTACATTTACAAGTCTAGCAGCGTCTAGGGATAATGTCTATGTAAAAACCCAGATTAAATTTCCTGACAGTTCCTAGTGGGATCGATAGCTTTTGTATCAGCCTCTCACTAGCAGCTATCTAAGGGCCAAATCCTGCAACTGGATCTTTATAGGTAGACTCATGATTCTCTGTGGTGCCCCATTGAATGTTATGGTGCTTTGCAATTGCAGGTTCTGGCCCTAAGTTTGAAACTGGTTCCCCTGCATCCTCCTCCCAAGCTGCTGGCAGAGGAAAAGTACTTCGGGGAATATTCCACTATTGCAAGTAGTGATATCAGCACAAAGGTAGATGGGGAACAACTGTACTCTACTATGATGTCATTTACTGCTGCTCAGATCAGGTCTAAATGACATTGGTAAAAACACTAATGTCTGTCTGAACCATATCTATGCTAATATTACCACTGGTGGAGCTGCACCGGTGGTTACTGAAAAGGTGGGAGACTGTCTGCGGGCAACAAGTCGTCTGTATTTCAGTTTCACTGTCTTTCTCCATCTTCAGAGGTGAACTGGGGAGAAGTGGTACCTATTACACTACCCTCCTGTAGTCACTTTTTAAGGTCTGTTTATCCTAAGTAACTCCAGTACCTGCCTCAGCTGAGCTTTCCCAAACAGGGGCAGCGTGAAATCAACATGATTCTTGTCAGTGATTCAGAACCTTGGGGTTAGTAGCAGTGAAACTGATCAGCTTGGTTAATATCTGTCTCTCCTTCCAAAGTCTGCAGACTCTCATAATATTTATCCTTTTATTTTGGTTCACATTTGGAAGTTTTTCTTCAGTCTCAAGTGCAAGAAACTGTATTTGCAATTTCTGCAGAAGTTGAAGTCCCTGTGTTTGCCAGGGAAAATGGGTCACTTGCCAGTGATAAGTGGATTTTTCAGGCTTTGGCCCTAACCTCATCTTTCCCTTTTCTACACATACTAGACTTCCATATTTTTGAAAGTACTTAGTGAACCAGCATCTAGTAACAACTAGAAGTCTCTATAGCATGGCAGTTAGTTTATTGGAAATACACGTCAGATTATTATAGCCTGCCTGCAGGGTGACATTGGTATAAATGGAGGGAAGCTGCCTGCATCTCTTTCTTGCTAAAGATAAATGGTAATTGTAGTTCTACTGGGACCCAGGGCTGAGGAAGCTACAACTTGAGCAAGAAATACTTGAATGTTAAATGTGACTTTTATTGGACTAAATACATATTTTAAATTAAAATTTATAAGTACACCTCTACCCCGATATAACACTGTCCTCGGGAGCCAAAAAATCTTACCGCATTATAGGTGAAACCGCATTATATTGAACTTGCTTTGATCCACCGGAGCACGCAGCCCCGCCCCCCTGGAGCGCTGCTTTACCGCGTTATATCCGAATTCATGTTATATCGGGTTGCGTTATATCGGGGTAGAGGTGTAGCACTTTTATTGTGTGGCTGGCTTTTCTTTACACTTAGTTCCACTAGCTTGATACTAGAGGCTTTTTGGGACTGTCTACTTTACTACTTTTGTTTTTTGCCCTCCCCTGCTGTCCCCGGAAACTACGGTAGGTTACTACGTTCTTATTCAATGGAATACCCAAATAGGGAGAGAGCCTGTAGATAAGTGTTTCTAATGTTTAATTAGAACACCTGTTAACTTGGAATATCTGGGAACTATGCAGTGTCAAAATAACATGCTTATACTTCCTTATACTTACTAATACATCTCTACCCCGATATAACGCTGTCCTCGGGAGCCAAAAAATCTTACCGCGTTATAGGTGAAACCGCGTTGTATCGAACTTGCTTTGATCTGCTGGAGTGCGCAGCCCCGCCCCCCCGGAGCACTGCTTTACTGCGTTATATCCGAATTCGTGTTATATTGGGTCACGTTATATCGGGGTAGAGGTGTACTTAAAATTGTACATCTTCAAAGTGCTGTGTAAACACTAACATCTCTGTTTGTCCCCATTCTCAGAGTCCATCTTGATGGTACTTTGAGTATAATGTATACATTACTGCATAGAACAGGATGTGCTTTTTTGATTTTATTTTTATTGCAATATTTAGAGGATGGCATTGAGGAGTTTCCTGCATTAGAGTAATGTTAAGCATTATGATATACATCAATTACTGAAGTAAAGGCTTGGGCATTGAAGGGTAAAAGGATTCTTAAGTGATATTGAATACAGTGCTTTCTTTAATTGTTGTCATAGCATCAGAGCAAAACTCATCATGCCTCTGTTTTTATCAGAAAACACTAATACTCTTTTCAGTAAAATCAACATAATTAAAACTCTATGTGTAACTGGTTTTTAGTGTTTTGTTTTTTCCCCCTCCATGATGCACATTACCACCCTCAAACTCAGCATGTGAAATTACAAAGAATGTAAGAACTGCCATACTGGGTCAGACCAATGGTTCATCTGGCCCTGTATCCTGTCTCCAATAGTGGCCTGTACCCGAGCTTTGTGGGAGTGTACAGAACAGTGCTGTTGGAATGATCCACCTCTGTATTCCCTTCCCGGCTTCTGGTAGTCAGAGGTTTAGGGTCATTCGCGCATGGGGTTGCACCCCTGACAGTCTTGGCTAATAGCCATTGATGGAGCTGTCCTCTTATCTCGTTTTTTTTTTTTTTAACCTAATTATACTTTTGGCCATCACAACATCCCACAGGTTAATTGTGGTCTGTGTGGAAAAAGTACTTCCTCTTATTTGTGTTAAACCTGCTGTCTGTTAATTTTCTTGAGTGATCCTTGGTTTTTGTATTGTGAAAGGGTAAATACATAACACTTCTCTATTTACTCTTTCCACACCATTCATGATTTTATAGACCTCTATCATATTTCCCCCCTTAATCATCTTTTTTTTTTTTTCTAAAATGAACAGGCCTAATCTTTTGTCTTTCTTTATATTGAAGACATACCATACTCATGATTATCTTTGTTGCCTTTCCAGTTCCTCTATATCCGTGGTTCTCAAACTTTTGTATTGGTGACCCCTTTCAGATAGCAAGCCTCTGAGTGTGACCCCCTCCCCTATAAATTAAAAGCACTTTTTAATATATTTAACACCATTATACAGGTCTGTCTCATCTTACACTGGGGTTACGTTCCGCAGTCAGCGCCTAAAGCGAATATCGCGTATAGTCAAAATTACATTTAGTGTAATGGCGGGCGGAATCGCCCGCACTACAGAAACAGTATTTAAATTGTTATTTTTCTCTTTGTTTTTGTTTGTTTTTTGCTGACCGCGTAAAGCTGAAATCGCGCATGTTAAATGCACCTAAGATGCGACAGACCTGTAAATGCTGGAGGCAAAGCAAGGTTTGGGGTGGAGGCTGACAGCTTGTGACCCTCCATGTAATAACCTTGTGATCCCTGATGGGTTCGAACCCCAGTTTGAGAACCCTTGCTCTATAAATCTTTTTTGAGATGGGGCCACCAGAACTGGACACAGTATTCATAGTGTGAGCACACACTGGATTTACATGGTGACATTATGACATTTTCTATCATTCTGTTAGCCTTTTTGACTGCCATCGCACATTGATCTGAAGTTTTTAGAGAACTATGCACAGTGACTCCAAGATCTTTCTTGGGTTCTAAATTAGCTGTTAGCACTCATCATTATATATGTGTAGTTGGGATTATTTTTTCCAATATGCATTACTTTGTACTTATCAATGTTGAATTTCATCTCTCATTTTGTTGCACAGTCACCCAGTTTTGTAAGATCCCTCTGTAACTCTTTGCAGTTATCTTTGGGCTTACAAAATTATTCAAGATGACATCTGCAGACTACACCACTTCATTCCTTTTTGAGATCATTAATGAACATGTTGAACAGCACAGGTCCCAGTACAGATCCTTGGGGGATCTTGCTATTTACAATGGAGAGAGCATTATGAAAGCTGACCATTTTATTCCTACCCTTTGTTTCCATTTTATTCCTACCCTTTGTTTAACCTGTTACTGATTCATGAGAGGACTTCCCTGTTATCTCATGACTCTTTACTTTGCTTAAGAGCATTTGATGAGAGACCTCGTCAATGGCTATCTGAAAATCCAAGTACAGTATTTTAACTGGATCAACTGGGTAACCCGCATGCATATTGACACCCTCAAATAATTCTGATAGATTGGTAAATCATGACTTGTCTTCACAAAAGCCATGTTAACTCTTCTCCAGCAAATCATGTTTGTGTCTGATAATTCTGTTCTTGACTATAGTTTCTACCAATTTGCCCAGAATTAAAGTTAGACTCTCAGATCTGTAATTGCCAGGATCTCCTCTCGATTCCCTTTTTATAAATGGTGTTACATTCCATCAGGTTCCCTTCTTTAGACCCTTTGACCTCACTCCTGTTCCTGTTTTTTTTATTAGTTGTCCCCCGGAATCATTTGGGTTCCCGGTCCTGTGGGTCCTCCCCTTAGGCTGGGGGGGGATCCTTTAGCAGTGGGCGGCCTCTGCCCGCCCACTTCCCAGAGACCCAATAGGTACATTAGTCACCTTCCAGTCACCTGATACAGAGGCTTGTTTCAGTGGTAGGTTATATGCTACAGTTAGTAGTTCTACAATATCATATATGAATTCCTACAGAATTTGAGTGAATACCATCTGGTCCTGTTGACTGACTTCTATTTAATTTAATAATTTGTTCAAAACCTCTTCTATTTATGCATCAGTGTGGGACAGTACTTCAGATTTGTTACCCACATCGAAGCTATCCTATTTGGGTATCTTCCCCACAGCCTCTGCAGTGAAGACCATTGCAGTGAATTCATTTAGCTTTTCTGCAATGGCCTTCTGTGCTCCTTTAGCACCTTGGTCTTTTAGTGGCCCCATTGCCTGTTTGGCAGACTTCTTGCTTCTGATGTACTTAAAAAGATTCTTACCGTTAGTTTTTTCATCCTTAGTAAGTTGCTTCTCAAATTCTTTCTTGACCTGCCTTATTATACTTCTACACTTAACCTGCCAGAGTTTGTGCACCTTCCTATTAATCCTTGCTAGGATTTGACTTCCAAATCTTAAAGGATGCCTTCTTGCCTCTAATGACGTCGATTACTCTGCTGTTTAGCCATGGTGGCATTCTTTTGGTCCTCTTGTTGTCTTTTATGATTTGGGGTATACATTTAGTCTGAACCTCTATTATGGTGTTTTTAAATAGCTCCTTGCAACTTCAGGCATTTACCCTTGTGACAGTTCCTTTCAATTTCCATTCAATGAGCATCATTTGTTTTTTGAAGTTCCCCTTTTTAAAATGAAATGTTCCCTCTGTGTGTGTGTGTGTGTGTGTGTGTGTGTGTGGTTTGTATTTCTCTCTATAAGGATGTTAAACTTAATTACATTATAGTCACTATTACTGAGTGATTCGGCTATAGTTACCTCTTGGACCAGATCCTGTGCTCCACTTAGGACTAAGTCAAGAATTACCTGTCCCCTTGGGGGTTCCAGGACTAGCTGCTCCAAGAAGCAGTCATTTATGGTGGCTAGCAATTTTATCTCTGCATCACACCCTGTCAATATGAGGATAGCTGAAATAATCCACTATTATTGCACTTTCTGCTTTAGTAGCCTGTCTAACCTCTCTTAGTGTTTCACAGTCACTGTCACCATCCTGTTCAGGTGGTCGGTAGTATATTCCTATTGCTATACTTCTTTTTATTCAGGCATAGAATTTCTATCCATAGAGATCCTATGGTATAGTTCATTTCATGTAAGATTTTTTTTACCTTATTTGACTCTGTGCTTTCTTTAACATTTAATGTCACCCGCTACCAGTGTGACCTACTCTATCATTTCTATATATTTATACCCTGGTATTATCATGTCCCATTGATTATCCTCATTCCGCCATGTTTCTCTGATGCCTCTTATATCAATATACTCATGTAATGCCAGGCACTTTAGTTCACCCATCTTAGTATTTTTAGACTTCTATAATTTGTATATAAGCACTTATACATTTTGTCAATATTCCGTTTTTTGCCTTCATTATTATGTTTTAAATGGGACTGTATTTTGTTTGACTGGCTATTCCTTACTAGCTTCTACCTGTACTTTACCAACTTCTTTCCTATCCTCTATACTAGGATATACATAAATTCATCCCTAAGGGATATCATTGTCTCACTTGTGGGCTTCTCTGCACTTATCAGCTTTGTACAAAGCAAATATTCAAACTACGAATGAGAAAATATTGCACTTAATTTCTAAATTTTAATCAAGCTAATGCATACATAAGCTGCAGTACTTGAATCACATTTCACCTTTCTTGGGTTTTATTATATTAGAACTTGATCTGGATGCTTAGTTGTGTAAGCAGAGAATGCTAACATTTTCAATTCTTAAGTTTAAGTTCACTGCTGTTTCCTTTTTAAGCTATTAATAGAAGCAGCAAAAGCTGCCAAAACTTCTAAAAACAGAAAAATGATGCTCTGAGCAACTTATTCCATGAATAGAAAACACAAATGGCTGTTTGATAACCAAAATGTACTACTTTAATGAATATTTCTGAAGAAACTCATTTATCATCAACTGAGATTCTTAAAATATAGAGAACTGTGGTAAAGCTGAGTTGCACTCAGGAAGAGGATGAATCCTTATGACATATGTGACTTTTCTTTTTCTTTTAACATATCTATCTATATATCTATATATCTATCTATATGTATCTGCCATTTAGTTCCAAAATATGTATACATTCTCTAAAGATACTTTGGAAAGCTGTCGAGCAGAATTTGTCCCATTTTTAACTGCTACTTGCACAGACATACTACACCTCTACCCCGATATAACGCGACCCAATATAACACAAATTCGGATATAACGCGGTAAAGCAGCGCTCCGGGGGTGCGGGGCTGCACACTCCGGTGGATCAAAGAAAGTTCGATATAACGCGGTTTCACCTATAATGCGGTAAGATTTTTTGGCTCCCGAGGACAGCGTTATATCGGGGTAGAGGTGTACTTTCTTCACAGTACACATATGCAGAAACAGTTTGAATTTAAAATATGATTTATAGCCTCCTAGTACATACTAAATAGCTGAAAAATATGGATCTTACAAGTTATACTATAAAAGTATAATAGACTTTTAGTCTCAAATGGAGCAGTCTCTCAACTATTCAGTGAAGACTTCGAGTAAGTATATTTTGTGTGTGAGAGTGAGGTCTTGACTTCTGTTTGGGAGTGAGGAGGATTTTAATGTGAGCTGAGTAATTTTTAATTTTTTCCCCTATCTTAATACTTTATTCATTTACATGTACCTACCCACAATGAAGTTCCAGCTCTCAACTATTTCATAGCCATGATAGTGTTTGAACTGAAGAAACAAACCAAAGGACTTGATTTTGGTGGTGGTTCCCCTGTATTTTCTTCTTTGTGCACTTTATGCCAAGATTGTTGAAAGCATTCTCTGATTTTTAGTCTCCATGCTTTTGTATGTGTGTGTTCTCGTCTGTCCTTTTTTTTTTTTTTTTTTTTAAACTATTAAGCAGCAGAGTTTGGAGCACTGGTTTGATGCCGCTCATTTAGTTGAAGTCAAGACTGTTGGACATATTCCTTCTGTTGAGCTGCACTGACGTCAGTGCTTGTTAATAACTTCTTGATGCAGTCTGCTAATCAGATGGGGTAACAGTATGGCTGTGTAGAATTCTCAGATACAAATGAAAAATATGAAGATTATAGGAAAGTTGAGTTTGGTTTGAATGTGAAAGTTAGTCAGAAGTTCTGAATCTTATTTTCTGGAAAATCTATTTCCTTTCATATTTTTGCATTACAAATAGAATCCAGATCTGATGGATTTTCAACACTGCTCCAATTATTTTTAGTATAAGCACAACCAAATAACTCTGATCCCTAACTACAGTGAATAATCCCCCTCATCTCCACGGTGTCTGATATATTTAATTCTTGCTTACATTAAAGTGAACATGTGCAGTATTTTTTTATGTGCATGTGATAAACATCATGTCATAATCCTGATTTTAATATGTTGCCTGATTTGAGGAGGTTAATATTATTGTTTATATAGGTTTGCCAATTAATCTGATCAGAAGATAAGGTTTTTGTCCCAGAATCAGGTTACACAGTTTTCAAGGATCCTCAGGATGTATGACAAGGACATTACACTGAAAACAAAATACAGCCTTAAAGACTTGTATTGAAATAAATGGAATAGTAATCAAATGGAAAAATAATCAGAATTACAAAGGCAATATTATTATTCTAGAGGTACATATGGTATTATATACTATAAAGCTTTGTAGATTAACATACTTGCACCCTTCCTTGATAACCTGGTGATAATAGACAAAGGACCAGCCTCGCCTCTGGCATCCCAAAGAGTCCGATGATCCAGGTTTCTCAATTCTTGAGTGGGAGGTGAAGAACTTAGAAGCTGAGTGGTAAAAAGCTAAAGGAAAAACTACAGAAGTTAACTTAAAGTTTGACTTAACTAGTTTAAGAACTAACCATTAAGAATTAAAAAATACAAACTAAAACTATCATGGTGGGTTACCCCCCTTTATAGAGCCTGAGCACTATGTGCCTCCTTCCACGTCCAAACTTAATTTCCGCACCCTGAAAATATCAGGGCACACTTACTCTGTAGGCTGGCATGTTCATATGTCTTAATGACATATTCATACATAGTAATAACTACTAGCTCACTCTCATGTCTGATGTTTCTTGCCTAACTGGTTATTTCCAAGTTCTTAAGTTTATAGAACTTAGCTAGTCCCCTATCTATGCCAACTTGCTTTAATGCATCCTCACTTACCAATGCTAAAGGTCACAAACATTATATATACTTTATGCTTTAGCTCATCATCACTTACGTAGGCTAAAGGTCCCAAACGTATGTATGCTAACTTGCTTTAGCTCAACAGGATGTGGCCTGCAGGTTACTTACATTACAGCCCAAATACTCTAGAATAAATCTATTATAATAAAACAAACAATATCAAACCCATAAGAAAAGATATGCAAGCAGGCTAGCTCTGTGGGCTAGACATACAAGAATGCCGTTCCTTCAGAAGATGGAATGCGTGATTCTGTCTCAAATTTTGGAAGCTCTTTCATTTTAATTATAGGTGGGGCTAGAAACACCATCTATTAAGGTTGTCAGACACTTTCATGTAAGACCATGTTTTCAGCAGCTTATAACTCTTTTGTCAGTTTTTAACCATTTGGGCTGAAATTTGCTGTGCCAGGTGTCTGCCTGAGGCTGATTTTGGAAAATTTCAGCCAAAACAGTTCAGAAGTTTCTGAGAATGAGGTTAGGGAGAAAATACATTGTTTTGCCAGTGTTTAAATTTTGGTGACTTTTTTTTTTTTTTTTTTTTTCTTCCCTTTAAGTGCTAGCGTCCTCATGCTTTGGAGCAGGGGCCTGAAATTTGGTCTTTTTTGTCAGAGATGTGCCTTTTGTTGTCCTCATGAAAATCTGCCTAAATTTGGCCAAGTTATACACCTTTTAAAAAAAATCAGTTCTTAGATTTTTAGCAGCCAAATTCCCCAAAGATTCCATCAGCACTGAATTGCTAAGCTCTGACTGGAGTGTCAGCTTTCCCTGCAATAGCAGCTCTGGACTGCTGCAGGCCATGCGGAGTCCAAGTACCTGAACTGAGAACAGGGTGACTCTCTCCTGTGCTCTGTGACTGCATCTCCAGCCCCTGCTGAGCCCAGGGAGGAGGAAGTTGTCTGATTCTAATGCACAGGGGACAAGAGCTATCTGAGTGAGGGGCAGAGGGAGTACATTGGAACAAAGCTGTGCAGTATGTGGAAACTGGGACTAGAGGCTAATGGGGGCGGGGGAGAGAACAGGGACTCGAGTTTTGGCGGAGACTAGTACTGTCTAGGTAAGGAGACTGGGACTTGAAGGCAGTGAATGGCTTTGCTAGAGGATTAAGAGCTGGGCAGAGAATTGGTGAGGGGAATAATACAATAATATAACTAGTGCAAGAGGGCTGAGTTAAGATTGCACAGGCAATTTTAATTCTGGCACTTCATTTCCTAACTCTGAATTTTGTAACCTTAATCTTTTAATGTAGCGTTTGTGTGTGATCTAGAAGTACTTCATGCATTATCATTATTAGCACTTTGCAGTTGATACAGTATTGTTAGAATAATTAAAGATAAACTGCTTTTAAAGGAAAGATTTAACCATCTTGCTGAGTGCAGTAAACCAAAAGCTCACATTATAAATGAACACTTGTCACCCCAGAAGCTATTAATAAATATTTGAAAATAAGGGTCTAACTAGAGTGTTTAATTTCCAAGCCTTGCACTGCCAGTGGCCATATAGCTGAAATATATTTGACATGACATAAAACTATGTCCATGATATTGATACTGTGCAAGCCAGAGTGTTTAAATATTGATCATAGAAATTATAGATGGAAGACTCCTAATTAGGCCATCTAGAGAGTCCATTACTTTGCCAGCACAGGATTCTGTTGTATGTTAGTGTATCGTCAATTCTAGTTTTGAGGGCTCTGAAAAATGAGGCTTCCATCGCATTATTTGGGAGACAGTTCCACAGGTTTGTACAGAACATGCTCAGAAAGCTTTTCACCTTATACTATTTTTTCTTAATTTCCTCACTTTAAAAAAACACCACCTTTTTTCACCCTGTATTTTTCCTTCATCGGGATCTACATCCTTTTAAATATTATTAGACTTAAAATTTAACCTCTTCCTCCTTTGTTGTTGCTTAGCCATGACTTATATATTTGGCTGTCTTTCCTCATAGGTCAATTGTGTAAAACTTCAGAATGTTGTGCTAAGTAAAATAAATGCCATTTTCTCTTAAAGGAATGCTATAATCTTGATTTTTTTTTTTAACTTAATTTTTTAGAAATCCAGTTTCCAAATAGAACTCCTTAGTGTCCTGGCTTGCTTCTTTAAAAAGTATTCTTGTTTTAAAAAAATAAGGGTTTTCTGCTCCCTATTTGTCTTTTGAGATGACCTGAGATCAACGCTACTAAACATGCTGACACCCACATCTTCCCCTTTCTGTCTGCAAACAGTTGTGTTCTACTTGTTCAGTTTAAACTCTGCTGCTGCTGGTATTAGTGATGAAACCCCTTTGAAGGGCACGAGGAAGGGTGTAATATACAGTGAAATATACCAAGATAAAGTGCTGTCAAATGCACAAAGTATGGTGATGAGGAAACTTAGTTATTATGGTAGGCCTTGAAGACCCTATGAGGGTTTAGGGGCTCATTGTGCTAAACTGCACACAACAGAAAAATTATCCTTGCCCCCAAAAGAGCTTACAGTCTAGAGGATGAAGAAAATTTGTTAATTTTCCATTTTAACAACAGTGGATACATTTTTCAAGTTGATAGTGTCTCTTTAAAAAATAGCCTTACATATGGTAGAAATATTGTCCATTCTGAGATTATTAGAAAAATTAGAACCAGGAAACTAAATCAGAGAGAAAGCTATGAAGTTTCCAAGGGGCATTTTGATACTCTTTATCTAGAGGTTAAAGAAGCCATCTCCTTTATCTCTTTTTTGGAAATTAATTTAGAGCCCTGAGGTGTAATGACAATATAGCGATAACATTAAGAAAAGCAAGATTTAATTGGAGGGGGGAAAATTGGGGAAAGATCCTAATGATTTAGCCTGTGAAAGAGTCTCCCAAGAAATGATTGGACTTTCACCATCACATGAGGCACTTAAAATTTGACTAGACAAAGCTGTGTAGTAGAAGCAATCCTGCAAGAAGGGAATGAGGGAGAAAGGTTAGTAAAAATAATTCCCAATATCTTTATCCAGTTAATATAATGGATGAGGGATTCTTCTCTCCAGTGTACCACTGGCACTGGTGTACAGCCCTGATGTCCTCAACTATCCAATTGGAATATGGCTTTGGACAGTCAGCCTCCATAGCCATGTTCTGTTTTAGGCATTTGTTTGTTTAATTAGGTCTTTGTTTCTTTTAAACTACTAGTCTTAAAAATACCTACATTCTGCAAAGGATTTACCCAAAGAAAAGTAAGAATGGAGCCGGAACAGGATGACAGGTGTTTAAATTGTTTGTTTGTATAATGCTTTGGATAATGTGGACATGTCACCCGAAGCAGAGATCTTGCTAGCAGTCTGGAAAGTGCCAGTCTTAAAGTACGTCTGGTGCAATGTACTCTTGCTGGAATTGCCTTCTCGTGTTTTGGGTTATGATTATGACATAAATTAGTTTTTTAGTGGATTTTTACAGGCATCTTTCAGAAAGCTTTCTTAGTGGAAAATGAGCTTTAATGTGTCAGTCTTCCTCTCCCTCAATCTGAAATCTGCTAAATGTGCACTTATGTGGTATATTAATAGTTATTGTATTAATAATTGTTCAATAAAATGGTAGTTTTGTTTGCAGTAACTTGAACTCTATCCGGTTCCTAAGATTTTGTACATAGCCCATGTGAACTAATGAAATAAATCACGTTTTAATTCTTTCCTTTTTTAAATTAAAGCTTATTTAAGGAAACATTCAGCAAGAAACTTTCATTTTTTTTCACTTACAGTAGAGTGATACAGGATTATTTCCCTGGTGTTAAGCAAGCCAGGAATTTTGTATTCAGCAATTAAAACTCCCAGGTTCATATTTCCAGTTAGTGCTCTACAGAATAAATGAGTGGTGTACAGCTGTTTTCTAGTCAACAGTTATTTAAAATTTGTTCAGGAATTAGGAAAAAGCCATAACTGGCTGCCCAGCTGTTTATAACTAAATATGGAACTTGCATGGCAAGTCTGGTTTATTTGACTCATAGCTCTTAATTTCTTTTAAAGGCACATAACACCAGAGAAGTTTTACGTGGAAGCTTGTGATGATGGAGCAGATGATGTTCTTGCCATTGACAGAGTCTCCACAGAGGTCACTCTTACAGGTATGCTTCTCACCAGCACTAGGCCAGTCGATTAAAAAGTACAGTGACAAAGTGCAATAAGCAATCTAATACTACTTAAAAGCTTAATGTCATGGTTCTTTAGATAGCTTACTGAATATCCACATTAATTATTGTGATATCTTAAGTCTCTTTTCCCCTCACTCATGGTGCTGAGTTTTTTTTGTCTCCTTTGTGGGCTGGATATTCATTTGCAATAGCAGAAATCTAAAATGTGCCACAGCGTTTTGATTATTTTCAGTAAAAATTAACATTTTAAAGTATTCGTTGATATTTATTTCTGCAGCTCAACATGTAATTTTTATTGGAAGGTAATTTTAAGGTTCTTTGTAGTTATGTAGCTGTGTGTATTAAAAATGTGTGGTGAAAATATATGGTGCATAACTAAGGCTAAGATTTTGTCACGGTTATTTTTAGTAAAAGTCAGACAGGTCGCGGGCAATAAAAATTCATGGAGCCCATGACCTGTCCGTGACTTTACTTAAAATAACAGGGGGCAGGGCTAAGTAGGGGGGAGGAATAGAGTCTCATGATGGGGAGGGACCGACAGGCCAAGCCCCCAGCCATGGCGGGTGGGACAGCTCTGGGTCCAGTGGCCGCAGCGGGGCGCAGCGCCCCCACGCTGGAGCTGTCTGTAACTGCGGAATAGGGGTGCGTGGCCCCGGCTGCAGCCCCCGCCAAGCCCCAGCCACAGCCGGGGTGGGGGGCGCACGGCCCTGGGACACTGCGGGGCTGGGACATGCGGCCCCCGGCAGAAGCCGTGGGGCTGGGGCTGCAGGGTCCTTGTTCCAGCCATCCAGCCCCAGTTTCAGGGCAGGGGTGCAGAGTCCCGCCTCTAGCCCTAGCTTCAGCTGCTGACAGCTGAAGTGGAAGAAGTCACAGAGATCCAGTAAAGTCACGAAATCCTTGACTGCCATCACCTCCCGTGACTAAATCGTAGCCTTATGCGTAACAACTGATTTGGGGCTCCCACTCATCATTTTATTTTTTGATAACTGTACGACTGCATCAGTTTGAAATGTTGACTTATTCATGCTAATTAGGATTGATGCCACAGTCTGGACTCAAGCACAGGAATGATGAATGTCGTGCAAATGTGCTCCTATAACTTCCAAGAGCTCAATTTATTCAGCTTAACAAGGAGAAGGTTAAGGGGTGACTTGAATACAGTCCACAAGTATCTACTCAAGGAATAAATATTTAATGATGCACTCATCAATGCAGCAGAGAAATGTATAACATGATACTGTGGCTGGAAGTTGAAGCTAGACAAACTCAGACTGGAAATAAGGTGTAAATTTTTGACAGTGAGGACAATTAACCATTTGAACAATTTACCAAGTATAAATTGGCAATTTTTAAATCAAGATTGGATGTTTTTGTAAAAGATCTGCTCTAGGAATTATTTTGGGGACGTTCTATGCCTGTGTTATACAGGAGGTCAGACTAGATGATCACAGTGGTCCCTTCTGGCTTTGGAATCTATGAACTTGGCCAAAATATACTTGGTGATTTTTTTTATTTTATTTTTTAGCTTTTTCCTGAGGCTATTAAAAGGCTACAGTTTGAATTGTTTGATAGTTCTGTGCTATGGTCATAACTTAATATTTTACTTTTGCAAATTTGTGTGGTTTTAACAAACACACAAGTTGTTTCCCAGGTGAAGACCTGATACTAAATTGCAGCTTGAAACAAACCATTTAATGCTGAGCTATGAACTTCAGAAAATAGGATGTTAAAAGTGAACTCTTATGCTGTCTTACTGAGAGGAGCTGCTACAATACTTTCCCTTCATATTAGAATCTCCTTTCTCTCACTGAGAAAATTAAATTAAAACCTCTTTTCCAACTAAATTTGGACTGTAAAGCTTACAGTATTTTTGTATAAGATTAGAGCTCTCATCCTCTTGAAATATTATAGTATGGAATAGCAATTACTCCTTCAGAGCTGTAAGGATTACTCTTCCCAGGTTTCTGTTGTCTGACATCTTTTCCTAATGCTGGTGTTTCATTAACATATAAACTCTTCAAGTCAAGGTATTTTGTTGTCCCAGCAGCTACTTTATAATTTCATTGGCTTGTAACCCAATGAATAATCTAGTCCCATCTTTCTTCATTCTTCAAACTGTGTTGGGGCACTTAGCTGTGACTTAAATCTAGGATGACATACAAGCCAGGTTTAAAACTTGGGGTTAATGGTCCTCACAATGACCGCTAAATCTATGGATGATAAAAGTATAATACTGAAGCACTTCTGCAAGCTGCATTTCCCCCTCTCTCCCCCCCCCCCCCCCCCCCCCCCCCCCCCCCCCCCCCNTGTACAGCTCTTAGTAGTCTTTGCCTTGAAGAGCTGGCCTTACAACTTAAACACAATTCAGACTGCATGTCTGGCCCTGTTGCTCAGTGTGGAATTGGACTGAGATGCTGTAGGGGTGCTCAGAAGTGGGGAGGCCAGGTATAGTGGCTGGTCTTGGGGCCTTGACACCTGGAGTTTAGTTCAAAACAGGAAACTCCTTGCTGCTGGCAGGACAGTGTGCTGCTGCTGAGCTACCCAGCTAGACTGTCCTGTAAATGAGCCTGAATTTCTTCAGTTAGAATTATTCTTGTTGATTAAACAGAATAGAAAACTTTCATTTCCTAATTTTAAATTCTTTCCCAGCAGGTTTTCAAACTAATCCATTGCCTCTCACAATTGTGATTCATTAACGACATGGTTGAAACTTCATGATCAAATCCAACTTAATAAAGTTACATGGGATATAATCATTAAACAGATGTAGTTTGACAACTTGTTTTTCTGCTTTTCAGTTAAGAAAGATGTTCCCCCTTCAGCTGTTACAAGGCCTATATATGGTATTTTGGGAACAATCCGTCTGGTGGCAGGTAAGGAAAACAAAATGCTATACTGGTGAAAGAATGTAGGCGAAAATATATTGCTAGAGAAATCTAAAAGCCTGGGAGAAAGTGTGGTTCATGTATAAGGAAATCTGGAATTACAGTTTGTTAGACAAAATCACTTCTCTCATCATTTCTTAAAAGTTGCTATAGTATGACACTTGTCATCTGTGTAAGCTAACTAAAGATGCTTAAAAATGAAAGGAAGGGAAGATGTCCTATGAATTTTAAGTATCTAAATGTAGAAAAGGAGTTAATTGATCATTCTGTCAACTTACTTTTAAAATATATTTCTACAGAACCTACAAAACATTTAATTCCCTTCCTCCCCGCCCTCACCCCTGCCTGCTTTCACCCTCGCCACTGGAATTGCTGTAACAGTTATGTACTTTTTGGTGAGGCTTGATTTCAAGTCAATAGTACTGGTACATGAAAAAATATATTTGGGAATGACCTGATGCGAGATCAGTGTATTTAGTTGTTTAATCAATGGCTGTTTTCAAACCTCTTCCCAAATGTAGAGGAAAAATCAACAGTTAACAAAAGGAAGAGGACAAATTGGAACAAAACTTCCTAATATTTTGGAGGCTTTAGGGCAACTGTCTTTTAGGATAAAATAGCATATCTGTGACCTTCTGTAAGACTTCTAAATTGGATCTCATTTGTTGAATACTACCTCACACTGTCATTGTACGTATTGCTGATGGATTCTGCATTCTCCAAACTATGGGCTCAGTCACTTATCTCCTTCTGTGTCCCCACCCTAAAAGATCTGTATGTGGAGAGGACTGTCTGTACTTGGATCTGGAGTGGGGGTCGGCCGCCCCTGCTGCACTCTCTCCCCCTTCAAGACCTTGAAGTGTGCTTGGCAGATTCAGATCTGCATGTGGGGATGGAGTGTGGGTGTTTGGAAAGGTGTGCTCTATCCCTACCCAACTCCATGGGGAACCTTCAGGAAAGTTAATTCATTTGTGGGTTTTGGGCTGTCCAAACTGTCTTCTGTGGAGTGGAGCAACCTCCTTCCAATGGAGGGATTTGGAGGAAACTCTTGAGGAGGGGAACCTCCAGGAATTTTTCTCCCTCTTTCTCCTTCATGCATTTTTTTTCGTATATAGCCTTGTGCTTGCTATCCGTTTTCTTGAATCACGTTATATCTAACTACTCTTGACTTCTACACTTTTATTTTACAGGCAACTATCTCATTGTAATAACAAAAAAGAAAAAAGTAGGTGAATGTTTCAGTCATGCAGTCTGGAAAGCAACTGATTTTGACATCCTCTCCTACAAAAAGACCATGCTGCACTTAACTGATATTCAGGTAGGAGTAAATTGGTAGAAGAAAAATAAATAAGCCACAACTGATTAGCAATTTTCTGATGGCTTATCTTTAGCATAATAAAAAAAATCTCTTCAAATGTAGGTCTCCTGGGATTGAAGCATAGTTTGTAGACTGTTACAGCAGTTGTGCAATTTCTTTTAAAATGCTGATGGCATTGTAGTTCATCTGCTTTGATTTATTCATAATGTTATAAGCATATGCATGTTCTTGCTTATATCAGTGTAAATTAGAGAAAATCTATGTATTCAAATTCCCAAACAAACTCCATTGTGCAACCTCTGTCTCACTGGCCTTCCTGACACCAATTTCGCTGCCCCCTCCCTCCAGTTTCTAAGATGGTCTTATTGTTCTGGCCAAATCATCCTTCATTAGGTCCCATCTCTCACTGCATCAAGTTCAAACCCATGTTTCTTATGTCTCCCACCACTGCACCCCTTCTTTCTTCCCACAATGCCCATTAAGACCCTCTTTGTCCAGTTCTTTCACAGCCAACTCTGTGTTTTCTTCCACACTCTCTCCTATGTATGGCATATCCTTCCTCAGCTGATCCACAAAACCACTACCTTCTCCATGTCAAATCCTTTACTACTTCCATGAAATCTACAAGAAACTAGTTGACTAAGTCCTCTAACTATTTATCTCAGTTAGCTTATCACTGAACTGATCATTTCTGTTTACATGGAGGGAAGGGGTTGAATGTTGGGAGGAATGAAAGGGTGTAAGTTCATTGAAACTGAAACTGGGGATTGCTGTGGAACAAAGACATGGGGGTTGAATGGTGGGATGGGAGGTGAATTTAGTATCTATTTAAAAATAAAATAAGGCAAACTTGCAACCAAGACATGAGCCTGTCACTGGGATCACCTTGTCAGAATGTTGTATCCTTTCCCCCCACTTCTCACTTGCCTTTTTTTTGACTGTACACTCTTTGGGGCACAACAGTTTTTCCCTCTGTGGTTGGGAAGAACTTGGTATCAGTCTAATCTCCATTATTTACTCCTCGGGGAATTCTGTACTAAAAAATTAAAAATTCTTCACACAGTATTTTAAAATTCTACAAAATTCTGCATATTGTATTTGTCAAAATAACAATTTAACACCAGTTTCAATTATTCTGGTAATTTATTTTAAAATATCTGTCAACAAGTATGTCTGTAACAACATATACACACACAAAAGATTCAGGAATTTTTTTTTACAGATTTCTTACTAGGCATATTAGTACAGAACTTTGAGTAATTCATTTAAACTACAATATAGTAACACATTTCCTGCATCCCTCAGAAGCAGTGCAAAGGCTTGGGGGACTCAGAGGTAACGGAGGAGCTGAAGGAGAGGGAAGGAGTTTGGGAGTGAATCTGGAGGGTTGTTGGGTGTGGATGGGAGAAGTCTGGAACAGGTATTTTTTGGGGGGGTGGGTCGGGGAGGGATTGTTAGGGAGTTGGGGAGTCTCCCCCATGCAGACCCTGGCTGACCCCTAGCCTCTCCCATTCAGTGAGGCACACCTACCCCCCCCCATCCCCAGGTGGCCCTGCAGCCCCCCTCCCATTCAGGCCCTGGCTGAATGCTGTCACCCCACTAGCTTCTGAGCCCATGCCCCAATCTGTCCTCCCACTAGTCCTTCTGAACCTCAGTCTATGACCCACTCCTCCCCCCCAAGCAGCCCCGTGTGCCCCACTCTGTCCATCCCATGCCTCCTCACCGGGCCCCGCTGTGAGGAATGCAGTCTCTTCCCCCTCCCTCTCCACACACTGGCTGCCCTCTCTTCTGGCGCTGCTGGTGGGCAAAAGGTGTAACTGCAATGCCTCTGCGGAGAAGGAAAAAAAATCTGCAGGGGACATGAATTCTGCCCTATGCAGTGGCACAGAATTCCCCTAGAGTAATTACTGGTCAAACCTCCTGAAGTACAGCGTTCTCTCATCTACTGTACATATTGAATCAGGGTGTACTGGAGCAGTTTAAAGTTGTAAACTGTCAGTCTACTTTTATTCTCTCAAAGTTGTGATCTCAAGGTATCCTTTTGTATTGGGGTTTTATGTTTTTTTGGTTTTTTTAATGTACTCTTGCAAAACATGGTGGTAAGCAAAAAATCTGTGTCTTTTTAAAAAAAGGGGAACTTAAAAAACCGACAATTTGGTGTTAGTAGATAAGAACGCTGCTTGTTTGTTCTTTCTGCCAACAGTTGCAGGACAATAAAGCCTTTTTAGCAATGCTTAGTCACGTCTTGAATGTGGATGGATTTTACTTCTCTACAACATATGACCTAACGCACACTTTGCAAAGGTTAGCCAACACCAGTCCAGAATTCCAAGAAATGAGCCTACTAGAGAGGGTAAGGATTCCACTGATTTCTGTCTTGTATCCAGCTCCTTGTCAACTAGTTTTATGTGTGGTAATGGGTTTATTTTACAGATCAGGTAACTGATGGGATTATTTCACTAGTCTATTTAGATTCTAATTTCTGGCTGGACTGAACTCTGAGGGGACAAGAGTCAGTTTCATCCCTTTTAATGTTTCTGTGACATAGATTACCTTTCAAACTTGCCATTTTGTTTTTGTAAACTTGATATCCCCTTAAAATTAATGTTGAACTTTTGCATTCCTAAAACAGAGCCCTAGCACTCCTGGTTCTGTAGCATTAAATTTGTGTATATTACACTTCTCAACAGTCTGTGGGTAAACCTGTCGCAAGACAGTTTAAAAAAAATCAATACTTTTGGAGCTGACTAGTATGCTATCCTATCTTTTGTTTCCTTCTGCCATCCTACGTAGGTCTTTGTGTCTTGCTGCTTCTGACCTCCTTGCTACAACCCTTAATGTTCCATGCTCAGGTCATCTTATATTACAAACTTCTGTTGGGAGCTGCTCGATGTTCCTGATTATTTTATAAAGGAAAATGAAATCTGTCAGGCAGCAGTGGTTTGGGAGTTGCAAGCTAGTAGATGAGTGCTTGCCAAAAGTGAGGGGAAATGCTGGCCTTAAATGCCACAAATCTACAGTGACTACAACTCCTTTCTCTTTTCTGCCTGCCACTGCTGGTAATCTTTTGTGTTTCATTTTGATGTAAAATACTTAGCTACCATAATGCAGTTCCCTAGTAACTTCATAGTAAAGTTTAAATATCGTAGATCTTATAGCTACAGGTCTCTCCCCAGCTTGATTTTTAAACTTGCAAATGTTTTAAAAATACATTTTAATCCTCTTAAGACACTTCATTGTGGAATAGTACTGTTTATAGGGCCTCCTCCAAAGCCCATTGAAATCAGTGGAAGTCTTTCCAGAGACTTCACTGGGCTTTGGATCAGGTCCTTAAAATACAACTTCTCAACACTAGAATTCTGAGAACTACACATCTAAGCAGTTCAATACTCCTGGTTTTGTGTGTATCTTCTCTCTCCCTTGCACAAACATCTTGGCACTTCCAGCTGTTCTTAATCTTATGTAAATCCTCATTTATGTTTTTAAATTAAGAGTTTATGGTACTGTCAGTGAAATTAGAGCTCCTCGTGCACTTACCTGGCCATAGATTTAATGCATAAAGTGTAAAAAGGGTAGGTATGTATGTTCATAGTGTAATAGCAGTTGCTTTTCACAAAGCCATTAGTGGTCCCTTGATTCTGAAAATCATAGTAAAAATGGTTTTACCTCTCCACCTTCAAACTAAACTAGTGAAATGGTTTTGCGAATATTGCTTGTGTGCCTTTTGTATTTTTCACTATCAGCATGCTGCCAGTACATTGTCATACTCACTGTGTAAAATCTTCAGCCTGATAGTATTGTCTATGGTCGGGCTGTTTTTGGAATGAGTAGTTGACCACAAGAGGAAAGGGAAGCAACTGAAAATGTTTGCAGTGAGAGAATCAATTATAGAAGTTACACTTTAAGTGTTTTAACATCGTCTTCATTCCCCTTCCCTCTTCAAACAGTAAGAATTGAAAAAATAGTTGTTTGCAGTTCTCCAGCCTGTGGAGAATAAACAGTGTAGTTAAAATGCTTACTCCAAAATGCCACATATTGTGGCAGTTTTGAACAGAACAAAACTCCACAAACCTAAAACTTAGTTGTACTGCTGACTCAAATAGCGAGAGTTAATTTTGTGTAAGTGTGACATCAGAAAATGTTACTTCTGAGGTGAATAACTCCTTACATGATTTCTTACACGTTTCCATTTTGAATCTTCTCTTAACCTCTAGGGTACTTGACTTATTTGGAGTTTGTCTGTGTCAACTTGCATAGTAACTTTTTTTGACACTGTGGGAAGGAGTTAGATAAAAAATGATGGGTTTCTAAGATTAGGATCAGAGACAGTGGGGGTTGCTTCATCAAAAAGTGGAAGAGACACCACTTGAGCTTGCATTTGGGAGAGACACTGGGAAGGATACAGAACAGAGTGGTGGGTTTGTGCCTCTGGCCCTGGGATTTTGCATTCTCAACCTGACTATCTTAATATGTTGTTAGAAACAGTATTTAAAATGTTTAATTTCAGTCTTAAAGAAAACAAAACAACACAGCCACACTAAGGCCCCTTGGGATATATTTAGGAATGTAAACTTTCTCAGCTTCCCCAAAGATTTAGAATTCATAATCTGCTACACGTGGTTTTGATTCAACAAGTGCTTTCTAAAATCCATTGAGACGGTTGGAGCTCATTTTCAACTGGGAGAAGAGGCTATAAAGCCTCCTTTACAAGGTGTTGCCTCCTAACTGTCAGGATACTTTCAGAACTGGGAACGAGAAGCGATTCTCACACCCTTTTTAAACCTCCATGTCCATTTCATTTTCTTATTAAAAAACTTCAGCAGACCATATTGCTTGTTAATGAACCCTAGAATTCTGTGTTTGGGTACTGTTCTGTGTTGTCAATTTTTATATGGTACTTTCTCATCCTCCCCCACAAATGGTCTAGCTGTAATGATTGTTTAGCCTTAAAATCTATCTACCAAGTTTCAGAAAAATGTCATTATGTATTTATCCTTTCAACCATAGGAAGGGACATGTCAGCACATTAGTCATTTAAAAAAATCTTCTGTTCCAATATAAAATGATCTAACATACTGAAGTGTCCCTTTTTGAGTCAGTAAGCACTCTATATTTATATTAATAAATATAACATTTTTAAAAGGTATGTAAGATGCCAGTTGTGTTGCAGGTGTTGAAATAGTTACAATCTGCTTGTAGCCATGCCATCTTGGACTGTGAACCCATCAGATCTCTCAAGTAGGCTCAAGCCTGATCAGCACTTGAATGCAGCCAAACCTAGGGTACTATAGGATGTAGCGTTGGTGACTCAATGAGTGGCACTATAACCGCTAAACATCAGTCTTTCATTTACTTGTTCTGATGCTGGCATTCAAATAAGATTTAAAACCAATGTTCTTGTCATTTATGGTCAAGGATCAAATTGCTCAAAGATGGGCACATGCAATTATCCATGCGTAACTGAGATAAAATATAAATGTGCGTGCAAAATCAGGTAGCTGCATACTTGTTGCCAGTTACCCACTTAACTCACCAGACAGCTGCTCAGACACCCAAATTTGCCTATGTAATTGTGGTACTTGTACTTACTCATCTTTTAAAATCTGACCTTCAGTATTTCATAACATTTTTAACAAGCGCAGGTGTTGTCCTGATCACCTGGTCAAATGCTAATTTAGCTAAAAACGTGCTTCGTTAGAAATCCCCCTGTATTTCTTCTGTCCTAAATTGCTGAATGCAGCTTTTGCTAGCTATTAAATGGCTACAGTATTTCAATGAAGAAATATTTCATCTTGAAATAGAAGCCAGTAAAGTGCTGTGATCTCCTTTGGGATAAGATTCTCTCTGCATGTTCTCACTTTCCTCTCTGAGAGTTTCCACTTGTTCCAAAATTCATTGGGTTGTACTGATATCTTGCAGTTTAAAGTTCTCAAAAGCACTTTGGGTTTATTTTTGTTACAATGTACTGACTTTGTTCTACAGAACAAAAGGATAGTAACTAAGGCCCCGTCTACACTACCCGCCGAAATCGGCGGGTAGCCATCGAACTATCGGGATCGAATTATCGCGTCTTGTCTGGACGCGATAAATTGATCCCCGAACGCGCTACTTCGAACTCCGGTACTCCTGCAGGGCGAGCGGAGTTACCGGAGTCGACGTGGGAGCCGCGAACGTCGATCGCGGCGCCGCGCGGACGCGAGGTAAGCGCGCCAAATTCGAACTAAGATACTTCGACTTCAGCTACGCGAATAGCGTAGCTGAAGTCGAAGTATCTTAGTTCGATCCCGCCCCTAGTGTGGACCAGCCCTAAGGGCTTGTCTATGCTTACATTTTATAGCGCTGTAACTTGCTGGCTCAGGGGGCTGAAAAATCACCCCCCTGAACGCAGCAAGTTTGAGCGCTTTAAAGCGGTAGTGTGGACAGGCTCTGGGAGCTATTCCCCTCATGGAGGTGGATTACCAGGAGTGCTGGGAGATCTCTCTCCCAGTGCTCACGCGTGACCACATTCATGCTTCAAAGCGCTGCTGCGGGAGCTCCCGCGGCAGCGCTTTGAAGTTTCTAGTGTAGACGTAGCCTAAATGATTTCTTGTAGAGAATATGGAATGGAGACTGAAAATGCTGCTGCTTGTAGATTAAAGGATATAATGGAAGGCATGGTCCAGTGTCCCTTGTTTTTCTGGCAGGAGTGGTAGGGAGAAAGTGGTCAAGAGTGTTGTTAAAGGGGGCACTGGATGGGTCATAGTCTGTATCTTTCGGTCACCAATTAAAATCCAGGTCAGTAGTGATAGAAATTACCACTTTTAACAGCTTTTTGGCATTTATTAAATGAGTTGGTGGTCTGATCAGCTTCTCTTGGATATGTCACCGTGATAGCTTTGTTTGCAGTCTGAGGCCAAGCACTGATTCAGCATTGAGACTAAACTAACATTTTATCCATATAGATGTTACTCTCCCTTCACGCCCCCTCATGTCAGAGTCAAGGCGCACTGACTAGGCAGTGTGAAACTTATCACCTTGTCATTCAGGCCTTTCTCTTGGCTTTAAGATTGGAATGACTGTCTACTATTTCTATAGGATGGAAAACAAGACCTAGTCTGTCCATAACAGACTCAGTCTGTTGCTGTCCTAAGCAAACTTGAAAACCTAAACCTTTCAGCTGCAGAACCAATAGCTGCTCAATTGGCCTGATTATTTTTTTCAGAGGTGCTGAGCAGCCAGAGGTCTCAGTGGAAACTAAGGATACTCACTACCTCTGAAAATTGGACCAGGAACGTCTTGTCCGCTTCCGGTAGGGCCTCCAGCTATGCGTCTGTGCAGCAGCCCGTCCAGCCAAAAGAGTGCAAACTACGTTTTGTGAAAGCCAGGTGTACCACCCTTACCATATATCTAGTCACCCAAATGTATGCTACTGCAGGATAGTGCTGAGCTCCTGCCCTACCATAGAACTAAGTTGAGCTTGAGAGCCCCCCCGCCCCCCAACAAAAAGCCCCAACAACCCTATTTGCTTATTTTTCTCACTACAGGCAGATCCACGGTTTGTGTGGAATGGGCATCTTCTTAGAGAATTTGCTGCTCAGCCAGAGGTAATGTATGCTGGAAGTTTCCTTTAATAATCTATATCAAATGTAGCACAGATATAATATTCTGGAGAAAGTGTTTTAGTCTTGCATATGTCTTTATTTCAGATACCCAGAACACTGGTAGATAAAATATTGGTTACTTGTCTGCTAGTTGTAGCAAAATTACCTGTGTGTGTGGAAGTTATTGACATTACATTTATCTGTCTTAAACTAATCACTTCATTTCAATTTCACTCAGAAGTCCTTTGATATTATCCGGTGAAATAATGACTTATTGAAAATGTCTGTTAGAAAAAAAATAGACTTTGATATGCTTTATGCTAAGAAAAATAACACCAAGAAGAGGTGGGCAGTATGTGTCTAGTAATTGGAATTCTGCAAAATATTGAGCTCTGCTCTGCCTTATCTAAAGTGGATATTGTTCCCCAAGGATACTGTCTCTGTCCCTTGGCACAGCTATGAGTTTGAGTCTGGGTTGCCTTTCCTCAAAATTTCTACACATGGTCGAAAGGACACTTTCAAGGTTTTTAGGCTAAATCAGCGTTACTTTTCAAACAAATTCTTCAAGAGATCATAAGCTTAGAGACATGCTAGGTACATCCTAATATAAACTAAGCTGTACAAGTGCACAATGTGTTTATATTGGGAATTTATTGTCACATAAAGTGTTGAGCTAAAAACAAACTTAAACTGGTCAAGAAAGATGTCACTTGAGTTTCTGACATCCCTCTCCCCCAAATTGGACTATACTTTATGGACTGCATAGGGAAAGTCCACACAAAGTAGTAAATTCCTCAGAATTGTCCAGTCAGATATGTGTTCTTGTGATTTCCTTCCTCTTCTCCACCACCCCCCACTCCCTCCCCAGAATACCGGCACAGAGACTCTGCTTCCAAAACCCACAGATGTCCCCAACAGTCACATGGCAGCCTGTACATCCACAGAAGGCAGGAACATTTTCATAAAGAACCAGGGCATCTACACTCTATTACATATAAGGGTGTTTTACTACTGTATTCTCTGTGTTGGCTGCTGCACCCACCCCCTTTTGATACCAGCTGTAACCTCTCTCCACTGATGTAACCTCATAATGAAAAGGAAAGGGAAGACTTTATTGTAGCAGCTAGCAGAGAGAATGTGGTAGCAGACAACTTCAGGAGATACTGAAATCTTTAGAAGGGGATCATGATCTGGGGAGAAGGGGTTCCATGGCGTCTGGGACTGAGAGAATGCAGCAGAGCCATTGTTCAATACCTTCCTTCCTGGTGACTTAATGCCTGATCTGCCATCCTTTTTCTAGTCTTTACACCATGTAGAGAAACATAGCATTATATTTGCGAACCACCTTTAACTTGTTTTAATTAAATGCTAATTTGTGTAAAGGACAGTATATTGCCATATTTACTCTTGTGTTGGGCAAATTATATCCAGACAACATTACACCCTTGGATTTCTTAAGTCTAGTTTTAAATTATTCACATGGGCTAGACAATGTTTCTTAGCTAAGACTTGTATTGGTAGCTCCGAACTCAGCTAACACATTTGTTCATGTCAGACATTGACAGTATTCAAGTAGGTTTTAGAAAATACATCTAGGTATTAATTTACATTTAGCTTGTTTGTGGCAAAAATATTAAACAGATCTCTGTTTAGAACTGTGAGTACAAATACCCACTTATATTCCAAGGCAGCTTGCTGTTACCAAGGTCATTCACTGACTCTCTGTGAGATAAGCATGGTTACAGAATTTCTTCTGCTTTACAGAGTGATGACTGGTAAGAAATATCACACTTTGTTGCTTTATTAGTGAGCAAAAAATCTTTGTGTTTGTGCAAAGAAATCACTTGTCTAGAAAACATGAAACTTTTTCTTATTCATTGGCAATAAATGTCCCTCTTCCCAAACTGAATTGCCTTTACAATGTGTGCCTTTTACTAGAGTTTCATACACTTGTCATCTATCTGTTTCTTGGGTTAGTACTTGGAGATATCTGTTTTGTTAGACAACTTATATAAAATATATTTTTTAAATGTGTTATACAGTTTCTTTTGTATTTTCAGATCCATAGGTTTGCTCTTCCAGTGATGCATGGATGTATCCTTTTCGTGTTTTGTAATCTAAATTTGCTCTAGGTATCAATGTTTTGTTTTGATTTTTAACCTTAGAGGTTTCATCAGATTATCTAGGAGAATATTTGACTTTCTAAGGCAGAAAATGTTGCTGGTGCAAGAGTTAACTGTAGTTGGGAACTCTACTACATAAATCTTCAAATAGTCTCCTCGCAAAATGTGGTGTATCTTGTCCTAATTGCAAACATATAGCATATAATGGTTGTAGGCAATTTATATTTTGGACCATCTGAATGCAAAGAGTAAATATTTTGCTTTTCATATTTAACACAATTTTATATAAACCACTCTGTTCAAATCATGCTTATAAATCACCTTTCTAGTGTTGGCTGTTCTCTTGGGAGACAAAGCTCAGTTTAATAAACATTTTCACATCAATATTTGTGATTATATCCTGCTAGACAGGTACTTTCACCTACAATATTACTAAATGTTTAGATGGTTAGACTGAGCTGTTGAATGACACCTATTAAGTGCAGTTTTTTTCTTACAAGGATATAAATATATGTAAGGAGACATCAGATACAATTTAAACGGGCATTAGCAAGGCTAATAGACTTTAAAATAAGAGAGCAATGTTGGCTCATAGACTTTTAAGTCCAGAAGAGACCATCATGATCACCTAGTCTGACCTCCTGCGTATCACAGGCTGCAGAACCTCCCTCCTGTAATAGGCCATAACCTCTAGCTGAATTACTGAAGTCCTTAAATTGCAGAGAATCCATCATTTACTCTAGTTCAAACCAGCAAGTGAACCGTGCCCCACACTACCAAGGAAGGCGAAAAACCTCCAAGGTCTCTGTCAGTCTGACCTGGGGGACAATTCCTTCCTGACCCCAAATTTGGTGAGCATTTACACCCTGAGCTTGTGGGGGAGACTCACCAGCCAGACACCTGAGAGAGAGTTCTCTGTAATAACTCAGAGCCCTCCCCATCCCATGTCACAGGAGTAGGCATGCACATTCTGCCATCTTTCTGCTCATCCTCTCAGAAATTGAAAGGTTACAAGAATCCTTCTCTTAACGAAGAGTGCTTTTGATATCAATACTCTACCTTACTCATAAGAATGATGCATGTAGCAGAGTATACACATGCATTCCCGCAATCCTAAACTAACTTGATACCTTGCATTGGCTGTAAACTAGTTTGCCTAACAAAAGCTGGGATTTTCAATTATATTACCGCTTTTGAGTTAGAAAAGGTGAAAAGCCCCAATCGGGGGACAACTGGGCTTTGTTTTGTTGGGGTAGATGGGTTTATGACAGGGTGCACTAGGCCCAGAGATCCCCTGCTGGAGGCCTCAGGGTCCTGCCACACCCATCCCAGAAAAAGAGCAGTAGAGAAGTCCTCCAAGCAGCCTAGAGTGGCTGCAGCAGAAGCAACCAATCAGGGCCCCGGAGGGCCATAAAGAAAGGAGCTGCAAAGCCAGAGACAGTCAGTTCCTTGCTGGAGCCAGAGGAATACAGTTGGTGCTCCTGGCTGCCCAAAGGGAACTGCAGCACCAGGGACAGCTTAGTTCTGGCAGGGACTATGGCAGCGAGGAAGAGCTGGCTGGTTGCTGGGCCTGAACTTAGATGAGCCCTGAAGTAAGGGTGATGCTTTGGCGAAGACTGGGGCTGCGGGGAAGTGGCCCAAGGAACTGAAAGTGTAATTAAAGGGACACAGCGGCATGTAACTGTTATTCTTAGGGTCCCTGGGCTGGGACCCAGAGTAGTGGGCAGGCCTGGGTCTCTCCTCCTCACCCCCGCATAGGTCACTGGGGACCTAGCCTACAATCGGACAGTAATAAATCCCAGAAAAATGAACTACTTAGTGGCCTGGCTGGAGAGCTGGGTCCAGAGTAGGCCAAGGGGTGAAACCATTGCCTTCAGGGAGGAAGCCCTGGGGGTATGGCCCGATAACACAGCCAGGACTATTTAAAGACTGTAGACACAGCCAACCAGAAGGGGTGTTCGCGAGAGATTGGTGCATGCTGTTACAGGGTCCTATCTGTTAATTTTGACTTTTGCTAACTTTGATAGTGACCTTTTCTTGTTAAAGCAAATATGATTACATAAATATGCTCTGTTCAGCAGTCTAGAATTCAACCACTCTGTCTCAGCGTGGAACCAGATACTGATTTGAGGAGACACAATGATATAATAGTCTTGGCTCAGGTTGGTCTCCAGTCTGTGCTGTTCTAGCTTTCTACCCCAGGCTCTCTTCTCCTTCCTACCGCCGGTAAGCCTGCATGAAATAAGGAAGTACATCTTTCCCTGTGCTCACTTGGAAGGTGGCCCACAGCAGTTTTCCATGTGAGTTATTACATAAGATAAGAGTACACAGTCAACACCCAAGGATGGGCTCTCTGACTGTAGCCCTGTAGTTAATCAACCATAGGGAGTCTTAGAGAGATTAACAAAAGACTAAGTGTTATAAACTAAAAACAATTGAGAACATGGTTTACTTAGTATTAGAAAACTCCCCATTCCAGTAATCTCCCTTATATTTTAGGATCTAGTGATTCGTTCCATGGATAAGAAGGATTTTTTTCCAGCCCTCTATGCGCTGAATAATTGCACTAAATTGGTTATACCACTGATTGGTTATACTCGCCTTCCTCCGAGCATGGGGCAGGGGTCGTTTGCTAGAGGATTATCTGCTGCTTGAAGTCGCCAAATCAGGATTTGGGGACTTCAACAGCTGAGTGAAGGGTGAGAGTTATTTCAGGGGTGGGTGGGTCAACTTTTGTGGCCTGCATCATGCAGGAGGTCAGACTAGATGATCATAATGGTCCCTTCTGATCTCAAGTTCTATGATACCACTGATCTGGCAAATCCTGTTTTTCTTCTTCGAGTGCTGGTCCTTCTGTGTATTCCACTGTGTGTATGGATGCACTATAGGCACTCAGTCAGAGAATTCTTGAAAGCAGTGTCTGTTGGTCTGCCATGTGCCCTTACAAGATAGAGCTTTATTCCAGGCTCTCATTTAGGAAGGTAAGTTGGTTGCCAGGACCGCTCTTCAATCAGCAGTAGATGCAGCAGATTCATCTTCAAGTTCAATAGCAAGTGCCATTATGATGCTCTGTGAATCATGGCTTTGCACTTCGGGTCTTCCCAGGGAGGTTCCAGGACACCTGCCCTTCGACACAACTCATCTTTTTAACCAAAAGGCAAATAAGTCCTTAAACATTCTAAAGCTGTATATATTCCCACTCCCAGGGAATATATACATCTGCCCTGAAGAGAAAATTCCACAGGCAATCATACAAGCCTAGACCGATGGCTCAACAATTTTACTATCGGTTGTCTTATGAGCCACCCCGAAAGAGGCAAAAGGTTCAGATGTCCCATTTCCCTGCACCTTCTGCAGCAGCAACATCATCCCAACCCCAGCCCTGTCTAAATGATATTTTTGATGGGACTTCAAAGCTGCAGATCAGTGAGTGATGCCACCATCTGCCGAGTTCCACACATCCTTTGGGGATCACCTACCATTCTTTTTCCAAAAGTGGAGTGCAATAACAATGGACAAGTGGGTGTTAAACATCATCCATTCTGGCTAGGCGATCAAATTTACCTCCCTGCCCTCTCCAAAACCCCATTGCTGCCTCTTTTCAGGGGTCATTTTCACAGAGATTGTCAAACAAGAAGTAGAGTCCCGCCTACAGCGAGGAGTGGTATAGCAGGTGTCTCTTCAACACCAAGGAAAGGGTTTTTATTCGATATACTTCCTCGTACCCAAAAAGAAGGGTGGCTGGAGACCCATCCTTGATCTCTGCCATCTCAACTGGTTTATTTGCAAACTGAAATTTCACATGGTCATGCTGGCATCTACAATCTCATCCTGAAAATGGTATGGGATTTACAGCTCTCAATATCAAGGATGCGTACTTCCATGTGGACATTCATCCTGCTCACAGACCCAGCCAAAGCCAATCAGAAAATTTCCAATTGTTTATCGTCATAGCGGAAAGAGTCTCAGGTCAGGCTATATCCTCGCAGAGGATCTCTAAATGGACCTTGAACGGTATCTTACTCTGATCGGTTGTCTCATCTTCCTCCCACTCATGGGAGGGGAAGGACACACTACAAGAGCACAAGCAATAGCATCCTCACACCCTCCTCTTACTTGAATACTGCTTGTCAATAATCCACAGTGGAATACACAAGGACCAGCACTCGAAGAAGAAAAGTTACTTACCTTATAGTGATGAGGTTCTTCAAGATATGTGGTCTCTGTCTATATTCAACTACCCACCCTCCTTCCCCTTTGCTTTGGATCAGTCTTGGATTTGTGGTAGAGAAGGAGGTGGTCAGTCAGCTCCATCCTTCAGCTCCTCAGTCAGAGGCATGAGGAGAGCAAGGGCACATGCGCAGACCAACAGACACTGCTTTCAAGAATTCTCCCACTCTAGGTACATGGAGCATTGGAATACTGATAGGGCCCACACATCTTGAAGAACCTGCAGTTACTATAAGGTAAGTAACTTTCTCATTTTTATAAAACTCCTCTAGTATCGATCTTCATCTCTCTTGAATCAGGGTAAGAGTGGAGAGATGAGGAATATGTCTAATTACCCAAAAAGTCCATCCCTCCATTCTTAAATTCTCCGTGGGAGATCGATTGAGCCTACGATCTTAGGTTTATGGCAGTGTTGATAAACAGCCAAGTTTAGAGCTACTGCTTTTATTTCCTGCTGGATAAAAGTCAAGCCCTGATATATTTGAGGTGATCTCTGGATCTACAAGGATTTTAAGAGATGTATGTGGTTCTATGTCTAATTTTAGACCTTTCTAGATCCTTCTCTAGGAACTCTTTATTGAGGGCATTTTGGGTGGCAGAGGATCTGTTTGTATATTCTCTTACCCAAACTTGAACTAGTTGTTGGGATTTTTTACAAAGAGTGCTGGCACAGCTGTAAATGAAATCTGCAGTATCGGCCTAATGTGCAGTTACCCAACAAAGTGGGTTTCCTACACAGGATTTTTGTGGGGAAAAACACTTGGTGAGATTAAATTTGTGAGGTGAAATGTGTATATGTAAGTAATCAGCTGTATTTTTAAGAATTACAATTTTTTATGCTTGAATAAAAACCCAGAAAATTGATTTCTTTTTTTATTGGAATAAAACTTGCCTTGCAGACCTTAGCAAATAGTAAGATGGTTAACATATTGACTGCTCAAAAGAACAGAGCAGAGGGACAGGACAGCATGCCTATATTAAAAGCTAAAACAACGCCTGTTAGTCTTGTCCTTTAAAGTTGTAGTTCTACCTTGCTGGCAATAGAGGGCAGTATGAATCTGTGTTCTGCATCCTGCTGCAGTACTTGAGTGCTGCTTTCCGATATTAGTTTGATGCTGTATTATCTAACATCAACTGAAAGTAGTTATGACCTTAACAGAACTGGATTCCTAACTTAAATTGCCAGTCCTTAGCAACTATCCCCTAACAGTAAGGACTAGAATCTGATACCAAAGTGATGTGTAGGGCTTAATTAAGAGAACAGAAGTGTCTGTATAAGCAGCTCCCCTTTAAGATTTCAGTAGAGGCTGTGTACATCTAAGGACAAATTGAGCCTATTGACAATGTAATGTTGTCCTGCCATGGTGCTCCAGGAGCATATTGTCAAGATGCACATATTGTGAGAGCATGATCAGGTTTGAAGGCTTCTTTTCTAATTCTGGTTGCAGAAGGTGGGAAAAACTACTTTTAGAAAAAGATCACGCATTTCAGAAGGTGCTTGGTCTGCAGTCTGAAAATTTTTTTGAGTTCGGGCTTTTTTTTTTTTTTTTTTTTTTTGGCCAGGGCCTGAGATCATACATATGATGCTGATAGTATTGACCTATTTCTTTCAGATGTGATGGTTATTTGTGTTCATGGGCTTTTAATAGATTTAAAATGTTGTATCATTAGATGTGTCAACATTTTAATTTAATTTAATTGAAGAACCTTTGAGACCAGTCTCAAATCTCTTCAAATCCTATTTTCTCCTATTTATAATCACTTCATTTTTTATTTTTTTTTAGTTAGTTAGCATCCCTTAAAACTTTACTCAATAGGTCAATAATGTGCCACCACTGGTAATTAGTACCGATGGTCAATGTTGGGATATTGAAAGTCTTTTTCCTGAGTGTCTGGCTGGAGAGTCTTGCCCGCATGCTCGGGGTTCAGCTGACAGCCATATTTGGGGTCGGGAAGGAATTTTCCTCCAGGGTAGATTGGCAGAGGCCCTGGAGGTTTTTCGCCTTCCTCCGCAGCATGGGGCAGGGGTCGCTTGCTGGAGGATTATCTGCTACTTGAAGTCTTTAAATCAAGATTTGGGGACTTCAACAGCTGAGTCAAGGGTGAGAATTATTTCAGGAGTGGGTGGGTCAGCTTTTGTGGCCTGCATCATGCGGGAGGTCAGACTAGATGATCATAATGGTCCCTTCTGATCTTAAGTTCTATGATTCTATGATTCCTCTGTCATGCACATACTGATTTTAGTATTAGGCTGCTGACTCTGAAGTTAAATATAATAAATAACTTGACATAGAGATAACAGTATATTTATACACATACTTACGCATCAATGAATGTTTGCAAAATTCTTTGTATTTATTTAATCATTTGGCCCTATGTCTGTGCCTGTTCTCTTTTATTTAAAAATGCCATAGTAAACATTGCAAAATTGTGTGTTCCTTAACATGTTTACCAGTTATAGCTATGCACTCTTGTTCCATAAATGGAAAGTATTTTGACTGGCTGCTTATCTCTAGAAGAAGCTGTTTCAGAGCTGGTGTACGTTATTATGTGAGAGGTAGGATGATGAACAATGCAACCACTGTTGGAACGGTCAACATATCTGTAACGCGTTAATTTCTTATTTTCAAATGTCATAAGTATTTAACCACTTGCATTACTGTTTTGTTCCATTCTGTCACAACCTGATGTGATTTTTGTGCCAAATATTTTACTTCAGTGTAATAACTGGACAGAAAAACAACCTTGAGCACAAAACTGCAGTTTCATATGCAGATGCATCTATTAAACTGCAAACCTCATTTATTGCTCCTTGAGGCATTTGATTTATGTTTAGTCCAAAAATTTAAAATGATCATTTAAATGAAACACTTGACAATACTGATTATCCTATAAATGAGCTGTTTATGGTGGTATTTACTTCAGTAAAATACCTTACATAAAAATTTCAAACTAATAAAGAACTTCACAAGAAAACATTATCATGTGCAGGGAAAGAAAATTTAAGCTGGGTTCCACCAAAAAAAAGAAGAAGGCCTAACTACAATTTTCAGGTGTGTTTGTTTGGCATAGGATCCTTGGCTCTCTGTTATGTAGCAGTCTGCTTTTTCTTGATTTCAGGCCAAAGGCTGAAAGGGAAGCAGACTGAAGTACCTTCTCCTTACCAGTCTCTGCATGTTAAGGTTGAGGTGCATTGAGGAAGTGTGGACAAACTTGCTGCTCCCTGTGCCATAATTTTTACATTGGAAAGATAGATTTCAGTGTCTGCGCTTTGGCATCTTTGTTCAGTATTAAAATAACTTAAGTATTTTTTAAGTTAAACTATTAAGACATGCTGGCAGTATAATAAATGTCCTGCACTGACTGAATGATAGCAATATCTAGGTCTGCTCTTCTGAAAAATCCACACCCCTGAGCGATTTAGCTATGCCAATCTAACCTGCAACATAGATGCAGCCAAGTTAATGGAAGAATGCTTCCATCAACCTTCCAACTGTCACTCTGGGAGGTGATGTTCCTACACAGACAGAAAATCTCCTTCCATTGCTATATGCTGCGTCTATACTATATAGCTACGATGTTGTAGATATGTCATTATAGCCCCCATAGTGTAGACATACCCCAAGTATGGGTACCCCATACCCCAAGTATGGGGGGGGGGGGAGATAGATCAGTGGTTTGAGTATTGGCCTGCTAAACCCAGGGTTGTGAGTTCAATCCTTGAGGGGGCCACTTAGGGATCTGGGGCAAAATTGATCCTGCTAGTGAAGGCAGGGGGCTGGACTCAATGACCTTTCAGGGTCCCTTCCAACTCTATGAGATAGGTATATCTCCATATATTATTATTATTTATTTATTATAAGTCTCTGCTTCATGAGCTGACAGTGTCTCAGATGGTGGCTTTGATCTACAGAGGCCACAGATTTCACTTATCTTCTGGCTATTCTGTATTGTTTCATCTTACTAACTGAAAAATGAGACCCCAATTCAAATCTAAAGCAATGGTGTTTGTGGCCAGTGTGAACTGGATTCTGTTTTTTCTAACTCAGGTATTGATTCAGAAGGACATGCAGCTAATTTTGTTGAAACAGAACAAATTGTACATTACAATGGGAGCAAAGCTTCGTTTGTCCAGGTAAATTCAGTGGCTTATCAGAATGGATTGCGTGACTAGCTTAAATTCAGCTGGCAAGTCTTATTTTCTTGTCTGCCCAAAACCTGATTTTACATTTAACAAGAAAAAACAAGTTAAAATATAGATGTCAGGAAGGTGTAACGAACAAGAACATGAAATTGCATTTAAGTTTCTGTTTCCTTTGTTTTCCAGACCCGTGGATCAATTCCTTTTTTCTGGTCACAGAGACCAAACCTCAAGTATAAGCCAAAGCCACAGATCAGCAAAGTAGTAAATCATGTATGTGTGTTTCCTTGGATGTGTGTGGGTAAAATGGAATTCAGTGTTTGCATGGATATAATATGGTAATAAACTTAACATTGCTGCTCCTTCTCATTAACATAACAGTATGCTGTTTAAATCTGTTCTTAAAATAAAAGTCAAACATTACCTTTAAAGTTGAAGTAGCAAGAGACTTGGGCCAGTGTACTAGCCTTTTTATCCATGGAGTCTTTGGCTCAAAGCTTGAATGAGGTCATAAGTATAAATGAGTGCAGTAGTCTCTTCCTGGTTCTCATTTGTGTATAGTGATAAAAACCACTGCAGTATTTGGCACAACTAGTAGTTTATACAAGAGAAGCCCAAGACTGTTGCAGATGAGAGCTGAGGCGCATTGGCAGAGCAGAGTACAGATATTTGCCTCATTTGAGCACCACATTCTCATCCAGAAAACAACTTGTGCTGTTACATTAATGGATTCTTGTAATGTAGCAATTTTAGTAAATTACAGACCTATGCATCTCTAAAGACCCGTGATGTCACTTTTTTTCTCCTTTGTTTTCTAGATGGATGGCTTCCAAAGACATTTTGACTCTCAGATAATTAGCTATGGAAAACAAATGATTGTTAATTTGGTATGCCTTTAATTATTCTGCTTAGTTAAATTGTTTGCCTCTCCTTTTTAAACAAATTTGAATGATTGGTATTACCATTTCATTTTTCACAGGTTAACCAGAAGGGCTCAGAGAAGCCTCTTGAACAAACATTTGCAAAAATGGTAAACAGCTTGGGAAATGGAATGGTCAGGTACATGTGAACTGAAATTATGATACATATGTGCATATTGTACATCTCTGGCTCCTTTAACAAACCTAAATGAAAAGTGTCATCAAATTGGTCATGGGGCCCTTATAAGTTAGCTTGTATGAGAATTGCATTTTTTTTAATACACATTGATACTGCACTGCAGGAAAAGGACATGGTCCCTGCCAGAAGAGTTTGCAATCCAACTGGAAATGATAGGCATGGGGTGCGTGTAAAGCGCATTGAGAGACAGGACAGCAGCATAAAAAGAAGGGAGGATGAGGGTTACAGTAATAAGAGCACATAGTTTTGGCTAGTGGTGAGTCTTGAAAGTTCTGCTTGTTTCTTTGAAGGGCAGATGAGTGTTTATTGACTTCATGGAAGAAATGTGCTTCCAGGATGAAAGAGGTGAGGCATTGCAGACCAAGGGGTTCCAGGTGTGAAGTCACATGGAAAAAAAACACCAAGACAAGGTCATTAGGCATACAGCCTAAATGGAGCATATGGGCCACAGGAGTGTGGAAAGCAAATAAATTATTATTAAATGTTCATGATTGCAGAAGTTGCAGGTGCATGTGCAGTTTAACAATGGTGATTCATCATTTTAAAATAGTAATCTTCACTTATTGACTTGCTTTCTTTAACCCTGTTCTTGAATATGTAGAGAATAATATGGATTTTCTACAAATCTTAAAAATTTTATTTTTTTCATCCCAGAGATTCTCCTGCAAGGGACTTAGACATTTGTTGGTATCAGGAGTCCCTAACAAGTTTAGGGGCCAAATCCTGCCCTCTAGCCTGAATGCATAATTCTTAATGACTTCTGTAGAAGCTGCACATGCACATTTAAGGGCAAAATTTAGCCTTGAATGCAGTTAATCTTGTATAGCCTGCATTTGCATTGAATTTTTAGTTGTTTCCCATCGATCGATCATTTTACAAGGCTCTTACGGAAGGACAGGGAATTAGATCACTCATATTTGTCTGCGCCTTGCTGCCCTCTGCCCCTTTCAGCAGTTGCAGTAGTTTTGCTGTAGATTTGCATATTTAGTCATACATGTTGATTTGTGAAGAGGAGGACATGTCTTTAAGAGCACTTCCAATGGAGAGTTTCTATTCAGTTTTCAAAGCTAATATTGGTTACATCTTTGAGATAAATGACTTGTGGGATTCTTTGCACTACTTTTTGTAGAACTAAAAGCCATTTTGCAGAAACTGAAGTGTAAAATCCTATCTGTTGCCTGTTTTGTTTTTTTCTCCGTTGTAAGTTCTGCAGATGTTAACATTTAAAAAATTAATGGTAACAGTCCTATTTTTAGCAAAAAATAGGGTTTTGCTACTTTAATTGCTTTGCATGGCATTTACCTGCCATCAGTAATCATTCATAATTTATGAATGTCACCTCCAGTCCTGCACAAACCATCTAGAAGAGTCTTTAATTAAAAAAAACACAGTCCCCTCCTCCAAGAATTTTACTCCTGTTTAGGGTGACCAGATGTCCCATTTTTAAAGGGACAGTCCTTTTTTTGGGGACTTTTTCTTATATAGGTGCCTATTACACCCCACCTCCTGTCCTGTTTTTTCACAGTTGCTATCTGGTAACCCCACTCTTGTTGTCTATAGCAAAGGTATACTTTTGCAGCCTGAACTTGTTTAATTTCTCTGCCCTTGTTTGGTCTCCTCTTTGTATAGATTCTAAACTCTTAAAACTGCGTGACTCTGTTGTTTTGAATTTCCTATTTGGAAATGAGCACCCTGTTGCCATTAACTGGTTGTTGTTGGGGTTTTTTTGGGGGGTGGGGAAGGGGTTATTTGCTAGTGCTTGCTGCTATTTGATATTTGACCTCTTACTGCCAGTTTACTGAATTTTGCCAAACTTTTCTCATCGTGGCCCACCTGCTTTTGTCCTGTTTCTGCCTTTCTCCTCTTCTAACGTTCCCATACTCCTTCCATCATCCTGTCTCATCGCCCATCCATTCCTTTGTACATTATATGCTAGCTCCACCTCTTTGCCTCTGTTTCAGGAAATATATAAATACCATTTGTAGCTTTTTAAACTACATACAAAGCAGAAAGTGGCTTAGAAAAAAGCAAATGCAGGTCCATCTGCCCATCCTTCCTTCCCTATGTTGTCTTGTAAATATGGTAAATGAACACTTGGATTGTAAGCACTTCAGGACAGGGACCATGTCTTTTTAGTTAAGTTGCCATGCACCCTTACGGTACTATATAAACAGTAAATAGGAACTGATGACTGATTCAATCCCTGCTATTCACAGGTGATCCTTTATCAAAATAGAATTAACAATTAAAAACTATACTACTCAGTAACTGCACTGATCTACTGCAGAAGATCCAAGCCATGATTCCCATTCCAGGTTGATATCCTAGTCCACAAAGCATGAATGTGTTGCCATGGCAATGTTTGGAGGGAGGAGGAGAGAATGTTGCACCTCCACACATACATGTATCCAAATGGAGTTACATTAGGAAATGGTGGCGGGAAAGAGAAGCCTTTCCTTAAGACTCCAGCTGAGGCATGAAACCCACGTCCCTGCACCCTTTTGGGAAAAAGATAATTAGACAGAAGTGATTTTGTAAAATATTAGTGAACATGTGCTTCCTTATCCTGCTTCCAGAGTGGTAGGATCATCTAAAGCAGTGGTTCTCAACCAGGGGTCCGGGGCCCCCTGGCGGGCCATGAGCAGGTTTCAGGGGGTCTGCCAAGCAGGGCCAGCATTAGACTCGCTGGGGCCCAGGGCAGAAAGCTGAAGCCCCACCGCATGGGGCTGAAGCCCGAGGCCTTGAGCCTCACCACCTGGGGCTGAAGCTAAAGCTTGAGCAGCTTAGCTTCACAGGGGCCCCTGTGGTCCCAGGCAATTGCCCTGCTTGTTACCCCCTAACACAGGCCCTGGCTTTTATATGCAGAAAACCCGTTGTGCCACAGGTGGGCCGTGGAGTTTTTATAGCATGTTGGGAGGGCCTCTGAAAGAAAAAGTTTGAGAACCCCTGATCTAAAGGAGTGCAGAAATTTGCATCCTTAAAATGTGCAAGGTGACATTTCAGAAGAGGACAGAAAAGCAGGAAACATGTCCGATATTTATGGAACCCAGTTTTAAAGAATTGCTCTTAAATTTTGGCTGATGTTGGCAAATCTTCATCTGAAGGAGATCATTGCTCTGCACTTCAATATTTATCAATCTTTCTTTTGAAAAAATTACCTTTTTAAAAATACAACTGTACTGTGATCTCTTCAGATCAGTGAAGAGTGCCGTGAATTTATTTGATCAGATGTGCTTGTCTCTGAATAGATATGTAGCATTTGACTTCCATAAAGAATGCAGTCGAATGAGGTGGGACCGACTCCAGCTCTTGATGGATCAACTCGCAGAACAACAAGATGAGTTTAGGTAATCTCTCTCTCTATATAGCACTATGTGGACATCTTGTGGTGGCTAGCATAAAGTGATTAGATTGTTAGATGCCCAGCAGATCCATAGAGCAGAATCTATATCCTCAAAAGTAGATCACTTTCTCATATGGATTCTATGGCCTTGAGTTGAAGATGCATATGAGATCAAGATTACAGGGTGGAGTGTGCAGATATCTTTGTGTGATCTCTCCCTCCTGCTCAGCAGCAAAGTAGAGGCCTTAATGTGGGTTTATAATGCAATCACTCACCATGGTTTTGGTTCTGTGAGTAGCTGCAGCCAACTAAGCTGTGAAGGAGAATTAAATTTGTCTTTTGATGAAGGGATGAGGGGTAAATACAAGTCTGCCTATTACATGTGAATGAGAAATTACCAAGCACAACTGCTTATCTGTTTTCAGTGTGGTAATTTCACATGCAGTATTAATGCCATATGTGAGCAACCAGACACCAACCCTTCCTGATTTTTTTTTTTTTTTTTTTTTTTTTGGATTCACAAAAAAGTAGCAAACGTCCAACTTGATTTAATATCCTTTCCCCCAGTAAAGTTATTTCATATACGAAATGAATTTGTATGATCTATGTGAACAGTTGCTTAATGCATTAGTCTTTATTTTATTATTCACCGCTCATAGATTTACAGGTTATGAAGGGAAAACTATTTACTTTGTAGTTCTGCTTCTTTGAAGATATCATCATCACCGTTTGGGTCTCAAGTCTACGGCATGAGGCAGACCAGGAACTCCTATATCTAGTGTTTTGAGGGCTAAACCCCCATTTCCACACACACGGTTGTCTTCCCCTGTAATGTGAGGAACAGCCCACTGAAACCTCTGCCAGTTCCATTTATGAATGAAGGCTTGAACCATTGATGTAGGCTGACATAAATCCCTCACTCTGTAGGGATAGTACAAACCAAACACGCTCCTGAGGATATAAAAACCTGAAAAGGAGCAGCCCATAAAATCTGAGAGGAGGTGAACAGATAAGAATCATGTGAACCCTTCAAAGAAGCAGAATGAACAAGTAATTTTGTCTTTAAAATACCAGCTGTATAGGATTCTCAACCCTAGAATGAGTAACTGAGAAATGTCTTAAAACTAATAATACACTGTAGCACGTAGTGAACTACACCTCTACCCCAATAGAACGCTGTCCTCGGGAGCCAAAAAATCTTACCGCGTTATAGGTGAAACCGCGTTATATCGAACTTGCTTTGATCCACCGGAGTGCGCAGCCCCGCCCCCCGGAGCACTGCTTTACCGTGTTATATCCAAATTTGTGTTATATTGGGTCGCGTTATATCGGGGTAGAGGTGTATGTAGGCACATGCCAAAACCAATCAGCTTTCTTTAAATAAAGGAATGGAACTGATGTCTCTCAAAATAAGGTATTAAACAAAGTTATTTGATTTGTTTTGAGAGGAGTCCTCAAAGTATGGCTAACACTGGGGAGCTGGAGAGTTTGGGCTCTCTTAAAAATCAGATTCTGCAGGCCTGAGACAAAGAAGCAGCATTCTTCTCTAGAGGCTGAAGCCAAGTCTTAGTAATTGTGTAGTGTAAGGATTGTGTTATTACCATGCATACATCATGACTACAACATACTTGAAGGTGGAAGTGGAACCTGCTCTTCCTCCGATAGGGAATACCAAGGTTCATAGCAACTGCAAGCTAAGGTATTGAAGTGTGTAATGCAGTAGGATAACCATTTAGACAAGTATAAATAATATGTTATCAAATAAAATTAAACCCAAATGGCAAAGAATTTAACTTGGGGAAAGATTGTTTTGGGTAACTAAAAAAACCTGTTATAAAGTATGCAGTCATAGAACATATTTTGAAGTGGATTTTAGGTACCTATTTATATACACATTTAAATGTATCGTGGATCTTAGTTATTTTCTAGTTGATTCTGATGGTAAAGTGGTGACTCAGCAGGAAGGAATATTCCGCAGTAATTGCATGGACTGCCTGGACCGGACTAATGTGATTCAGAGCCTATTAGCACGTCGTTCTCTGCAAGCACAGCTGCAGGTCAAGATTTTTTCTAGTTTGTTTTTGTTTTTTCAAAGCTCTTTCTGTGGGGGTGGGAGGATGGGTCCTCTGTCAGGAATTAAGTAAAACTAAAGTTTGTAGTAGCTTGCACTCATAAATTGCTTTAGTACTTAAAGGCCTGCTTGAAATTAAAATGTACTGTCCAGCTTTTAGCTGGACGAAAAAGCTATGTCCTACATAAACTTAAATACTGACTTCCTCTGAGTTGCTATTGAATTGTAGTGGTTTTTTTGTTCTAGAGGTTAGGTGTTCTGCATGTTGGACAGAGAATTGAAGAACAAGCACAATTTGAAAAAATCTACAAAAATGGTAGGTTAAAGTTAAATTACTGTTTTTCAAATAAGGACTCAACAGCCTTTTTTAAAGGAAAACAGACATAATTCTATGTCTTTTTTTACAGCATGGGCTGATAATGCGAATGCTTGTGCCAAACAATATGCTGGAACTGGTGCCTTAAAGACAGACTACACAAGGCAAGTTAGAGACAGTTCTGTTTTGCGGACAATGCATTTTTGTAACTTAATTATCTACAGATATTTCAATTTTCCAGACACACATTAACATGTAAGCTGGTAATATTAACTACCTCTTACTAGAAAAATTCAGCCTAAGTCAACATGATATAATAAACAATAATATACCTTTTGTCGTTTAAAAAAACATTAAAAATCAGGAAATAAAAATCAATATGGGTTTATAAAATATTCCATCTTGTTTTATTGCATGATGGAAAACTGAGTCTCTGAGGAACCATTTTCCTGACTTCACTCACAGATCTTTCCATCCTTTCTTAACACTTTTTTTTCATAAAAATCTATTGCCTATAGGAGTTAGACATTGCAGAGGCAGCACTAGACAGTTGCATCTTTGTCCTTAAGTATAAATAGGTACTTGATACGATTGTTAATACAAACCTGAAAGGATCATAAAACTGAACATCACTTAGTATAACTTTCTACTTTCAATTTGCAAACAGATTAATTCTAATATGCTCATTAAACCACTTTTTTACAGAACTGGGAAGAGAACTCAGTGGGGCCTAATAATGGATGGCTGGAACTCATTAATACGTTACTACAAGAACAACTTTTCTGATGGATTTAGACAAGTAAGTTGGGTTTTTTTCTTTTGCAGATAGGTACTTAGTTTTTAGTTCTTAGTACTAGTACTTAAAATTGCTATGCATTTTAACTCTGTATGTTTGTTACAGGATGCTATCGATCTGTTTCTTGGAAATTATTCAGTGGATGAAGTAGAGTCTCTCAGCCCTCTACATATACAGAAGGACTGGAAGTTCTTGGCTGTGAGGATTTTTTTTAATAAGCTTTGATTCACACTTTTGGAAACTAAATGCTTTGTTTTTTTTATTTGCTTCAGTAAACCTAAGTAGTTATTGACTGTTTGTTTATGTGGGGCCATCTGTGTCTTCTGGTCCTGTTTTTTGGTAGCCATTTACGGGAGGACTAAGTCCAGAACATCAGCCATGACACACAGGGAGCATCCCTCAGACATGGAGTTGGAAGGAAAGGGGCTCTTTGGCCTATTGTACCCCTACTAGAAAGATTGGGATTCTTCTTGGATCTCTTGCTTTATCTGTTCATTAAGAAAGAAAAGTGGAAAGGGGTAACCATTTTTAATGTAATAAGAGCCATCATTGTTGATCTAAAAAAAATCATAAAGATGTCATCTCACAAAGGCAAATACTGGTTTCTGTTCTCTTCGATGTCAGTGCCAAGATAGTCAGGAAGGGGAGGCTAAACACTAATTGAATTTCAAAACTGCAGTTATAACTAAAAAGGTCACCGTAGAGCACATGAGGGAAATGCAGAAAGTAGTATGGAGAATACCTACACTGACCCCTTCTGTTCTATACACTCACTACACAAGTGGGATAGATTAACACTGGAGACTTTTATGGAGGGTTGTTCAAATACCCAAACAGAACTAATGAACTTGATCTTTAGGTGAGCCTAAACAGGCAGAAACCAAGCATATTATCCTCTAATCTTAAATATACAGTTAAAGCATTATTTAGATTAGCTCTAAAACTCAGGAGGAGACTGTTTTACCAAATCAGGACATCAAAGAAACGATGTAACTTTACCTGCTACAACGCGAATTATAAATATAATTTATTGAAGGAAATAATCAATACAATCATATATTTCCTTTTTTAATTCTGTTTTTCTTCTTCCTCAGTTGCCTATTATTATGGTCGTTGCTTTCTCAATGTGCATTATCTGTTTGCTTATGGCTGGTAAGTCACTATTTGGCCTACATTTGCAAAATTCACTTGCAAGCATACACTTAAGATGTTGGAAGTTATTCACTGGGTATGTGCTTATGAGTTATGAGATATTCAAGTCATACCTCTAACCATACAACCTGGAGCTATGCTTTTCTGGGTCAGGCCTGGTCAGTACTTGGATGGGAAAGCTCAGATGCTACAGAAAGTAGTGCTGGACATTCAGCAGATGGCACTCTTCCCTCTGCTGAATCAATGTTACAGCGGGATATTATGAGTAATCACTTCTGCTTAACATGGTGGTTGAATCAGGTATAAAATTGTTAGTTAATAATTCTATGGCACTTCTTAAAGGAGTAGAATTGATAACGCTGACATCCACACCAACCCCCTATTTAGGTTATGTTCTGCTTCCCTGAAACTCCCCCCTCTGTTTCAGTTGGATAAGGTATTCACTTGGAGTGTCTCTCCATTTTGGGGGGTCGGGAGAGACCAGCGGCAGCAAATCTCAGAGCCTGGGTCTGCAGACTTTGACTCATGCTATGGCACTAAAAATAGCAGTGTAGATGTTCCTGCTTGGGCTGGAGGTTGGTCTCTGAGACTCCCCTCCCTTGCTGGGTTTCAGTACCCAAGCAGGAACATTTACATTACTGTTTTTAGCACAATAGTGGGAATCCCGTGAGCCTGAGTCTGTTGACCTGGGCTCTGAAACTTATTGCCACGTGGCTGCTTTTTTTGCAGTGTAGACGTACCCTTAATGACCTAAATTCCTGTGTAGGTATGTGCTGTTAAATCAGGGGTTCTCAAACTGGGGGTCATGACCCCTCAGGGGGTTGTGAGATTACATGGGGCTCATGGGCTGTCTGCCTCCACCCCCAAACCCTGCTTGGCCTCCAGCATTTATAATAGTGTTAAATATAAAAAATGTGTTTTTTAATTTATAAGAGGGATCACACTCAGAGGCTTGCTGTGTAAAAGGGGTCACCAATACAAAAGTTTGAGAAAAGTTAAATGATTACCAATCCTACCCCTTTTGCTTAGAGGCTGACAGCATTTCAGTGGCAGGTCAAGTGTTTGCTATATAGGTCGTAAATCAGTTTGTTATGAAATTGCTTTGGAATCTCTCTGAATTAAGGTCTATGTGAATGCCAATTTTTATCCAATGTAAATTAGCCTTTGCTTAACAGCAGAACATTAGTTTCCAAGCTAGGAAACTCTCAGAAGGAAATATACAGTACAAAATAACAGGCTCTAGTATATGTGAAGCTGATCTGAAATTTCAGTTCTTGATAAAAGCTTCCTTATGAGCACTTTGCGAACTATTTTATTGTCATGCTAAAAATGCTCTCTCCACTCTTTATTGAAAATGACTTACTATAATGTTTATCTGATTACAGGTGATACATGGACTGAGACACTGGCTTACGTGCTCTTCTGGGGAACTGCAAGCTTTGGAACTTTAGCTATCATCTTTTACAATGGCAGGGATTTTGTAGATGCACCAAAACTGGTCCAGAAAGAGAAGATGGACTGAATTTGTGTGTGTGGAAAGCGGCTTAGCATGGAGGACTCCTCAAGCCATACTTGGAGTCTCTACTGACCTGCTTTCCACACCAACTAGTGGTCTTTCTAGCTTTCATCTTTACGGAGAGAAAAAGTAAATTGTGTCCTTCACTTGGTGGTGGGAATTTACAGTTGAGATCTGGTTTTACAGTCTTAGTCACAATGATCTTTGGAATATTGCATTAATTGAGGAGGTTGCACTCATAACAAGATAACTTACAGGTGAAAGCCAAAATATCCGTGTTGTCTGTAGAGTATTATAGGATTCGAACTGGCCTACTAAGCTGACAGCCCAGCAGGGCAGTTTCATTCAAACATGATCTCATAATCTTAAGAGATCTCTGCTTCTGTTCACATGTCACCATGTCCAGCTGTGGCAGAATTAGTAATATAGAGTCATATCATGTTCTTTGAGCTAATGTAGCATCCTACTAAGTTTTCCTTCTAGACTTTCAGCTGGGTTTCATTTGTCATCATAAAAGCAGGCACTGTTAGCACGAGTCCTTTGCATATTTTCATTAGGGTAGAGAATCATACCTTACTGTTTCTATCAAAATGCAAGTCTTCTGTTCTGCCTCATCTAGGACTGATGCAATATTCCATTAAATCATTGGGAAGATGAGTTATTGGTGGACATTTCTGAAGTTGCAAATGTCTTGCACTACCTAACTACTGCAGTCTTCAGATGACTTTTTATTACAGCTAGACAGCAATTTAAGTGTGATTCAGAAGTTCAAATTAGGTTGTCTCTTTTTAAGATGTAAATGAAATCAAAGAATGTAAAACTTCTTTACTGTGTTTATTGACCCTCATGCTAAAGGTCCAAAGTATTCCATAGTTAAAGAACAGTCACAATGTAGAAGGTACACCTCATTGTTTTGCCAGTCTCCTGCTTCTGTACCTTTTGGTTATGTAGGATAACCTGTGGAAGAAAGAATACAAATCTTTGAGGTGACAGTCTTCTGCTAAATTCCATGTTTGCACTTGGGGGAAGCAGCAGCAGATTGCTTTTCATGCATGATAAAACTCTAAAAACTAAGCTATGAAAATAATTTGTTCTGATTATCAATAAATGTGTGTCTTTAAATTTAGTGCTTCCAATCTACATAAAATAGCTAATCTGAATCAAGGACCAATTTTAAACTATTTTGTCACTTGTTTTATGATTTAAGTTCAAAACCAGACTGAAATTTGCTTACAGCACTGTGCATTGTTTAAGTTTTTCCTGTAAGTACAGTTGTATATCCAGATTGCAATTATGAAGATTAAATATTAGAAAAAAAGTAGAATACTAGGGTTAGCACGGTTGTCATTAATGCCCTAGAACACAAAACACTGCATCATCAGTGTTTCATTGTGTTATGATTGCAAAAAAACCCCAACTGTACATATTTTCAATAACTGTTCATTTTAACCTTGAATGTTTCTGAAGGCCTCTTTGGGTTTTGTTAAACATTACTTGTTCATAAGCACTAGTAATAAAAATGCAGAGTACCTGTTTGCTTTTAGATGCTACAATGGAAATACCAGTTGACAGTTTTACTGAGAAATTCTCTGTAACTTAATCTGACATCAACTCCATAATGGGGAAGAAAGTATAAGAACTCTATAGTTAAATATTTAAATAATGGTTTGTATGCCTCATTGGCAGATGATTTGAAACTTAGCTCAACTGTCTTACAGTGTGTATCTAAATCTTTCCGTGCATCTCCCATTAAGAGTTTGTTGCAACAGAGACCAAACCTGGACTGCTACTATAACCACATTGCAAGAACTAGAGTAATGTAGGTTTTGAGACTTGGAAGGGCATCTGTATTCCAATGCTTTGCAAGGAGATTGTATTTCTAAGTTCACATATGGTGTACTCATAAATGACAATAAAACTTTAATCTTTCTTTTCTAGATCCTGACAGTTCTGTTTCTGTATTTTAGTTGAAGGGTTAAAAAAATGCAAACTTTAAAAATTGGTTTTTGGAAACTGCTGATCATCAGAAAGGTACATTCTGAGTCGTTAATCTGTAAATACAAAATTAAAGGCCTTCTATTTTTATACTTAATCCACTAAAAGTTTAGTTTAAAACTAAGATTTTAATTAGCATAATATGTTCCATTTCCCTCTGCCAAGTATGGATTTTACCTTTCTGAAAAAAGAAGTGTTTGGGAGACAAAGGAGAAGTTTAGAAATAAGACCTGAAGTTAGACTCCCTACTTGAGTCTATTCTTTGTCCCTCCCTTTACAAGGCCAGCTTAGACCAGTGTTCTTGATTGGCTCACAGAGTGTTAGACACATGAGGTGAAGACTGCACATCTTATTCAGATAATACCACTACCGTAGCAGTTTACAATGGGCTCCTTCTGTATTTCCTTTAATGACCTTTTTGTATCCTCAAAATTAGAGGAATGGTAGATTGCCAAGGAATCACATCTGTCAGAAACCTGCTAGAAACAGATTCCTGAAGAGAGATGGGCACTCTTATTTTTTTATATTATATATAATACTTCAAAGATTCAGAAAAGGATGTTTCTGAACTCTGAATCTCAACTTTTGGCAGACTTAGGACTCTAGCCCTTAAATTTACATGAGACCAAGTGTACATTCGTATCAAGATGATACTGAACTGGCAGTTACTATGGATGATAGTTCTATTATCTCAACCACCCTTTTCAAAAATGCCAAAGGAGGAACAGAAAGTGTGTCAAGGTGAAGATAGTATATGTGAGCTGTACAGTAAAAGAATGTAATTCATTGAAAACAGGCACATCTGAATGTATAGAAGCCTTTTATTTGTTTGTTCCAGCTTGACGGTACAAATGCACCTTAAAAACACCACTCTCTCTAGCTACTACTATGTAGCAAATTTAAATGTGGGTACTGAAATGCATCCAACTCTCTCCACTGTAGAGTAGCAGCTAATCAGACATCATTTAAAAAGTGGGGAAAAGGGGAATTTTGGTTAACAAGTCTTTCCTTAAAAATGCCATAGAGTCTCTACTGCCAATACAAAGTAGCTATAATCTTGGTTTTTTGTTTTTGTTTGTTTGTTTGTTTGTTTGTTTGTTTGTTTGTTTGTAGTATCATGTTTAACTAAGGGCACAGAGCTAAAGTGGAAAGACAGGTCTGTCTCATCTTACACTGGGGTTACGTTCCGCGGTTAGCACGTAAAGCGAAAACCGCGTATAGTCAAAATCCCATTGACTTTAATGGCGGGCGGAATCGCCCACACTACAGGAACAGTACATAAATTGCTATTTTTATCTTTTTTTTTGTTTTTTGTTTTTGCCGACCGCGCAAAGCTGAAATCGCGCATGTTAAATGCGTGTAAGATGAGACAGACTTGTATGTCAATATTTTATTCAAAGTCCCTTTTATTTGTTAAATGCTGATTGTAGAATACTCATCTTTACCATCATGGAAACAATTACATATTTTCTTTCAATTGGCATTGTGAGTGATGTATAGGGTGACGATACATAGTTTTGGCTGGGACACTCTTTTTCTGAGCCTGGTCCTGGATCTCCTGACTATTTTTTTGGCAAAACTGGGCATTTGTCCTGTTTGCTTTTGCAAACGGGACAAATGCCCAGTTTTGGCAAAAAAGTCAGAATGTTGTCTTAGGCAAGCGATAACTCCAGGTGCCTCCGGCTGACAACCCCACAAGTGGCAGGGCTTGGGCTGACAGCCCCACAGAGGGGAGGTGTCCCACTTTCATGTTGGGAAATAATGGTCTACATCAACAGGGGCACCATATTAGTATTTATTTATCACAGTGCTATAAATAAACCTGTAGGTGAATGGGGTTCATTTGTACAAGTTTATAGAGTTTTATTCATGCAAATAATTACGTTGAATTGCATGTATTTGGACTGGAACGATGTCACTAGCCACACTATAGATAGGTCTTGCTGCAGTACAGCTGTAGTGGTCAGATAAGTTTTTGATCTGTCCTTTATACCTTCCTTGGAAAGAACACAGCATTCAGAATCAGTGTTTCAACCAGGGCCTAGGCCCAATCACCCCGTGCATTAGACTTACTTTCCAAAACTCTAACCTGTTTGGGGCTGTACCATAGTTGCTGCTCTTACCTGGCCAGAGTTGGGCTGTTTGAATTCTGACAGTACCTGCTGTGCATGGAGTCTAAGGCAGATCTAAAGGGGAGGGCTACAGCCTGCCCAGAGGCTGGCACCTGGGGTAAAATGGTAAATAGTCTTAAGAGTGCTGCTGATTCTTGGGATGGGCCAGGCCCTTCTGTAATTCTCCACTAACCAATCCAGGGGCAAGGTGGCTCTGGGGCGTTGGAATGCAGGGGGAGGAGGCGAGTCCGTGTAGTGTATTAAAGTGCTCTCTGTACTAAGCAGTGTACTGAGCATGCTCAAAGCAACGACGAGTCCTGTGGGACCTTAAAGACTAACAGTTGTATTGAAGCCATCCGAAGCCACTGCCCTTCACCCTGCCCTTATTAGGATTGTGCAGACTGCTTTTGACGGGTTAAAAAGCGCCAAAGGGGGCGAATCGATAATGGCATAGAGAGTACAATTATGAAGTTTGTGAATAAGCTGCACGCATACAAAATGGGAAATGACTTCATCCGAAGAAGTACTGCGGAAAGGGATCTAGGGCTGACAGTGGACACAAGCTGAATATGAGTACTGGGGGAAAGGGTCTATGCAAAAAACCAGAACATCACTCTGGGCTATCTGCTCAACTGGAGTAAAAATTGGAGAGAGTCCAGAGAAGAGAGAAAAAAAAGTAAGGTCTAGAAAACGACCTATAAGGGAAGTAGCATCTTTTTACAAAAGCTGTTTTTTACCCTCTATACGTATAAATCACGGCTCCAGGTAGCACATTTCTACACGTAGCAATTCCACATACACTATCGTGCAAGAAACTGCTCCCCGTAGGCCTTTGCTACATCAGATAACAGTTTACTACACTAGCACTTCCTTACAATCCCCTACGTATCGGTAACTGCTACCAGTGGCACCTCCCTACGCGGGGCAGGGGCATGACGCGAGCCCAGCGGAGAGAGGGGGCGACACCACCGCGCCGGCGCGGCTCCTAGCACAGCCCGGAAGCGGCGCCAATCCGCCCCCCTTCGCCGCTGCGCCGCGTCCCCCGGCTCGGCAGGGGGCGCTCAAACCGCGCCTCTTCCACTCATATCCGGGTGCGAGGAGAGTCACTTCCGGCCGTTGAGTCGCTCAGTAGCGCCGTTTCTTTCACCGAGCGCCGGAGCGGCCTGGTCTGAGGCCTCCGCACCGAGCTCAATTTTTTTCCTCTCCCCGTTGCCGGGGTTGCCGCTCTGTGGTCCCGGCCGGCCGGCCTGACGCCCCTGCTCCGCCGCCATGAAGCTCGTGAGGTGAGATGGGCCCGGATGGAGGCGGATTGGGGGGCAGTGGGCAGCGGCGGGAAAGGCGCGCGCTGGGCCGGAGTATGGGCCTTCCCCCGTCTCGTGCCGCTCCGGCTGCTCGCGCTCATTCCTCCTCCCTCCCCCGCCCCGCTCGTCTCGCGCCGCTGTCGCCCCGAGCTCCCCGTTCCACGGCGGGTGTGAGCTGGGCACCGTTGCCCCCCACGCCCCTCCCCCCGCCCGCTGCAGGTGCCGCCTGGTATCGGCGCTGCTCTCGCCTCGCCGGCGCGAGGGGCTGCCAGGCAAGTCCGTGCCAGGGAGCCGCCGCNGGTGGCTGTTCCCACCCGCCCCGATCCTGCCCCACCCCCACAACGCGGGGCTGCCCCCGCCTCCCCCCGTGACTGCTCCTTTCCCAAGCATCCCCCTAAGGAAACTGGCGTTTAACCTCACGCACGTGGCTTTTCCCACCCCCGCGGTAGCGGCTGGCTCGTGGCACTTGGGTTGCGAGCCTCTGGGTTAGACCTTTAGCTGGATAGTTCTTGCTGGTCTCTGAACTTTGCTCGCTGGTTGTGACTCCATCGCTACTTCCGCTTTCTTCCTTAGCCAACAAGCAAACATGAATCCGGTTATTGATAAAAGAAAGTGCCATCACCCAGTCTGGTGTCGTCATTTCCCGCGTATTTTAAAGCAGCCCTCAACAAATTATACAATTATTTACCAGCCAGAAGATTTATTCTCTGGTAATTGTGAGATTGGCGGAATAAGGAAAAGTTTGGCTCCCTTCTCAGCCAGAGCTGCTAAACTCAGCAAGAGAGGGACTCCCTGTTCCAAGCTAATCCACATACAAAGAGCACTCATGCAGTGCTTGTAAGTGCTGCTATGTCAGGGCATTCCCATCTGTCATATTTAACTAAAGAAAACAAAAAAAAGCAAGTATGGCAGTGGATTTGTAAAAAAACCCAACAGCCTCCCTTTAAAGCAATGTTTAAAACACTAATTATCCCTGTTAAACGATAATTCAAACAATTGTTAAAAAAATAAATTATTTTTCACTTGTTTTCACCTCTTGCACTTCATTCAGCTTGTATAAATGAAAATAGGTTAGTTTGTTGTATTGTCACTTTCACTTTAAGGTTCATAAATGTTAGCACAATGCAATGGTGTTTGGGCTACAATGACTGTTTGTTAAATAACTCATTTCCATTAAATACCTTTACCATTGACGGCTTTGTAAAACCATTTTTGTAAAACTAAACAAATTCTGGGAATAAACTAGCCTGTTTCTGTTTCTGTTTAGGTACAGTTGCATTTTGGCAAGGGGTTAGACTAGATGACCCCTGCAGTGCCTTCTAGCCCTATGATGCAAGTAACGTACTTGGCTATTTGCACCATAGTAGTGACTGTAGCTGTTATATTTATTTTGTTAAAAAGCAAAGCGTGTCTTAAGTGACAGGTAACCAGCAAAAACCAGCTGCTTAATTAATGTTTTATAATGCTTGGCTTCCAAATAAAGGTGTAGCAGAATTGTACTTTGTATGTTTGGGGATTCTTTGGAGCAGTGTCCAATCAGGTTGCTTAGCAAGGGTGCTCTCTTATATGGTTTTCACTGTTTTGTTGTTGCAAAGTCTCAGAGTCCATACAGAATTACCTTTTTGGAATATTATGAGGTTTGAGATCGCTTCACACTTTGTGCAATATGTATGGCAGGGCCTGGGTACTTTCTGAAGATTATTCATGTATTGTGATATTGGAATGGAAGTTCTGTTTTTCAACTACACTTTTATTTTGCAGGTTTCTAATGAAATTGAGTCATGAGACTGTGACCATTGAACTGAAGAATGGAACACAGGTGCATGGAACAATCACAGGTATGATGTTCAAGATGTTGGACACTAAACCAAAATAATTAAGGAATTGATAGTGAAAGGAAAATCTGTTCTCTTCTAAAGAGACTCCACTGTGATAGCTAAATGAGTCTCCTTAAGAGATGCATTTTGTGAAATACTTGGTGACAAAAAGTTTAAAATCACCCCACAAGCAGTAGCATTAGGAACATCAGTTCAGGGTTCTTCCTTACTCAGATACTTGTTTGTGGTGAATGTTCAGACTGTACATGTATCTTTAATTTAAAGACCAGCAACAGGCAACTAATCTAATGTATGAGATGTTCTCAGAGTTTTAATAATATGGACCACATCTGAATAAATACTGTGTTGAGGACTACCACCTGACTCTCACTGGGGTTTACTGTTTGTTTTTCCCCCCCCCCCCCCCCTTCTGTTCTGTTGTTCTCTTTGACCTTCCCATGCAGGTTTCTTTGCTGCCTTCTGCTCCTGCATGTGCTTCTCGATCCCTTAGTTCCTTCTGCCTTGAATTTGCTGCTCAACTGCATTTTTCCCTTCTCCTACGTTTCCATTGACATTCTTCTTCATCTAGTAACTAGCATCTCCAGACCCAGGTGGTGGCTCCTGTTTCTTCTCCTCCTTTATATAGAGGCATCCCCTAATAAAGGCAGGTAAAAATGAGATGCCAGTTATCTGTATTTACAGGAAGCTGAGCTCTTTTCAAGAGCCCAGGTGCATGTAGAAGAACTGGAAGCATGGCCATCACTCTGACCTGCCAGCTCTTCATAGACCACCAGGAAGTGCTTTGAAACTCATAGATCATAATTGGTCACAATAATAGACCGGGGGCAAAAGGTCAAATTTTGTAATATTGTTTAATATTCTGTATTGAGATTCTGGGCTGTTAAATTATAATACTGAGAGCCAGGTACTCCTGAATTGTAATTATTGGCACACCAAGTGGCTTCGGGGAATCTCTTTTTTTTTAGGCCTTGTCTATACAGAGTTGCACTGGTTTAACTAAAGGTGTGTCCAGTCTACCCTCAAGTTTTACTGTGGATGTTTGTGTACAGCTGTCAGTAAGGGGTGTGATGTATATATTTTTTTTAACTGGCAGTAAAAACCCTAGTGTAGACAGTTATACCTGTATAGCTTATTTTGTTTTGTTGAACCACATTAAGCTATTCCGGTGTAAGCATGTTTATAAAGGTATAACTTCATCTACAGTAGGGCTCTTGCTTTAACTATGCCAGCATTGTCAAAGTGGTTAAACTTAAGTATAGACAAGGCCTTAGTTAAACCAGTGCATGTTTGTTTGTGGGGAAGCTTATTTCTATTTAGCTTAATCTGGTGCTTAAATACGCCACTCTTAAATCAAAATAAGTGTCTGTTCTTTAGACAAACTTGCACCTATTTCAGTACAGTGGTTTTAAAACACATCTTGTAAACTGGTGCTAATTTGTGTAGACAAGGGCTTAAACTGTTTCTTTATGTGTAAAATGGAGATGCTTATCTACCGCACAGTTTTGAGAGGATTAATTATTATACAATATTCTGAAAATATATGAAGTGCAGCATACATTTTTAAAGTTGTTATTCCTTGGGGGCACTGACCTATTTATGTGGTCAGCAGTGCCCTGATGGGCCAGAAGGCCCAAAAGAGTGAGGGTTTTTTGTGATTTTATTAATGAAGTAATATAATTTGCAGCCTTAAATTTTGTGATAGGAGCTCTTTACAGAAACAGTAAAGAGTACAACTAATTTTAATTGGCATGATCATCGGAAATAGAAAATTAATCCCAGTTCCTATCATGCATTTTGAAAACGTGTAGGATATTGCAAAATTTGACCCTAAAAATTAATAGGTCTACATTAGACTAAGACTTCACGCTGGAATGACATTAGAAACAATTAGCTTTGGCATGCCATGTAGTCTTCACAAAGCAACAGCCCTTACATTTATTGCCTAACATTATTTTAATTTTTTCTTGCTTTTTTTGATGGGCCCTAACACTGCCCTTCATTGCAGCAACACGTTGAAGTTTGGCAGAGGCATGTTCCTGGGATCTGCAAGGTGCCCTTTGCTGGCCCATGAAAATCCATGATGATTTTTCGTAGTTATGAATCCTTGAAGATCTTTTCTGTTGTCAAATTCATTAGTGTTCATTACTTGAGTGCACACACTGCCCTCGCATCTCACAGAAGAATGCTGTATATAACACAACCAGATCGCATACGTGCAGACTGGATTCTTTTCCACTTCTCTACTTTCCTGCCTCCTCTCTCCCCCTATTAAAATCCCAATTGCCTAGGAGATACATAAGCCTGGGAACCAGAAGATTGTGAATGCTTGACTTGCTATTTCTACAGACCTTAATTCTGTGCCCTTCACAACCTTTGTTGTTGAGTAAGGCCTTGCAGGTCACTGAGAGGTGTCAAACTGGGAAAGTAATCCAGACTGCTAAAATGGCAGACCCAAGTAGAGCTGGTTGGGAATTTTTCAGTGAAACTGTTTTTCATCAGAAAATTCCAGTTTGTTGAAACACAAACTTTTTGCAGTGATATATCAGTTTAGGCAAAACTCTCTCTTTCTTTGGAAAGGCCTTGGTTTTGTCCCAGTGCAGAATGGGGGATTTTTTTGAAATCTCAAAGGTTTTCACAGAGCTGGAAAAGTTTCTCATCTAACTCTAGACCCAACACTGTGGCCGCACTGCTGCCCTTTCTGTGTTTGACTGTGCTGTCTGTAAAATGTGGTGACTCCTGGATATGTAACCCACTGTTTCAGTCTGGTGTTTGTCCTCTGGTAGCTGGTCCATAGAAGATGATAGCCTTCTACTGCTGCCGGCCCTTTTAGTTAGTCCATTAACTCAAGTGCTAGAGAGCTGTGCTGAGGGTCCAGGGTTCATATATCACTGATGACTAGGGCCCTACCAAATTCACGGTCCGTTTTGGTCAATTTCATGGTCATAGGGTTTTAAAAATCATAACTTTCATGATTTCTGCTATTTAAAACTCAAATTTCACTGTGTTGTAATTGTAAGGGTCCTGACCCAAAAAGGAGTTGTGGGGGGGTCACAAGGTTATTGTAAGGGGGTTGCGGTACTGTTGCCCTTACTTCTGCGCTGTTGCTGGTGGCAGCGCTGCCTTCGGAGCTGGGTATCTGGAGAGAGGCAGCTGCTGGCCAGGATCCCAGCTCTGCCTTCAGAGCTGGGCCCTCAGCAGCCACCACTCTCCAGCTGCCCAGTTCTGAAGGCAGCAGCGCAGAAGCAAGGGTGGCATGGTATGGTATTGCCATCCTTACTTCTGCCCTGCTGCTGGCGGGGTGTTGCCTTCAGACCTGGGCACCCAGCCAACAGCTGCCATTCTGTGGCAATACTGCAACCCCCCTAAAATAACCTTGTGACACCCCTCCTACCCCTGCCCAACTTCCTTTTGGGTCAGGACCCCCAGTTTGAGAAACACTGGTCTCCTCTGTGAAATATGTATAGTATATGGTAACAGTGCACACAAGATCAAATTTCACAGGGGGAGACCAGATTTCATGGTCTGTGATGTGTTTTTCATGACCATGAATTTGGTAGGACCCTACTGATGACAAGTGATAGGTGAGGAGGGTGGTTGTTACAAATGCACATAATTATTTTATTTCTTTTTAATAAAATCTAGGAAATTAAATACAAAGAAAATTTGTTAAAATAATGTTAAGGTTGTAAAGTCAGGTACTTATAAGTTAGAAAATGTCATAATTAAGTTTGTCCATTAATTCTGCCTCCTTGTAGCCTTATGTATCATGATACATACGTTTTAGTCATGGGTATTTTTAGTAAAAGTCATGGACAGGTTACAGGCCCTAAACAAAAATTCATGGGCCTGTGACCAGTCCATGACTTTTACTAAAAACACCCGCCCTGACTAAAACTTGGGTGGGGGGCCACAGGTCCTTTGGGGTGGGTGGGGGGACGGTCTAGGGGGTGGCCCGGGACCCCTTCTGGTTCTGGAGGGAGGAGGTATTGGCGAGGCTGGCAGGGGCTTTCTACCCTGCCCCACGTCCCTGCAGCTCCTCGGAGGCAGGGACCAGAGCAGAGGCTCCACTGCTCCCACCACAAGCGCCAGCTGCCGCAGTTCCCATTGGCTGTGGTTTCCCAGCCAATGGGAGCTGCAGGGGCAGGGCCTGCGGGCATGGGCAGTGTGCGGTGCGGAGACTCTGCCGCTGCCTAGGAGCTGCAGAGTGGCCATGCCAGGGTGAGCCGGGGAGTCCCCCACCCTGAGGTAAGCGCCTCTCCATACCCTCAGGCCCTGAGCCCCCTCCCACACACCCAAACTGCTGCTGGCCCAGGGGCTGCCTGAGCCAGGCAGCCCCTGAGCCAGCACCAGCCACTGCAGAAGTCATGGAGGTCACAGACAGTCACGGAATCTGTGACCTCCATGGCAGACTTACAGCCTTAACGATACAGTCTTTAATTAAGTGATCATACACTTCTTTTTTTCTTGCAGGACCACTGTAACTTGAGTGCCAGGATGAGCAATGCTCCGTGAATAAACCAGGGTTGTGCAGTCAATGAGTCTGTTCGACCATTGCCTCGTTAGCTGTAGGGGAGGAAGGTATTTAGAGAACAAGATAGGGGACTACAGGAAGAGAAAGAATGGTCTTGTGATTAAGGCAGTTGAATGCTATCTAGGTGAATTGGATTCTGTTTCTTGTTCTACCAGACTTACCATTTGGTGGACAAGTCATTTAAATAAAATTTTTCACAGATAGCTATTAATTGTGCACCTCCTTTTCAAATGTAAGTCTAGTAACAACGTCCTTTCGAAAATGGCATTACCTAGCATGCTAAAAGTAACCAATTTTTTGATGCATTTAGTCTCTCTTCCCTAAAATTTGTCATCTGTCTGTTTCAGGAGTGGATGTCAGTATGAATACGCATCTTAAAGCTGTGAAAATGACACTGAAGAACAGAGAGCCTGTACAGTTGGAGACCTTGAGTATTCGAGGAAATAACATTCGATATTTCATTCTGCCAGACAGTTTGCCTCTGGATACCTTGCTAGTGGATGTTGAACCAAAAGTCAAATCCAAGAAAAGGGAAGCAGGTTGGTTTCTGATTTCACCTTTGTTTTATTCCATATTACTAAAGGGGTGGTTTGTTTGCTCCATAAATAAGTACTTTTATTGAATCTGCAGTAATCTTAAAAAAGTCTGGTTAGAACATTTTAGTTTCTGTGATTGATAGCTTGCTGTTTATTTTTTTCTGCAGTATTCTTTAAAAAGCAAAGTTTTGAGGTTTCTTGTCCTCTAGCTGGAAGGCACTGGCAATTTGTGGATGATTTGGTGTCCTGATAGTGAAACTAACGTATAAGGTTAACCTGGACACCCTTCTTAAATTCTACATAAATCTGAAATTGTGTATATGGTGTCCTACCAGAGAAGACATTTTTTGAAGTTTGAGGAAAAAATGAAACCAGTGAATTCTGAGAATTTCAAAATGACTTTTATTTTGCTTTTGAAGTTCACTAGTGTGTGTGCGCCACATCTCTGTTTGCGCTATTGACTTCAGGTTTTGTTTCTTAACCTCTATGAGAGCTAGTACAGAGAGGCCTCTCTTACTATGATGAGTGGATAACTGAGGAGTCATGTGCTACAGGTTAAAAAATGAACCTTTGGATTCTATATGGTCTCTGGAGATCTTAACTTTCATGATAAGCCTGGGATTTTTTCAGATAGGTAGGGTTCTGGCTCCAGCTCCCATCTACATCATATTTTCACACAGAGTGTTCTAATTTTTTCCTCAAACAATTCCTAAACAAAAATCTTTAAGATAGCATTAAAGTTGTAAATAGGGGACTATTAATTTAAAGCCACACTATTAAAACTTTGTTGTAACAAGAAAAACTAGAAAAAGGGAAGTTGTAGTTAGGGGTTCATAAACCACTTTACCTGTGTGCCATGTCTTCACCCACCTAATAAGGTATGCTTAAGATAACTTCACTTGAAGCTTTAAGATCATTGACTGCAGTTGGAAACAATAAACTGTGTGAATGGAACCATGGTATGCTTTACAGAAATGTTGGCCCCTTCTTTCCTCTTCAGTAAATAACATCCTAGCCTGGTTTGGTGAATGTAGTACTCTGAGATCTCTGGCCTATACACATTATGTGGATTGTATAAAGGGGATAAGTAAGCTGTAATGGAGTATGGGGTCTGTAATTTATATAAATAAGGGGATTGCAGAGTCTGGACCGTGTAGCACTAGTCTGTGTAGGAACATGGATAGGGCTCTCCACAACATTGTGTGACTCCCCCACCCACTATGAATAATCTATTGACCATGTGAGAAATTGAAATAGGATAAGAGGCATGCTGTTAGTTACATTGTACCATATGGGAAGGTGAACTAGAGAATGATCTTTGGGTTGTGTGTGTTGGATGGTGGCTTGTGGCATGTACTGGAAACAAATGAGGTAGCTAGATGTTAGTTTGTTTCTGACTTAATAAATTGAGACTGTGACATGGTGGGTAGAGTTCAAGTTATTGGAAATCTCAATAGTTTTTGGAAATTGAGTAAATGTAGTTTCAGGTTAATACACTTGTTCCTGAGTACCTCTGTCAAGTTTTGTTTCTACTGTCGTTTATTCTTATTTTTTTCAAATGTTTTTCTTCGTTGCGATCTGAATGGTTTTGTCTAGAATCGTTCCGTTAATTACCTTAGAAAAATAGGTAAAGAAATTTCAACAAAGCTTTCTTTTTAAGCTGGTGATATCCATTTCAGGTTGTTTGTGGAACTTACCTACAGAATTCCTCACTACTTGTGCAACTAAGCATTCAGATGTTTTCAGTTAATATCTATGTGCAGCATAACTATTCAAATTTTTCACTTATTAATTTCAGTTATTGGTAAATGAACACTGAATTAATCTGCCAAGAAGTAGTTAAGGTTCTCTTGGGGGATACATGCTGCATGTTTGTGCCAGGTTCTGCTGCCAACTGTGAAATCCTTCATTCCTCTGCCCCCCACTTACTTTGACAAACATTGGGGGGAGGAAGAAAAGTGCACTGTTATGTATTTCAAAATATTTTACTCTACAGTGTGAACAGGTTTTTACAATATTACACAGATGATTTCCATAAAATTTCTTGTTCATTAACCAGCTCAGTTAATCAGAAACCCCAACATGTATGACCTTAATATGTAATTAGAGCTATTTATCTCAATTTGCTAATCCTCCATAATAATGCACCTTACTGATGTTTTATGAAGACAAACCCATTTTTTTTCAGATCTTCACAATACTCTCCATCGTCTCAAACCATAGTTAAACATGCAAAGTACCACGATTAGAACACACCTCTAAATGGTTATGGGGTCATGCCCAGCCTCCTTTGGGTGAAATTGCACCATACCTGTTGATAGAATGTCATAAAGCCATATGATGCATATTTATCGCTTCCAATTCCCATTGCTTAAGAGGCAAGTGCCTTTTGTATGGGATATGCCTTTTTTTTTTAAAGTCCCTGCCTAATGGGATATATAAAATCTGTAGCAGCTTGGTCAGTAGTTCTGTCAGGCATGTATTAGGAAAAAAGACATGCCAACATAGTAGGTACATTTGTTATGAATGTGTGAATAGGACCTCACTTAGCATGTTCTTTCCTATTCAATATTGTAAGTCAGTTGGAGGATTTCCACTTTTCTTGAACTAAACTGTTGCAGCCAAGAGATGGCCAAAAATTGAAAAATGCTCAGCACCCAACATTTCTTATTGAAAACAATGGGAGCTGTTGAATGATCAGCTCTTGAGGAAATGTGGCCACTTTTTAGTTGCCTAAAACAGTGGTCTCCAAACTTTTTTGATCGCGCACCCCTATCAGTAAAAAATTTTTTGAGCACGCACCCCCTGCCATGTCGAAGCGCCCCCCCCCCCCCCCCCCCCCCCCCCCCCCCCCCCCCCCCCCCCCCCCCCCCNCTCTTGCACACCCCACTTTGGAGACCACTGGCCTAAAAGAAAGTTGAGCAGTTTGGAAAATCTGGCCCTACACTTACACATTTTACACCTACCTTTGCCTGTTTCTTTGATAATACATTTGGCCATAGATAATTAGTTATATGAATAGGGTGTGAAGCCCACAGTGTTGTAGCATCTTGTGCATTTAAATCCCAATTCCTGAATCGTTAGGCTTTATTGAGAGAGAGAGAGAGAGAGAGAGAGAGAGAGAGAGGGGCTTGAGTCAAGCTTTCATATTATTCAGAAAGCTAGTATATGCCTTTGTTTTCAGAAGTGAAAGTGGAGTAGATAGAGAAGCGTAAATTGTACAAGAGTTGTTTTTGTTTAAAAAATGCAAAAATCAAGTGCAAGGGAATTGAAATAGAAAAACAAAAACTTTGGTGTATCTGAAATTTGATAGCATTATCACAATCTGGTATCCAGTTACAAGTCCTATATGATAAAATACAATGTCTTTTACACTTGATACAGCATACACTTTATTTCAAATAACTTTTACACCTGAATAGAGTTTAACTTGTTCTTTGTTTTGTTTGCTTGCTCAGTTGCAGGAAGAGGCCGTGGCAGAGGTCGGGGCAGAGGCCGTGGCCGTGGCAGAGGAAGAGGGGGACCTAGGCGATAACTTCTCTCACACCACAGATACATGTTACAAAATTCTAAGCAGTCTGATATTTTTTGTACAGGTTTTGTTTACAATGTCGATTTTTAATAAACACAAATGTGGAAAAGTTGTCTCTTTTGTCAGTTAAGCCCTGAATGGGGTTTGTATTCATTGTATGCAACCGTAGAGCATTACTGCGGACTTAAACATGCCATGTTACCTTTGTTCATGCAGTTCAGTCGAGAGAATTTCTTTCCCTAGTACATACTATAATTTCACCTCTTGTTCTTCTCTGACCAGGTAAGCTACTTGTTATGTTGTAATACTGTTCAATCAAATGAACGTTGCTTCTTCCTTTGCAAGACACATACTGTGTTCTATTAAGGTCACATAACCAAAATGTAGATTTAGAGAATTTATACTTTTAAAATGTTGTGTTTTGTTTAACATTGCATTTCAGGGTGACCTCTTCTGTTGTACTTAAAAAAAATAAAAAAAAAAATAGTACAATTCTACTATCTAATTGAAACTTAAAATGTAACACATCTTGAGTTCATTCTGTTATAGAAAAACTTTCTCACAGGGAAAAATGGTTCAGGTCTATAAAACATTGGAATGTGGCATCATAAGATTAAAATCAAAATACATATCCATGGGTGTGAACTTTGTTGAAGTTAGTTGTATGGTGTGAGGCTTTTGTGTTGAGTGGTTTGTGAAACTGTCACAGATACATTTTACTGCTTAAAGATGTGCATCTACTAGTAACTCCCTAGAAAACAGGTACTGCACACAGTTGCATAGTGGAACCCGATATTTACTTCTATTGGAAACATAAGAATTGACACAGCTTATGCATAAGCTTAAGCTGTTTTGCTTTTACGTCAGCTCTTAAGAAATATTGACCTCCTTCCTAGTTTTTTCTCTCAACTAGAAAAGACTGTCACATTCAGATTACAAAACTTGAGAAGTCAAACTATATATATAAAACTTCAAGAAAACCACTCATGTACATGCATACTATTTTGAAGAGTAATTTCCAGTACTTCAGATACAAAAGAATTTGCTTTCATATAATTGCTCATTGTTTTAAGTAGGCAATACTGCACAGTGAGAAATAAGTCTAACATCAGTTGTCATTAGCCAATAATACTTGGTAACTTGTGCTAGGTAGCTTTTTGTGAGCTGTTCTTTGTATCTCAGTTAGAGACCCTCTTAAGGCTTCATCTGCCACAGAAGAACTTTTTGAACCACTGTGGGAGCTGCCAAGAGCACTTCATGGTAAATACATCACCCAAGGTTCTGCATATCTATGAATAGTTGCTACAAGTAATGGTTACTGTGGTCTCCGAGATCCACACAGTTATTGCAACTGGTGATAAAGTTTTCATGAGTCCAGTTATGAATGTTCACTCAAGAGTTGATACATTTCTCCTCTTCAGTCTCTTCATAATAAAAATTATTAATGCACCTATTGGTATACACATTGTGGATGCAGCCACAAGTAGTCCAATAACTGCTAGGGCATAACTTGGATAATCTTTTGTAACCAGTTGACCCTGCAAATAAGAGAATATTAGCATGAAGTAATGGTAGCCCTCTCCTCTTTGTAACTTACTATAAGAAATGAGATCCTTTACTACCCCAAAAGTGTTGGATCTTTAATTTTTGATGGCTGGCAGTGATCTTAAATTTATGCACAGTTTTGCTAGAGAACAAAGTTAAGTTGTAAAGCAGATGTTGGTGTGTAGAGGTGGTCAGTATACCTTGATGTAAATATCAAGGATTGGTATGGACTGTCACTTCAAGAGACATCACTCATTTTAGTTCCAGAGTTTGCTGTGCACAATACATATTTTTCTTCTTGTTCTTACCAAAAAGTTACAGTAGAAATAAAGAATCATGAAAACAGTTATAGAAAGTTGTTTATGCTAATGGTTGAATCCACAGCATTTTGTATCTGCATGATTAATTTTTGTCCCGTATGTGGGCTGTGGCAGGTGGAGAGAGATGGACTATAGAGCTTTAGTCACTACTGACCTAGGCTGGATTTGAACTGCCAAACTTGAGGCAAGGTACTAGTGGAGTGTGCTACACAAAATAAGTGAATTGTTTCATGTCAGTTCTCATACTTCCCAGGATAGGCCATTGCCTCAGTAATCTGAACAGAGGCCATATCCTGAACAGTCATGGAAACCATTACCTTTATCCCTAGACTACACCCTAGTAGATGGGGTAACTAGCGTTGCTGCCTGTGCTTATCTGTCTGTACTTGCTGTGGTTATTACTCCCATCAGCACCTTTTAAGAACACTAAGTTCTTTGAAAGTTGTTTTTTTTTTAATTGTAAGGTATGCCTATTTTAAATACAATATTAGTATGGCTCACTTCACTTCCTGTCTCTTTAAGGGGGATGAAGATGCTGTCTTAATCATGAGTTCAGAATAAGTCCTTCCCAGATTATGTATGCACATCTCTAAAGCACTCTGCTCTCAAGCAGTCAGAAAGTAAAGGTACAAGGTGTCACTTTTCCTGTTAGTGCCACTGTAAAAAGCCTGCATGTGTGGAATTCAAGGTTTAGTGGCATCAAGGAGCTAAAGCAATTTTTTTTTAAAGTTTTTTTTAAATCTAAACTACATGGCTGCAGTTCTGTTCCTACAGCATCACTGTCTTACGGGATTTAAACTCTTTTTCTCCCATGCTCAATGGGATTATCTGAATTCCAACTGTATCCTGCTAATTCTCCCTCTTCTTTAAATGTGCTCCCTTACCCTCTGACCCCTCACCACACTGTATGAGGCTTCATAGTCGCGGATAGTCCTCTCATTCTTGCAGTGAGCGAACAGAGCTGTGACCAACACTCCATGAGCTAATCAATAAGGAGGCTGTTCAATAGTGCTGTATGTGTGCCGTTAGTGCTGGACATACTATAGCTGACTGCTCTCCGCTTTGGTGGTCTGGGAATCCAGCTAAATTATGTAATACAACCCAAAGCTGCTGTATAGCTATTCAGAGCTTTACTATAGGTCCACTAATGTAATTAGTGCTTAAATGGAGAAACTGAATGGAGGCCTGCATCTTGTATTCAGCAGCACCATCTAGATTTCTCTGAACACTTGAAGGGATTGTCAGCTGTGACACAACTCCTACAGCTAGCATTGTGTGAGATACTACAGTGTATACTAGCTGTCTTTTAAGTGTTGCCCCTTATCACCAGTTTTGGAAGTTGGCAGCAAGCAACAAAGCTTACTATAGCTGGTGCAGGTAAATATTTGTTACAGCTGTTTAATGAGAAATGTTAGTGCTTATGTAAGCTTTTAACTTTGAGGCCAAATTTCTCACTGGAAACTTTTCTTAGCAAGAGTATTTCTTCCTGACATGGCACAGTTGTGATCCCTGTCTCTGCAAAATGTTTTCAGTCTTGCTGCACTGGAATCTGTGGTTCTCCAGCCAACAGCAGAAACCTACACCCTTTCAGATACCCAAATTAGCAGTGGCATGAAAACACTATAAACTTGATTACTTTCCTTTTAATAGCATAAAGGAACATGTCCTGGAATGTTGTTAAATTAATATTTACTTAAGAAAATCCAAATTGTTCTTTCTCTGTGATAAACACGTATTTAAGTACTTTTATAAAACATGTATTGTGCCCATTAGGGAGAATGAATTAGATTGTGATTCATTCTATTGTATGTGTAATTAGGTATGTGGGAGCTTTGTTCGAAGTACTGAAAACCTCTTGGTCTTGTGAAAATGTCATTTCCTAGGCACAATTGATCACTTAGTGTGGTATCACTGCTGTTTTTATAAATTTTGTGTTCAAAATATCACAAGTGATTCTAACTCTTAGATGAAAGCTTTATTATTTGTGTGAGGGTTAGGGAATGCAGCTGCTTCTGCCTGCCATTAAAATTAAAGACCCATATTAGTTCCAGATTGAAACCTGCTGTGTTAATTTTCAGCTGGTGCAATTTGAGCAGGCTCCCCCCACGCCTTGAATATAGTGATATCTCCTGGCAAGAAGGGACTGGTGATGAAACAAAGTGATAAGTAAAATAAATACCTGTGTGGCATCCCAGGCTTGGTACTGCAGTGTTCCTGTGCGGATGTAGTCAGTGAGGTAAAATATAAACAAGCTTATAATTAGCACAGGACTGGCAAAAGCCCACATAATTTTCCAATACCAGTTTGGCTTATGTCCGAGCATTAGGAGAAGGTCTTTTTCAAATCTGTTTAAAAAAAAAAAAATTGCATCGTTTGTTCAACTATACTACTATTTAGATTTTACATTAGTAGGTTAGATACTAGGAAAATCTTTCTACCTGTAAAGGGTAGTTAAGCTCCAAGGGAGGTTGTGAAATCCCCATCACCGGAGGTTTTTAAGAGCAGGTTTGACAAATGCCTGTCAGGGATGGACTAGGTTTCATTGGTCCTGCCTCAGTACAGGGGCCTGGACTTGATGACTTTTCAAGGTCCCTTACTATTTTAGTTCCTCGTTGTATTTCTTGGCCAGGAATACTCGGATGGATATAATTGCAGACAGCTAAATACCATTGGGCTCTACATTAGGAAAAGGGGTATTTTGAAAGATACGAAGGAAAAAGGCTTGTGGGGGCTTTCTAATGTGTAGGGCCTAGAGATTAATGTGTGAATCCTGTGACAAGTCCTATCTAAATATGTACAAATAATATGTTACTAGGTGTGCTCTACAACTATAAAGGACCAAATCTGCCTGTAGGAAAAAAATGCTGAGTAGGAAAAAGTGTATGTGACTAGGCAGGATGTGAGCTGAAAGAGACCTAACTGCAGGGAATTTGGCTCGCTAGGAGCATCTGCTAAAGTCAAAAGGTGTGTCGTGTATTGAGCAGAAGTTAAGTGGAAAACATTGGGTCATGGTAAGAGAGAGAGCTACAGAAAAGCAGGTAGACTCATTTATAATTTTTCCAGCTGTTTTTTTTTCACCCAAACAACTCCACTCTAAACAAATGCAGAAAGTTTCTATATTAGTTCAAAAAATGCAAGGTGCTCAGTTACCTAGTGGGTAGGAGACAGATTATGGCCCTGGCAGACATGCTTAAGTAACCCATGTGGACAAAACCTATGGGAAAGTGTGTCTTTGGCACTATGCAGTATCTCAAGATCCCTTGTGAAAATGTGGGAAATACTAAGAATGGGAGTCACATATTTGGTCCCATGTTTTGTATAATGATGTAACATACATCTATGAACTGGATGTAGTAAATATGTTTATATATTTTAATGACTGAATAGGATTTAAAAACTTTAAATTCACTGTTCAGCTAACAAGTATAAACTTAACATATCAGGGGTGTCAGTGTACACACATGTGCCCTGTTGGCCTCTGCCCTTCTAGAACACATCTGCTTGGGCTTTGCAACAGATGAGATCACAACGCTTTTCTTTGCAGTGATGAGATTTTCTTGGCCCTGGTTGGTGCTCTTGCAAGCAGTACCAAGCATTGCTCTGCCTAGTCTGAGGAGTGCCACTGACCTGAGGGGGACTGCATGGGAAGGAATTGCAGTCGCAAGACCCTTAAACACCAAGCTTTTTACCTCTGAATGGATGAGTCTGATTAAACTGTTCCCACCCAATACTCCCAGTCAATGTGTGTGTGGGGGCGTGTGACATCACGGAACACCTGCCAGGTAGCACAGTGCCCAGAACTCAGGACATGAGAACATGAAGGAAGCTGTTTTTCCATTGGCTGGGGATAGGGTGACCAGATAGCAAGTGTGAAAAATTGGGACAGAGGGTGGGGGATAATAGACACCTATGTAAGAAAAAGCCCCAACTATCTGGACTGTCCCTATAAAATTGGGACATCTGGTCACCCTAGCTAGGGATGGGGAACTGGGTTACCCAATTGACTCTTACTTCCCCCTCCCCTTCCTATTTAAACTCTGCCGTTGGTTAGGGTAACCAGAGCTGCTTGCTCTGTCCTGGGTGCAAGTGTTTTGAGGGCAGTGGAAGGGTTTGGGCAAAGGATGCAGCATGCGCACTAGAGCTAAGAGCAAGAATTAGGTGAGTTAGCAGGGAAGGGTAAGCACAGTTTAATAGTGGCCTCTGTAGGAAAACATAGCTGCAGGCTAAAGGGGAAAAAGCATGTTACCTAAACCAGTGGCTTAGGGCCAGCTAGTCCTTGAGGTGGGAAAAACCTGGTGGGGGAAGTGGGAACATCGGAGGCTCCCCTTAATCATGTCCATGGTCTCAGTGCTTTAGTCCAGGTGTGGGGTTTGTGCCTGGCATGAGTTATTTTGACCCCCAAAGCCTGCAGATGGGTGGAGACCAGGGAAGTGTGATGGGGCGTTGTGCAGCCGTACTGGCTCCTGCCACTGTGGCTCAGTCAGCTTTAAACTTCTGTAGGGAGTGATGGGGGGTCAGAGTTGCAGAGGATGTGTAGAGTGGTCACTTCAGCTCTAACCTTTCCCTTTCCCAGGGATGAATCCTGACCCCGGTACCCTCCCTGGGGAGGCTTGTGAGGGAACAAAAGCATGTTGCCGGGGAGGTGCCACCCCCACCTAGCTCTGTGAGTGTCACCCCCTCTTGGCTGCCCAGGCTGAAAGAACAGCTCAGTCCTCAAATCTGATGAAAGATTTTTTTTTCTGGAGCTGCTGTCCTGGCTTTCCCCAGTGTGTCCTGCCTGCACCATATCCCTGCAATGGCACAGTTACAGCAGTAAGGGAGGAGGTTTTAAACTCTTACCTCCTTAGCCCATAGACGTAACAAACAGCAATCGTCTCCACCAGAACGATGAGCAGCAGAGAGAGGGTAGCTGCATAGTCATTGAATATGTCGAACCAATAGTTTCCAGCCTCCATGGTGAACACCAGGCCAACAATGCAGTTGATGAAACACACGATACCTGTAGGAATAAAACAAAGAGGTTATTTTAGTCACAACGGAAAGGCAAATGTTACCAGGGCAGGAGTCGGAGGGTTTGCACTGAATAAAAGACATTGGGTTTTAGCCTGTTTTAGTGGTAATTGGTAGTCTTCTTAGGGGAACCAAGAAAACTAGCAATGTCTACATACTACAGTGATTGATGCTATATAAATACCCAGGCTAGAGCGTCGATGTGGGTGAGGCCTGTGCTACAGTTGTTAAGTGTATGTAGCTTGCATTGTAAAGCATTAAAGACCATTTCCCCACATTTGAAGAATTGTTGCTTCATGTGGCACTTTCCTATATAAATTAGCAGAGAAGCCTTGAAAAGGCACAGAGAGTTGCAATCAGCATCTGGGATGTTCTCTGATGGTACTAACTGGAGGGGTTGGAGAAAGTTGAAATTAACTCAATTTCCTCTTGCCTGTTTCCCAAGTTGCATTTAATTTTAAAGGCAGTATCTTAGTATTTCTGCACTCAGCACCAAATGTGAGGTGCCTTTGCATTTGCATACCTCCTTGTGAAGATCTCAAAGCACTTTGCAAACATCAATGAACTAAGATTCACAGCATCCCTGTGAAGCTGGAGGGTATTGTGATTTTTCTTTTTATTTGACCTGATGATGACCATCTGAATCTCCTATTACAACAGTAAAGGTGTGGCGTGACTGCTGTTACACAAAGACAGTATGAAGAAGCTAAAAAATATTTCCTTGCAACATATTTTCTCATGACCCTGCTCTCATACACTCTTATTGCTGGTTTGGTTATGAGCACAAAGCTATTGGCTATGATTTCTTGTAAATAGATATAGAAGAAGCATCCCTGATTATTTGTTTAATCACACATGCACCCTCCCACCTAATGGCCTTTGTTCTGTGTCATAAGAACAAAAAGTCTGAATGGTTTTGGCAGGCTATGTGAATGAAATAACTGTGGAACGCTGACTGGTGATAATGGTGGATTATTTATAGTTAAAACTATACAGGTGGTGTAATATAGGAACTGATGCAAATGTTTTGAGGTTCAAAAAATTTAGCTAGCTATTTTTTGATAGGAGTTTCTCCTCCTTTTGGTCAGAGGCAGACATACTAAGATACTATACATTTGTGATCTGATTTCAAGATCAAAGAAGTTCCGATAAATATGGAGACATTTGGATGCGTATGCAAACTTTTTGATGCTCACATATCATTAAATACTAATCTGACTGATCATTTGACTGGATATTTGTGTCAGAAGTCCTTGTAAATATAAAGACGTGATCTCTGCAATGTCTGTTTCTTAAAAGCAATAAAATACTCTGGGCCGTGTATTCTGGAGAATTATGCTTCCTCCTAGGGAGTTTTTCTATCTTGGGTCTCACAGCAAACATAAACTGAGGCAGGCGATCTTTCCTGAGAAATGCCGCCACTGGTTGTAGTTTATGTTTAAATATATTCTGTGAAACCAATAGCAAAGTATCTGCATGTTGTATTACAGTACAAGGGACACACAAGTTCTTCCTGCTGAGATTTTCAAAAAATATTTACTGTGTACTTGTAACATTGTTTTGTTTTTCCTGATTTGTATCATGTTTGACTTTTTTTTTTAAAGCACTATTTTGATGAATGAAAACGATACACACTAGGGTCTGCGGTTGTTGTGAGAGAACTGCATTTTGGAGGCTGGAGACCAGGCCTCACGTGACATTCCTCATGCAATTGACAGGCTGCGGGGGTGGGGCAGTCCTTACTCACTCAGAACTCCCACTGTAATGAGTCAACTCCCCTTAGGACCTGAGCCTGCAAGGGGCTGAGTACCCTTCACTTCCCTTGAAGTCAGTGGGAGTAGAGGGCATGCAGAACCTTCCATGCTGGGGGCTTCCAAATCCCTCTTGAGTGTGTTCACTCCTTATGCAGCCTGAATTCCTACCCGCTGTCGACCTGTTTTATTATGTGGTAGTGAACTTACCTGAGATCACCTCTTTAGGTAAATGGGTGGACAGAAATTTGCTGTCTGTCAAAGGGGTGAGGATAGCTGCAGTGTTTCCCAGCATACTGCCTATGCCCAGCATCAGCAGCATAATAAAGTACAGCACTGAATACAGCTGAGAGACCTCCATGTTTTTTATTGCTTCCGAATACACTATAAATGCCAGTCCAGTGCCTTGGACAGCCTGCCAATGAGAAGAAGAGAGTAGAACCTAACCAAGTGTGGTGGTGTCAGCTCTTCAGGTAGCTACGCTCTTGCTTATTTACTGATAGAAATCAAAATCAGATTATTATACAAAAGAACCTTAACCCAAAATAACCTTTCATTAAAAGTACGTCTCCTGCCTCTTACTGAAGCTCTACTTCTACCGCTTGAAACAGTGAATGAAAACTGTAGGTAAGGTAAGTCTAAACTCTGCCACCTTTTACTCTTGTTGAGTAGTGCCTTGCTCTTCAAGGAGACCCACTGATTCCAATAAGACTACTCACCATGAATAAAGGCATCAAAATCTGGACCTTAATGATGGCAAAATGGTAACTATGTGCCAGTAGCCTTGCGTAATGAACTAGTTGAGATCTTTGCTGGCCTGTTTGAATGGTGCAGAATTGGCCTCCTACTACTACCCGGAATAATAATGGACCAATCTTGCAATCTTTACTCAGGCAAGTAGTCTTAAGTAATCAAAATGAATCGTATCCTGATCTTGGTTCCTAAAGCCTGAGGAGTTCCACTGAAGTCCTTTGAATTACTTAAGATTTGCAGAATGTCACCCGTTGACTTCAATGGGCCTGGTAGCGTGTAGAAGAACTACTCCCCCGGGTAGTGGTGGGGCAGGAATGAAGCCGATAACAATACTTGGCACTTCTCATCTTCAAAATGTTTGACAAACATTAACATGCCTGAGTCAGCACCTCCCCGAGGGTAGCTATTATCTCTCTTAGTACAGATGGGAAACGCAGGCAGAGCAGTCAAGTGACTAGATGGCTGTTGTTAGAGCTGGGTTTAGAAATGCCGACCATTTCCCCTCCTAGTTCTATAAGTAATATGGCAACATCCTCTTACATCTAATCTCAAAGGGCCAGACTTATGACCTACACAAAAACCTAGCAACCTTCCCACATTCATTGCAACCAGTAACGTGCTCTGTACTACTGATGGCCACACCGTTAGTGCTGGGCGGATGGACGATGTGGAAGCCCAATGTGCATGGCAATCGTGCTGGAGGAAACCTTAGTGCAGGGTTGAGCTTAGGGCTACCAGCTTTACAGAGCAAAGTCAATTGGCTGCCTGAGCGGAGGGGAAAGGATGATAAAAGGAGCAGCCCTGCACTTACATCACCTCCCTCCTGCCAGTTCATCTACAGGGAGGCATTTCTGGCAGACATGGTGATGACCGTGTTTTGCTTATAGAAGGTTTGAACATTTTGGGCTGGACCCTGAAGTTCTTATTTATGGGAGCTGTTCCATTGACGTCAAAGGCTACTCACACAGGTAAAGTTTACAGGATTAGGTCCTAAGTCTATTGTAGCAGAGCCAGCATCCACCAAAATTAGTTGTGCCATCTTCAGAGTCCAGTGGTGAGATGCCAATTAATAGGAGCTGCGTGGCTAGATCCCGGTGGACCCCAGGTTTGCAGGGAGGGAGTCCTGGGCACATGGGAAGTTGGAATGGGAGTTTTTACTTGAATGTCTCCAAACAGTTCGACTCCTCTTCCATTTGGGGTGTGTGGGAAGGTTTTTTATTTTCATGCATTCGCTTGCCCAGCCAAGACCATTAGAAGAGGTCTGAGTGTGACTAAGCGTCACAGCCCAGAGCCTGGGCTAGTGTGTAAGCTGCATTGCCCCAGGAGGCACTGTGCCTACAGACACCCCTCTGGGTCACAATTCCCCCCTCTCTCCAGGGGATAGGTGAGTATTAATTTACAGCTGGTTTATTATGCTAGAAGCAAATTATGGCAGCCAGCAGCTGCAGAATATACATATAATATATAGAGAGAGAATATAAATGTTCCACCTAAAGTTACTCAGTAGAAGCATCTTTACCTAAAAGCTACAATCACCTGGGGCTGCTAAGCGGCCTAAGCAAGGAAGGAGTCACTTAGGTTGCCTAAGCTAAGTGTAACATCTACCATCACATTAAACATACTCAAGACCTCCTCATCAGTACAAGAGCTAATAGAGTTCGTGTTCTTTCTCTCCCTTTGACCCGACCATCAATATAAGCTTCCACTTCTGACCGAGGGAAAAGGAAACAAAGAAAAAAAGACAACCAAGGCTGGTGCACAAAGGAGCAAGTTACCGTGTCTAGTTCAGCTTCCAAACTGCAGTTTTTAAACTGTGGCAATAATTCTGCATACTGGTTTGGGTAAGTCGACGTTAGGTAATCTTTCATACTGTCGAGATTGTCTGCAGTTAAAGCTCCTTCTTCCAGGTCGAAAACGTTTGTCAACAGCAGTATTACCCTGTAAAGCCAAGATAATTTAGTTTCTTTCTACTAAAGCTAGAAGAAACGTTTCAGTGGCAGAATTTGGATGCAGCTTCTTTTAAGTGGAGGAGTGCACTCCAGAATACCCCCGAGGGACCGGCAGGAGAGCACTTGCTATACTTCAGTAAAGTATGCTGAAAAGAGACCAAATATGAAACTACACTTGTGAACGGGGAAGAAGGAAAATTGGGACAAAAGATATGCTTTGGCTTAACCAGAAGTTATTGGCTTGATGCAGGAATCACTGGGTAAAATTCTATGCCCTATGTTAAACAGGTCAAACTAGATTATCATAATGGTTCCTTCTGGCCTTAAAATCTATGCATCTATATGAAAATTAATGTTCTTATTTTATTCCTCTCAGTTCCATTTGCAATTATTGCTGTGAGTGGATGGTCCCAAATTCTGGCTCAGGTCCTCAGTTCATGTAAACTGGCGTAGCTCCACTGAAATCAGTGGTATTACGGTGTTTACATCATCTGAAAATCTGCCCCTCTCTCTCTTTTCCTTTGGGCCTCTTTTAATATGACGACCACATGGCATCAATTACTTTCTGACAAAGGAGATGCTTTAAATATTAGCCTGTCCTCTGCTGTGATTAGTGCAATAGGTTAGTGCTGCGTAAATCTAACAACAATATAACGGTCCAGTCACTGAGACTTTGTATACATGTCAGAACACGGCTTTAGGATCAGATCCTGCAGTGTGCTGAGCATCTTCGGTGAAGTGCTGAACTCCTTCACATCTCTCTGTAGTCAATAGGAGTCGATGCTTTGTAGTTCCCAGCAGGGAGAACTCAGCACCTTGCAGGATCATCCAGCTGGTGGAACATATCTTAGTACCTTGGACAGAGATTTAGGCTGATATGGAGGTTGGCTCACATGGCACATCATGTCTGGGAGCTATCCTATAGGATACTGCAACAAAGCCACTTGATTATAATCGTGGTCCAGACGTGACCATGAAAATGACTTTTGGATCAAATAGACACCTAGGGTTGCACTCTTCTAAGGACTCGGGGACACAGTTCTGAGATCAAATGCATAGCATATTTCATGCTCTTTACTCCTGTTACATCTCTCAGCAGTACTTCCGCCAGAAGGCTTGACACACATGTGAGAACCAAATTTATCTCCTTTCTACACAGACCTGTTGTTATGTCACTGTGCATACCTGCAAATGATTGACATCAGGAAAAAAGAAAAGGATTTCTGCTTGTTCAGTCTTTTCACCAGTATTTTCTACCACCAGACTGAAGGTGGCATGTCAGGGTAAGATATTTATTTATACAAGTCAAAAGGAAGCAGAGAACTTAATGCATGTTGGAGAGCAGATAATTCTGAAGAAACAGATTCTAAGTCCTCTTGAGGATTTAGGTGAAGATTAAGGTCTATGTTTCCAGCCAGGCCAGGCACAGCATGTATCTGTAAATCTTGTGTCTAAGAGTTTGTGTGGCTGTACATCTTGTGTTCATTTTTTGTGTTCACAGAATGACCCGTGAGTACAGATCAGAGCACCTGCACCTCTATCTACTTCAACTGAGCCTGCAATCTGATACTCAGATTTGTGCCCACAACTGAAAGGTGGGCAAAACTATTGATTGGACATACGTTTTGAGGTTGTAAATTGTATCTGCAAAAAGGATGTCTGCAAAATTTGGCCCTCGGTATTTGCGCTTTCCAAAATTCTTGTTTGTTTGCTATTTTGATAATCTGTTTGGATAATTCCTGGGATGATGTACCATGAGAGCCCTTGACACTGGAGAGTCTGTGGAATTTCCAGCTATTGTACAAAGTTTTTTCAAGCAGTGATAGTTGTACTGTGCCTTTGTGTCATACTGTTGGGATTTTCCTTCTCATGCTTACTCTTTTATAATGGGGGGGGGGGGGGGGGGGAGACAAACCACAGGGTTCCTTTGAATGAAAATGTGGCTATCCCCATATGATTTTCATTTCTCAAAAGTAAGCCTTTTATTGAGAACTCCTGTTTTCATTTTTGATGGGGGGGAAAAGGGCTGGGAAATGTCTCTTTCTGAACCATTTTTTCTATCTCCTTCCTCTGAGATCAGGAGATGTCCCAAGCTCGAGACAGGACATTGGGCAGGGAGGGCTGGGCTCTGAGGTGACATTGAGCATTCTCTCTCTCAGGTGGTTGGCTGGCTGGTTCTGGCTCACATGCCCAGGGTCTAACTCAGGGATCAGCAACCTTTCAGAAGTGGGGTGCCGAGTCTTCATTTATTCACTCTAATTTAAGGTTTCGCGTGCCAGTCATACACTTTAACGTTTTTAGAAGGTCTCTTTCTATAAGTCTATAATATATAACTAAACTATTGTTGTATGTAAAGTAAATAAGGTTTTTAAAATGTTTAAGAAGCTTCATTTAAAAATAAATTAAAATGCAGAGCCCCCTGGACCAGTGGCCAGGACCCGGGCAGTGTGAGTGCCACTGAAAATCAGCTCGCATGCCGCCTTCGGCACGCGTGCCATAGGTTGCCTACCCCTGGTCTAACTGATCACCATATGTGGGGTCAGGAAGGAATTTCCCCCTAGATACGATTGGACCTTGTTTTTTTGTTTGTTTGTTTGTTTTTTGCCTTCCTCTGCAGTGTGTGGTATGGGTCATTTGCCAGCATTATCTGGGTATATCTAATTTAATAATTTCCCTGCCATTGCATCAGCCTTGGGCACTGGTGCACCTCAGTCCCTCCTGTTCTTTGCCTGTGGCTCATAATAATCTAGTTTCCTGTGGGTTGTAATACTTTGATCTCATTTCAGTTGTTGGGTCAGTGTGCAGGTGCTGAATGGGTGGCCTGGGCTATACTAGAGGTCAGACTAGATGTTCTAGTGGTCCCTTCTGGCCTGGAACTCGCTGACTCTATCAGACTTTTCTCCAGTTGTGAGTGTGCTTTAACAGAAGCAGCAGCAAAGAAGCTCTCTCATGCTTTCTAAAAAGTGTCTGCTGTCCATTCTTTTCCTGGCATCATTCCTGCCTACAGTTACCTTAAAGGTGGGCTGCAGTGCTGAACGCAGTCAGTAGGAATCCAGCCACTGTCTGTCTCATGCAATAGACTTCATACACCCCTCATCAGAGGAAGAAGGCTCTGTAGCCATCTTCACTATCACTCTGAGGCAGGGACCTGGGCACAACATAGTTCAACTTGGCAGTGTAGGCAGGACTAACTCTGTCCCTCGCCTAAGTCCTTGGACTTCCGAGGTTTTAACCTTGTGACAGGACATAGGTGGATGCCTTCTCCAGGGCAATTGTAAAGAGTGTTGTAACTGGTTCAGGGAACAATGTTCTGTAACCTGCTCAACCCGCCTGCTTATAACTGCAATGTAGGTGGGTCTTTAAACTCATTTGTCAGCAATGGTACCTTCAAAACTTGCAGACAATAGTAACCTGAACTTAATCAGTACTAGTCATAAAAAGAAGAGTGCACTCTGAATTCTAATCTCAGATCTTATCTAATCTAATATCTCCTGCATATTTATCACATCTATTCAAGTGGCACTCAAGGAGCTATGCTGCACAGTTGCTATTTGTGTATATATGTAATCTCTTTTCTTATGTGTAACATCCTATGTCATGTCTCAGGGGAAAAATAAGTTAAAACTCCAGTCTCTTACTTGCTTAGACAGTTTTCATAGTTGAAAGTCGCCTTAAAGCCATAGATAGAGAAAGTCACAATACTGGCAAATATTGACGTGCTGCTGTTTATCAAAGTGATGATAATGGCATGTCTCTCGCAGTTGTTGTTTGGCTCGTTGTAGCTGGCAAACGCAATCAGGCTTCCGAAACCAAGACCAAGTGAGAAAAAGATCTGGGTAGCTGCATTAATCCAGGTTTTAGGATTTGCTAATTGCTCTAGCTGTAAAACAAGAGAGTGAGCAATGGCTGATGAAAACAAAAGTGGACTTCAGACTGTTTATCTATGGTATGTCTAAGGCTCTCATCATTGTAGTATCTAGACACAGAGGAGAGAGTAAACTCATTTATTAGGGACCTGATTCTGCTTGAGACCTTATATTCGCACAGCACCTATTAAAGTCTGTGTGAGTTTTACACATAGAAGCAGTGCAGGACTAGGCTGTGTGCGTGTGTTTCTCCAGTGGGTGAATAAAATGGTTTTGTTATATGCAGGGATAAATTCTCTGCTGGTGTAGATGAGCAAAATTTCACTGAAGTAAATGGAACTGCACCCATCTACGCTAGCAAAGAAATGTCTAACGATCTCCATTGACATCTTTGGACTGAAATGTATCTTAGGCCATATTCATCTGTGGTGTAACTGTTGAATTCAGGGATGAATTTGGTCTGATATTGTTATTCAGTATATAAATAATACAACACAGCTCAGGTTTGATAGGACACTTCTTTTCCTGGGTGAGGAAGCTAATAACTCATTGGTGATATAGTGGTGTATCCTCAAGAATTTAGATGCATACAATGTCAGACCTAACTTACTATTTTTGTATGAAATTATACAGTTATAATGATAAATTTTGTTAAAAATTCAGTGTATATTTTCGGTACCTTTGGTGTAAACATGTAAATCAGCCCATTCACAGCTCCATGTAGTGTTAGTCCTCTAATTAAGTATATGATGAGGACAAAATATGGCAAAGAAGCTGTTACGTAGACAACCTGCAAAAGAAAAGGTAAATTAATTAAAGCGTTAATCTGCACTGGCATCTGTTACTGTTTTGCAAGAACTGTACGGGTATAGGAAGAAGGAAAAAGTCAAATAATGTCTATAGTTACATTATCAAGATAAAATTGGAAAAGGTTATCAATCCTCATACTACAGAGTTTACAATGATTAGCAGTGGGGGCGGGGGAGAGACAATGAGGGGGGTATATCAGAGAGAAATTTCCTTCCTGGAATAGGATTGCATTCTTAGGTACACTGTAGGCATGTATATCTCCATTTGCAGACAATGTAGCAGTCTATATATTGACCATTGTACTAATCTGGTATGGAAAATCCTGTATGTTTGTTTGTTCTGTATGAAATATTCATAATATCACATTTGCTGCCTTATACTGATCCTTAAATGAGCACTTTCAGGTCAAATTAGGCCCAAAATTTAGGTATTACAAAAACAAATCTAAGACTAATGGTAATATTTCCATTATTTTCTTTTTTCAATCAGAAAGGAAATGCTTTATTGTAATAAGAAGAATTAATAAACATTCCTCTGCCGTGTTTGCAATCCAAACTTTACAGCATTTTGCTAGAGTAAAATTGACTGGCAACTGACTATAAACTGTGAAACTAATTAGTCAATTTTCATTGTCCATTCTAAGAAAAATCCAAAAAGTAACAACATAAATGGTAACAAGCAAAGATTTACAAATAACATCTTATATTATTATCTAGGCCAGGAAATGATTGGGACCTGATCTGCAGCCCACTCAACACAATGCACCTTGGAACAGGCCTGTGATTTTGAACCAGATATTAATTTCCTTGAAATACAAACCCCAAAAAGGGACAATCCAATGGATTCCCCTTTGAACGTATTCTTATGGTGAGTCCAAAAATTAAACCCTGATAAACATGGAATGAAGCATTTTCATCATATTATCCCAAGTTAATTTTAGTGCAATTAAACTAAAATCAGTTCAGTGATTATGAAACAGAAACCAGCCTCCTGGAGCTTCCAAAGATTTGAGTAAATTCTCAGATGGTGAAAATTCCTGAACGGGCTCTCTGGACCTCTCACTATCCATTTGTACCTCAGCTAGCCCGATGGAACCCCACTCTTGCTTGGGGCCACTTGGTGCTAGTCTAATACTACTTATAATGAATAACAATAATGCAAGTGAACCTTTCTTTGCCCAGCCACGGAGCTACTGAGTCATTTGAAATTTTGATAACTGCACAGAAAATTCAGTCCCGACTCAGAGCCAGAGTCATGTTGTTGAGCACTTAATCACGTGAGTAGTTCTCTTCCAACAAATGGGCTACTCAAGTAAGTGCTCACCAACATGGATATTAAGGCTCCACAATTTGGCCATTAAAAGTCAGTGGTTTCCCAAAATCAATGTAACTCCAAGTCCTGACTCAGGACCTGAGGCTAACAGATGTTGAGTATCCTCCACTCCTATTGACTTCAACAAGAATTGTGGGTGCTTAGCGCCTGTCAGCATCAGATCCTGTTTTCAGGTTCAATCCTACTTCCATTTAAGTCAATGGCAAAACTTCAGTGTCTTCAGTGTTTCAGGATCAGGCCCTATCTGGCTCCACTTAGCAGTGGTACAACCCTGAATTTTCTAAAGGTTTCAGAGATATCTAAAACCTTTGGGAACTTTTTTCTTTTTGAGAAACGAGAGTGGAATTCTCAATCCTTTCCTGGGATTTAAATGACCTTCCATTACTGAAAGTGTCATTTAACCAGAGGTCAGGTCATCAAGTCTGTCCTGCATTTTCGCAGTGTGTGTTTTGTCTACTTCACCTTCATTAGAAGCTTTTATTAAGTTATTTTACATTCTTATTTAAAAAAACAACCTTTTAAATGCATTCGTTTCAAATAACTTAGCAGCTGGGTCCATTGCACAATACATAACATTACTGCTGTTTTTCTAATTAAGATACACACAGAGCTCCTTTCAAACCCAGACTCTATGTCAATATCACGGCCACAGTGGACCTATGCAGTAGGCTGTGTATTTAACTTTGCCACATAGAGCCAAGTTCAGCAAGTTGTTTTTATTTTACATACTCTTGGGTGCCCATGGGTTTCTGTGCTTGTTTAATACGATTTGAGGATATAAATCTAATCTTTGTTCTGAAAACAGGTTCAGGAGGGAGATCGTTTTCAGCTTTTGGGGATATCCTGTTTTACGGTTAAAAAAAATCCTGGGCAACCTCCCCTCCCACAGATTAACAGTAGACATGTTATTTCTTTCCTACGTTACTCCAATAGGGTCTGTTTGGCTCTGCTCTGGTTGAAGGCAGCATGCTTAACGAAGTGGCATCAGTTTGGCCCCATGGTTCTAGACTGTAACATCTCAGAACTTCTTAGAACTTTGATGCTGCAGAGTAAATGTCACTCAAAGTGGGCCTCCCATGTGGAACACAGGAATTGCCATACAGGATTGGACAGAGGCCAGAACCAGCTGCTTTCAGAGGAAGGTACCAGAGACCCTGAAATAAGTAGCTATAGAATAACCTGTCTGTCCACAGGGGAAGTTTCTTCCTAACCTCTATTAGTTAGAGGATGGCTAATGGCCTGAAACATGAGGGTTTTCTATCTCTTTGACAACTCTTGGTTTTTAAAAATCCTTACTATTGTTATATACCACTATTATACCTGGATATTCATGTTATCCATATAAATGTCCAATCTTTTAAAATCTTGCTAAGCTTACTCTGAATGTTATCATGTCAATGAGTTCCACTAACTACTAACTGTGTATTGTGTGAAAAAGTATTAATTTTGATTAGTATTAAATTTGCTGAGAGTCAGTTTCATTGAGTGCGGCATTCAAGGGATTAACACAAGAGGCCGATTTAAAAGTGACTACAAAGTGAGGTAATTCCTGCTTTCCTTCCCATAAAGGTATGTTTACAAAGGGAGTCTATACGTTCCTATCATCCATAGAACAAGCTGCTTTTTCTTTGTCTGAGTCACAGATAAGTTCTTCCTCCAAACTAGTCAAAAGGCAGCTTTTCAATAACGGCACCACAAGTGATCGCCACGGAGCTTCAGTATCACACTGGTGTTTGTATCTAATAGCAGAATACTGACCTGCGCCCTCTGATACTTTAATGTCTCTGTCTGATCAGCTCACACCTGTGATTCCATGAGCAAACAGACTTCATAGTCCTTGATTATGGCACATGCCAACGACCACCACGTTGTAAACAGGGACAGAACTCAGGAGCTTTGTTTAGATGAGGGCAGTATGCAATGAAATGGCTAATGTGTGTACCCTGCCCTCTGCAGGATGAACTGTGATGTTCTATGACACTTGTACAAATATGCTGCCTGCTGGCCAGAGACTGGCCCACAGAGACTATATGTCTTAAGCTACTGCAGCTAGTAGAGATCCTCTTTTAGCTAAAGTGGTAGTGTTCTATGTTTTGGAGACAAATATCCCCAGGTCAGATATGTAGGCAGCACAGCTATTGATTGTAGTGTGGGAATGTAGACAACACACCGATTTATTACACAACTCATGGTTAGAACCAAATGAGGTTATGCAAACGCTCTCCCAATGTACAAGCTATTGGATGCATTCATCAGCCTTTAAATGTCAGCCTGTGTGCCAATGTGCATAGAGTATATGGCCCTGTCTCCACACATTGCACTATATGGTCCTGCATGCGCACTCAGGCAATGATCAAACTGTGTTTCCCTGGTGAAGAGGAATTCAAACCAGCCAGGTTTAAAAAGCCTGTCAAAAGTTGTTTGTTTTTTCCAGTTAACATCACTTAAAGCTGGTTTCTGCAAGTCCTATTTATGGTTTAACTCTGAATCAACAGTTATAATCCTCTTACCTTGCCGGTAGACTCTGTTCCTCTCAGAATACACAGATAGACCACCAGCCAAGCCAGGATCAGGCATATCGCTTGCTCCCACTGGATGCTCCCATACTCCTCAATGGATGGTGAAATGTTCAGGGTTTTCCTGTACCAAAAGTACTGAGTAGACGAGGTCTTCGCACATTCTTCGTCATAACTGGTGTGGTTACTGTTCAGTGGACAACTGGCCCATGGCAAGGGATCCTTTGGGGACCAAACAAATGCAAAAGTTGCAAAAGTTAAGCATGTAGCAGGGATTTTCAGAGCTTTAGTATCTTGATGAGGCGTGGTGGGAAGAGAAAAGGTATCGTGCAAAGTGACAGAGCAAGGAAGCCAGGGGCGTATTGTGCTGTAGATGTATGGGGACTCTGGGACAGATCCTGCAGCTCTTACTCCCACGAGTAACCTCGCTGACATATTTATATCTAACAGCAGGAAGTCGACATACACGCAGTGATGTTCTTTCATTTTCATCATCTCCTTCTCTTCAGCTCATACCAGTGATGTACTGGGACTAGTCACAGGAGTAAGGGCTGGGGACATTTATGGAAATTCCCATGAATGCTAATGTTCTTAGGATGTTAAGTCCCACAGAAATAAATAGCATTAAGCTGAGATAGACTCTGCCCCTGGATTATGGTTACGTTACCATTTTCCTATGGAACTATTGACATAAGAACATAAGAACGGCCATGCTGGGTCAGACCAATGGTCCACCTAGCCCAGTATCCTGTCTTCCAACAGTGGCCAATGCCAGGTGCCCCAGAGGGAATGAACAGAACAGGTAATCATCAAGTGATCCAGCCCCTGTCGCCCATTCCCAGCTTCTGGCACCATCCCTGCCCATCCCGGCTAATAGCTGTTAATGGACCTATCCTCCATTAATTTATCTAGTTTTTTTTTAACCCTGTTACAGTCTTGGCCTTCACAAAATCCTCTGGCAAAGAGTTCCACAGGTTGACTGTGTGTTGTGTGAAGAAATTCTTCCTATTGTTTATTTTAAACCTGCTGCCTATTATTTCATTGGGTGACCCCGAGTTCTTGTGTTATGAGGAGTAAATAACACTTCATTATTTCCTTTCCCCACACCAGTCATGATTTTATAGACCTCTATCATATCCCCCCATAGTCATCTCTTTTCCAAGCTGAAAAGTTCCAGTCTTGTTAATCTCTCCTCATATGGAAGCTGTTCCATACCCCTAATCATTAGTAAGCACTTCTGAAACATAAAGCACATTGTAAAAGACAACATCACGTCACAGATGTCTTTGGACAAGTCCTATGCATTTGTAAGTCCTGCTGAAGCAAATAATGCCTCAGTGCCAGTGTCATAGGGAAGTGGCTACTCGGCTTAATCATTACCTCACTATCCAAGTTCAAGTGTCAGGGCACAATAAAGATTTATTAAGTCCCTGCAGAAACTCCAGAGATGATACATCATGAAACCTTATTTACTTCTTTATTGGAAACACCCATTCTGTGCTGCTGGGAGAAGCTACAGAGCTCATCGCAGAAAGCTTTTATTTTCATTTTCTTGATCAAAAGATTAGCAAAGGTCTCACAAGGATGTGAAAGAATGTCCCCCTTTGGAGACATAATTACCTTTTAAAGTGTTCACTGCCAACAAACTTTAACCAGACAAGGCTTCTGAAGTCGGCAAAGCAGAGCTGCATGGCCTGATGATGACCATAAGCAACTCAAATAAACACACTTCTAAAAGGGACCATTCAGTGGTCAGATTGTAGTGCTGATTATCAGCTCACTGCCTGTCAGCATCTGCAGAATTTAAGTTTTCATATACCTTCTGCACACTGCAGATTCCCCTCTGGTCTAGTGCCACCTGCCTGTAAAATGGCTCATATTTAGGCCAAACAAGACAGGTATGTTTTCAGAATTCCCAAGCACTTTGGCCCCAGCCCATCCCTGGAGGAAGTTAGGTCACTGTCTAGCAATGCAGATCATCAGTGTTTCTACTCACCTGGAATGAATGGAACAGGTACCAGAATGCCCAGGCATTTATAACGTTATAGTACATGGAGAGGAAAAATGACACCACCACACTGGCAATGCCTGAGAATGAAAAAAGGGAAAGTCAGCAGAAGGGCAAACTGGCTGTACATCAAACTGCAGAATTTAAAAATGACACACTCACTTCTTCAGTCATCTTAGCTCTCCAGACGACCACCACCATCACCAATGAAACATAAAGGTTCAGAAAAGAAGGCTGGAAAAATAGGAGCCCATCTAGATAGAAGCTGCCTAAGGTTTAGAGCTGTCCTATTGGGAAAGTGGCAATGCCTTAGGGGCAAAGAGACCAGCCAACCCAGTGACTCATGGTTAGACGTCCACACTGCAAAGAACTAGTATTCTGAACCTCTCACAGGAAGACAATAATGTGCCATCCTACACCTTTAGTAGGGGTGAAACACTGTTAGCTAAAGGGACCATATTTTCTGACAGACTCTACATGTGTCAAAAGTACCCTTTTTTTAAAGTGCTGGTATTGCTACTGTGAACTTCTGACTGGACAGAGCCATTTCTTGCAGTGGAGGATATTTCCTGGTAATTGTGTTCTAAGTGATTCTATCATGAAACACTGAACAAGTGGCATTATCATTCACTTTAAGCCAAAGAACAGTTTGCTGGTGCCAACCCTCATTTAATTTCTTTTCACTCTAAACACCGTTAAACACTAAATTCTCAGTCCCCTGGACTCGCCGTCCCTGGTAAACACACAGTAAATTCTCCTGTGCACAGAAACGCCTCTTGAACAAACATTTTGACTGATAAAATGAGGAATTGGGATAATTCAAGTGTCCCCAAAATATTCCTAGAACACCAGGACATGTGAAAACCCGGAACTGTCAGGGGAATATTGGGACATATGTTCACTTTAGTGTAAGCTGCTGTGGTTACTAAGTGCCTGATTAACCATGTGGCAGGTGGATAAAAAAATGCATGTTTAGAGCCAATCAGGCCACTTCAAGGTTACAAACTCAGTTAAAAATTGTAGTGTGGACAGAATCTGAGACCCCCGCCCTTATTTTTACCAAACAAACTAGGATGGTTTCCTCATGCTGTGGATTAGAAGAGAGAGCCAGCAGCATTTACCAGAGTTTCACAATTGAAAGGAATGATCCCGCTCCCATGCAAATCAGTGGCAAAATCCCTACACTCTACCAACCGGTAGATCGCGACCAACTGGTCAATCCTGGAGCCTCTGACAGTTGATCGCGATCTCTGTCTGCTAAAAGTCTGGCGGCGCAGTGGGGCTAAGGCAGGCTCCCTGCCTGCCCTGGCCCCACGCTGCTCCCGGAAGTGGCCAGCACGCCCCTGTGGTCCCTGGTGGGGGCAGGGGTCTCGGCGCGCTGCTCCTGCTGCAAGCACTGCCCCGCAGCTCCCATTGGCTGGGAACGGGGACCTTCGGCCAACGGGAGCTGTGGGGGCGATGCTTGCAGGCTGGAGCAGCATGCAGAGTCACATGCCCCCTCTTGGGAATGCAGGGGTGTGCTGGTTGCTTCTGGGAGCGGCGTGGGACCAGGGCAGGCAGGGAGCCTGCCTTAGCCCTGCTGCGCCACTGCCTGGGAGCTGCCTGAGGTAAGCACCGCCCACTGGGAGCCCGCACTCCTCCCATACCCCAACCCCCAGCCCTGAGCCCCCTCCCAGAGCCAGCACCCCATGCCCCCTCCTGTACCCCAACACTCTGCCCCAGCCCAGAGCCCCCTCCTGCACCCAAACTCCCTCCCAGAGCTTTCACCCCTCACCCCCTCCTACACCCCAACACCCTGCCACAGGCTCAGCCTGGAGTCCCCTCCCACACTCCAAACCCCTTGGCCCCAGCCCAGAGCCCGCACCCCCCCCCCCGAACCCAACCCCCTACCCCAGCCCGGTGAAAGTGAGTGAGGGTGGGCGAGAGCGAGTGATGGAGGGAGGGGGGGGATGGAGGAAGTGGGGCGGGGCCTTGGGAAGAGGCGGGGCCTCGGGGAAGGGGCGGGGTAGATCCTGGATTGCACTTAAATTCAAAAAGTGATCTTGTGTGCAAAAAGGTTGGAGACCACTGGGAAAATTCTCTCCTCATTTCGCACCTTTGCTAACACCCATTGAGCGCTCCCCATGTTAGCTATGCTGGGAGCCCTAGTGCGAAAGGACTGCTGGCTGCCACTGGCATTTTCAGTATTGTGTCATGTAACCCTGTGCAGAGCAGGGCTAACTGGCATGGTGCCAGCACTCCTACGCTAGAGCATCTGGCATTGCTAACACAGGTGCAGCTGAACAGGCGTTAGCAACAGGGGCAAATTCTTAGATCTCTGTCACACAGGAAGCATCTGGTATCTTTCCCGCCATGGTGTTCATGTCATAACTATAGTATTCTCAGAACCCGGGTGGTCGATACGCATCAGATTGTCACGTACTCTACTGTACGGCACAAATGTAAATCAAATATCAGGTAAAAGAAGGAGCTTTTCATCCTAGAACTAGCCCCTTTGCAAGAAACCTCTGTGGTAGCAATGCCAAGTTTTTACCTGGTATCTAGGAAGAGTGCTGTAACTCCTTCCTGCACACAAACAACACAGTTACATATTTATTGTTTTACTGCACGTGACGCAGTCTTGCCATTGAAATCTCTCTTCTTTCAAGGGCATGCAGGAGTTGAGCCTGAACTTTGGTGACTTATGGTGAATATTCAACACCATTTTAGAGATGAACAATTCATGTTCGAATGAACTGGAGGTAGTTTAGGCTAGAAGGGCAATTTAGGCTATTTTTAGATGGATTCGTTCAATTACTGGCCTATGTTGAAGGATGAGAGTAGTAAATTGGTGCATTGTTTTGTTGTTGTGATGTCTTTCGTTAAGCTTGTCAGGAGGATGATCTTGTTGTTAAAGCACCAAACAGGCAGTCCGGAGATCTGGGTTCTGGTCCTGGGTTCTGCCATTGACTTTCCATGGTTCAGTTTCCGCAAAATGGAGACAATCCTTCCTTACCTCACAGGCATGTCATGAAGTTTGATTTATTAATGCTTGTAAAGTGCTTTTCTGATCCTTGGCTTAATAGATTCAGAGATTTGGCCAGAAGGGACCATTGTGTTCATCTAGTCTGACCTCCTGTATAACACAGGCCATGGAACTTCCCCAAAATAATTCCTTGAGCAGATCTTTTAGAAAAACCTTCAATTTTGATTTAAAAGTTGCCAGTGATGGAAAATCCACCATGACCCTTGGAAAATTGTTCCAAGGGTTAGTTACCTTCACTGTTAAATATGTACACCTTACTTCCAGTCTGAATTTGTCTAGCTTCAACTTCCAGCCACTGGATCATGTTATACCTTTGTCTGCTAGATGGAAGAGCTCATTATCAAATATTTGTTCCCCATGTCAGCATTTATAGACTATGATCAAGTCACCACTTAACCTACCTGTTTGTCAAGCTAAATAGATGGAGCTCCTTGCTCCTATTAGGCATATGTTCTAATTCTTTCATCATTCTCGTGGCTCTTCCCTGAACCCTCTCCAACTGATCAACATCCTTCTTGAATTGTGGACGCCAGAACTGGACACAGTATTCCATTAGCGATTGCACCAGTGCCAAATACAGAGGTAAAATAACCTCTCTTCTCCTACTCAAGATTCCTCTGTTTATGCATTCAAAGATCACATTAGCCCTTTTGGCCAATGTGAGCTAGTATTCAGCTGATTATCCACTGCTTCCCAGACTAGAGTCCCCCCTCCTGTAAGTATGGCCTGCATTCTTTATTCCTAGATCTATACATTTAAATTTAGCTGTATTAAAATACATATGATTTGCTTGCACCTAGCTTATCAAGTAAGCCAGATCGCTCTGTACCAGTGACCTGTCCTCTTCATTATTTACCACTATGCCAATCTTTGTGTCATCTGCAAACTTGCCAGTGCTGATTTTATATTTTCTTCCAGCTCATTGATAAAAATGTTCAATAGCACAGGGCCTGGGAGGTGCTACAGATGTGAGAAGTCACTTCAGGCTTTGCTATATATCACGATCTTACAGTATAAGACAGTGACATGGACAGAAGTGGCTGAAATGTTGTATTGTGACACAGCAGCAAAACACAATGGCAAACCATGTACTCTTTTGAGATTTGATGGCCACTCTCAGCTCCTCGCAAGTTGTTCAGTCAATGCCACATACGTGTCGGAGGCAGCAGGGGTCAGGGAAGCAGAGTCCCTGGCTTCTGTGCCTGGCTCTGCCAATGACTCACTGTGTGACACAGAATAAGTCACTTAACCTCTCTGTGCTTCAGTTCACTGTGTAGAAACTCTGGATAATATTTGCCTACTTTACGGGAGTATTCTGAAGCTTAATTATATAATGTTTGCAAAGTTCTCTGAGATTCTCAATACGTAGGGTGCTATATACGTGTGAAGTATTATAACCTGTGCTCTGGGGGAAACTAAAGTTCATTGCACGTACTTTAGCACAGCTCTTTTCGCTAATTACCCAGGGATCCATGACTTTGATCAAAACTCTGATTTCATTTGCATGGTCAATGTATATTGCCCATTTCATTTTATATCCCATAAATACCCCAATTCCTGTCTATTTCCTGCTCTAAATTATATTTAATGCAAAAACTCATAGGAATCCCGAAAAGTCAGCTAGGAGTTAAAATAACCCTGTTCATGAATTGAGAACGTACCAACCCCGCTGAGGTAGGGGCTTATGATTTTCCACGCTCCTATGCTCCCCTGGCGCATGTGCTGTCCCACTGCCAACTCCAGGTATAGCAAAGGCATCCCTTCTACAATTAACATGATGAGATATGGGATTAAAAATCCCCCTGTAGGAGAAACAAAAGAAAGCATTTAACAAGCAAATGAGAGAAATGAGCTATTACTTTTGAGACTTCAAATACAGTTTTAATAACACCGCTCTGTCATTAGATGGCTCACCATTAATGATATGAACAGCTACGCATACAGGTCCATACATGCACACCTATTCATGTACCACATCCATGCATGTACACCTTTGTATGCTCATCCATTCATCCTTGTATGCAATTCCCACTGCTTGTGCAGCCATAAACTAGTGATAAAAGCGACAAGCTATGGAACTGCTGAAGCTAGTCCATAATGAGATTCAACATGTTCTCTGTCCTTGATGATTAGCCTGTAATTGCTACATGATGGATCTTGGGCCAAACAGTTGTCTTCCAGATGACAGTATATTGCTGATGATTGCTGTGTTAGGATCCCAGCTGCACCTGCAGCTTCATGCAGGTCACCAGTGTGACTGATGCAACAAAATCCTAAATGTGATGTCATCTCATTAAGAGGTGGAAGAGTCATCTTAGGCTGACTTGAGCAGACAAATTTTTTATATCTCAGTGCTGATGCCAGCCAGCAGCAATATGAGGTTGCTACACCAGTAAAGCATGTTGCAAACGTGAGACTATCTAGACCGGGGTGGGCAAACTTTTTGGCCAGAGGGCCACATCTGGGTATGGAAATTGTATGGTGGGCCATGAATGCTCATGGGGTTTGGGGTGTAGGAGGGTGCTCCGTGCTGGGACCAAGGGGTTTGAGCGGTAGGAGGGGGATCAGGGCTGGGGCAGCAGGTAGGGGTATGGGGGGGAGGTGAGGGTTCCGGCTGGGAGTGCAGGCTCTGAGGTGGGGCTAGGGATGAGGGGTTTGGGGTGCAGGAGGGTGCTCCAGGCTTGGACTGAGGGGTTCAGAGGGCAGGAGGGGGTTGGGGCACGGGGGGGGGGCAGCTCAGGGGTGCAGGCTCCGGGTGGCGCTTACCTCAAGCGGCTCCTGGAAGCAGCAGCATGTTCCCCCTCCGGCTCCTATGCAGAGGCTCGGCCAGGCGGTTCTGCTGCGTGCTGCCCCGTCCGCAGGTGCTGCCCCTGCAGCTCCCATTGGCCGTGGCATTGGGGTGGGGGCAGTGTGCAGAGCTGAGCCCCCTGGCTGACCCTACACGTAGGAGCCGGAGGGGGGACATGTTGCTGCTTCCAGGAGCGGCCCCCGACCCTGCTCCCCAGCTGGATTGCCCGAGCGGGGAAAGCCCCAGACCCCACTCCCCAGCATGAGCTCGAGGGCCAGATTAAAATGGCTGGTGGGCCAAATGCGGCCCACAGGCCGTAGTTTGCCTACCCCTGATCTAGACTCAAGCCACATCTCAGCACCAGGCCCAGTCTCCATCTGGTAATGTGGCTCACACCACATCCAAGGTTCATCAGAACAATCACGATACACCACTGTGTGGCCTTGTCTACACTAGGGCATTTTTACTGATACTTGGCAACCCTGGGGTTTTTTGCTAAACATTTCCTAGCCTAGCCCTGACCAATGAGAGAATGTCACAGTTGTTCACTTTGAGCAGTATACAAGACTACAGCTATTAAAGTGTAACTAATTGCTACCCAAGCTGTTAAAGGGTAATGAGAGAGGTGATGAGGGGGAGAGGTTTATTTCACATGCGTCTCTCTTAAAGGGCCAAGGAGTGCAGCACTGAAGAGGGGTAAGGAAAACCCCCCATCTCCACAAAGGATAGTGTGCCTGAGGGCCTATCTACATAATAAATATAACTGTGTTTTCATAAGTAGGTTGTGCCACCTTCATCTGACCTGGTTAAAAAACCACGTGGGGACAGAGCCTCAGCTGGTGTAAATTGCTATAGCTCTACTGAAGTCACTAGGGATCTGAGTTTGCAGCAAGACCTGTGGATCTGCCCCATGGCTAACTTGTGCGTACGCCACAACTTTTTTCACAACACAACCATGTGCCAGCTAAGTTTGCACATCCACACCTAACACAATGCCTCCCGGTATCTGTACTGCAGCTACCCCATAGTGCCTCAGCAGGGGATCGGACGCCTGGAGCACATGCACACACAGCAACGCCAATAGCCCATAGGAAACTGTGCTCTTGGTTTGTCCTACTGCACAGACTTGGAAGGAAGGAAGACTGGCCAATCCAGTTCCATAGACACAGCTAAGGGGGCCCTGTGCACAGAGCAAAATAAAAGCATTATGGCCTCTCACAGGAGAACAGCCATGTTCTAACTACGTTGCTGGCAAAGGGGACACACAATTAGCTGCCACGGGGTGAATTCTTGCTTCTGTCTTAACTGATTTGCCCATTCTGCTGTCGTGAACGGAATGCACATTTGTGACTAATGCAGTGAGATTAGAGACAGATAGCTCTGCGTGTATTGACCCTAAAAAGAAAATCCAAAGGGCATTTAAGTAGCTCTTAAATTACAGCGAAACCCCAGTACAAATGAGAGAGAGGCTCGAGCTATGGAACTGGGCTCTCACCATAGTTCGGACTGGGTTTGGCTCAGGTGTTCTGGCAGCGAGGACATGGGGGAGGAGAGAAACTGAAAGGACCCGAGTCAGAAGGGAGTGGGCAGAACACAGAGAAAAAGGTGAGCGAGGAAGAAGGAAATAAAGGAAAGGGCGGGTAACACTGCAGAAAAATGAAAAAGAAGGAGAAACAGTGAAGTAGAGGACAAGAAACACCAAGATACTGTAGGAGAAAACTAGGGGTGGGGCTGGAGGGATGGGGGAAGTGAAAGAAAAAGAAGCACAAAACCAAGGCAGTGTTTGATTTTTAAATTAACTATAGAAAGTCTAATCCTCAAATACCCACAAAATGGTTTAGATTCTCTTTCTACACGTAAATTCCGTTAAGCCCAGGGGTGCTGGATTTTGTGAGCCGCCAAAAGGACATTACATGGTTGGCCTGCATCCTCCAGTCCAGCCCTGGTCTGCCACCTCCACCCCTGCATCACGCTCTCCTCTCAAGCTCACCCTCCAGTTCTAACCCATGTTTCTGATTTCCAGCTCCTGCGCTGCTTCTATTCCCTGCCCCCAGGGAAACCGCTTAAACTCCATGCCAGGCTGTACCTTTGCACTCCCCCCCGCTTCCCAGTTCATTTGCCCTCTGGGCCCTAATTCTTAAATCCAGCCCTGCGTTCTGAAAGACTAAGAAGATACTGTGTCACTGTATGTGCAGTCACCATTATTGCTGATGTATGTGATTAAGGGGGCAAGGGGATATCATACGCTCCAGGGGAAAGAAGGCTCAAAAAATTGTGAAAACTTACAAGAGATCAAAGAACAAAACTGTAGTGGATGTTGCTGAAGTATTACATGTTTTTATTTTTATAGGGTCTGATCCAAAGTCCACTGACGTTAAAAGGAGTCTTGCCCGTTGACTTGAATGGGCTTTGGTCAGGCCCATAGTATGTTACTCTGTTCAACGAGGTAATGGGTATTAGAAAAAGCATCAGATTTAAGATTAAAGAACAAGGCAGTTAGCCAAAATTTTGCCAAGTGCATAGTTTGCCTGTATGCTCTCAGACCCAACACTGAAGACGATTTGTGTAGCTACTGGTACTAGAAGTCCTATTGTTTTCAAGTACTGTGAGTTGGTAACTCTAACTGTCCTGCTAATAAAATAATTTGGTTCTGTGCAGCGCTGTAGAGATTTTAAAGCTACTGTGGAATCATCACTGCATGCTGAGCCAAACTCTGTTTATCCAACCACTGTATATAAGGGGAAAGAGTGGTGGTGATCTCTCCAGGACCTACAATCATGCCTTTAAGTGTATCAAAGAGTTACTGGCATCATCCGATGTCTGAGGCATCACCGTCCTAGCCTGCAAATAAAGTTAGCATGTGATACCTCTGCAGATTGGTTTTGAGGTGGCAATTGTGTCATTAAATAAATTACTTTCCCTGTATGAGCTTTGAACATCAGGAACATAATTACACTGACAATGGAAGAGAAGCTTTAGGTATTATAGATGGGGGAACAGGCGGATACATCTTTGGTGTGCATTTACCTGAATCAGATGGAGCTCTTTCCTTACAATCCCAGAAAGACAATAGGGGAAGCCACCGGAAGAAATCACTAATTGATGTTATACTGAATTTGGGAGTGATGGAAGCTAGAATAAAAGTGACCTCAGCCAGTAGGACTAGGAAGGTGCCAGTGTGGCAGTGTTTCTGATGCAGGTTAGACCTCAGAACAGTGGTTGGAACTGGAATGGCTGTCTGCACATGCCCTGCCACATTCCATACTACCCCCAGTTTGGTCAGTTTCCTTCCCCCCATCATAACCCAACATAATGTGAGTCTTACATTGATTGGTATCTTATTTTGCTGACAAAGCCTTGCTTAGTTTCTTGAATCACATTGTCTGAGAGATGCTGAGCACCCACAACTCCCATTAAAGTCTGTGGGAATTGGGAGATATCAGCCCCTCACAGGATGTGACCTGTGCAGCATCAGAAGAAGCAGTAGCAGAGGGAAGATGCACTTACAAATGTGAGCTGCTGACCAGCAAGGTTCCAGTGAGATAGCTGAGCCTACCCTGCAAAAAAACGGGGTACAAAAGGCTATCTCAGCAAGGCTTGGCGTTTAAAGAATTAGGCTACACCTGTTAATTGGGTATTGGTTGAAATCAGAAGCACTAAAGTTCCTTAGCTGGAGTCCCTCACTCTTGCACACTTTTACCAAGTCAGCTTTGAATGCCTTTGTTTAGGATTGGCATGGTAAAGATTCCTGATTCACCCCAGTTCTTAATTGTAACTAATGGGGGCGAGGTGAGTATGTAAACTTGCAGGCTGGATCAAGTTCCCTGGATCCAACATTTAAATGCCATAAGTTGCACTTGGGCATTTATAGATCATCAGAGAGGAAATGCAGCAAAGAATCCTGTGGCACCTTATAGACTAACAGAGGTTTTGCAGCATGNGAAATATTGATGTACTCACTCCCCGCTTTGTGTGTGAAACAGACAAGGTCTTTGCAAAGGGGAAGACAGACAGAAAGACAGGCAGACTTGGTTCCTTGCAGAGGGCAAAGAGGGGAAGGAACAGAGAGATTCTATTATAATGGGGTGGCTAAACAGTACCATATGGTACTTGAATGGGGTGTGTCCCACTGCAGGTTTCTCCTGGAAAAAGCCCCTGCCTTTGACTTTGAGATCACCTCAGAAAGACCTCCTGACTAAGTCAAAAACAGATTTTTTTGAGAAGCCTTTCCTGGTTTTAACAGCAAGCCAAAATATTTACGTAAATATCTATTATTTGGAATTTAATCTCCAGCATTAACATTCCTTGCAATGGACTCTGCTCAGCAATGAAAATGAATGCAATCTGCACAGTTACTTGCAAAGAAGTTGAAATGAACACTGAGCAATAATCCGTATTATTCAGGGAATTAATTTTATACCTCCTGGCTATGCTTTTATTAACAACCCCTTTGTTTGCATCTTATGTTAGATAACTCCCTTTCAAACTGGGGAATTATCAGAGACTTAACAGTCCTTACATATTCAGTGGGGACCTTTTATAAAACCCAAGTGAACCCCCTGGGAGTTTTGCTGTTGACTTCAAGGGGATCAGGATCAGACCCTTTTTTTCACCAAACAGCTTCACTATATCTGGATTTGCAGTTTGCCATGTTGTAACACAGTGAAATAATTAGGGACTTTCATTCTACTTCACAACGAACGAGAGCTGGGGCAGAACCAAAAGCCCAGATCCAAACACCCCCCCCCCCAACTTTGGTCATGTTTGGCTCCAAACTTTGCATCCAGTCCCTCTCTTTAGATTGAGCTGAACCAAGATCCCAGATCCAAACACCCTATGAACTCTGGGGCAGCTCAGTTCTGGATTCAAAGTTAAACCTTGGGCCAGCTCATCAGATGTAAAGCAGCATAGCTTCATTAAAGTCAATGGTGCTCACCTGATTTGTTCCAAATGAGGCTCTGCCCCTCTGTGTCTTGGGCCTGTATCTATTAAGTATGACTGTCCCTATATCTGAGTTCACTATAAACACGTTCCACTGTATCTTTAATTTGATAATCTAATTTATACATGGGTTAGCTGCCAAAGAACTGTCTTAAAAGTTAATAGGCATCTTAACTGATATGTTATTCAAACCACAGAACAATAACTGTGATGCTCTCTAGAAAGAACTGGTTCATATCTGTGTTGCCCAGTTCAAGCCCTCTGGATAAAAGAGAGGATAAGCAGTGAATACATTTACAAGAAGGAAGATAATGGGTTTTAAAGTTTGGACAGCTATTGTATCTTATAGGTATCCGTGGTAAGAACTTTTAGACTATGCTCTTCAGGGCAGGGAAGGATTTTATTTTTGTGTTTCAGCGTGTCAACCACATAGTCAGCCCTACACAATACTACTAATGGGGAAAAATGCAGCAGTCAGCTGAAGTTATAAGGCTGTTCATTTAGGTCCCTGAAAACCATACTTGGCAGAAAATCCATGTTGTTGTGTGGTGGGGTTTTTTTTCTCTTTGGGCTGGAGGCATTGATCAAAGGTACACTTGTGTGTTATATCACATTCACTGTGCTATAAAGATTTACAGCTGCAGGGCTCGATAAGAGAAATTTAGCAAGCTAATCTTGTTACAGTAGAGTAAAAAGCCTCATACTTGAGTCTAACTGCCCTTTACAACATCTCTGCTGGGGCGGACAGGCAAATGGTCTGCAATGGGTTAGACACAATGTATAAATGTGTACATAATGTGCAATTAAATTTTAAAAAAATATTAAAAGGCAATGTTCCGGTGTCACTTTCAAGGAGGAAGATGGTAGCCTTCTGAAACATTTGTAATTGAGAATCCAGCAGGAATTATAGATCATCTCTCTAGCTAATATATCCTAGTTTACGTTTCTATACAGCATCAACCACTTGCAGTATCTAAATGCTAAATTAGGCCCTGATCCAAAGCCCATTGAAATAAATGGAAAGAATCCCACTGACTTCAGAAAGCTTTGGACCTGGCCCTTATGGCATATCTAATCTAATCTATCTAGAAATTAATTTAAACAATTGCTCCAGCTCCCAGCACACATTGAGTGCCTCGTGCAAGCGGGTTTAAAACTTGTGTTTGAACCAAAGTTAAAAAAAGAGTTTAAAAATCTGCAAAGAGTTTTCCTCCTGGGAAGAAAAAGGGTGAAGGGCAGAAAGAACCGGATGTGACAGCTGCTAGGGATTCAGGTACTACGGTGATGGATGCAGCATAAAGAAACTGAATAGAACTGTCCTAGGAACCTTATCGGAGCTTCTTTAAGGCTAGTCAGCGTGTCAACCACATAGTCAGCCCTACACAATAATAGATATTTGCTTATTAGAACTGGTGGTAAGTTTTCTTTATAATTAACCTAATAATCTGATCTTTGATTTCTAAGTGCAGAAAAGCAACTGACGCTGGGTTTATGTCTATTTCTGACATTTTTTTGTTTAGTTTGGAGCGGGTGAAAAAAACAGCATCCCAGCCAGAGAACTCATTTTGAACCAAAACCAGTTTAATCTACATTTCCAAAGCCTCTTGTGAGATTTTAGCTGTAGCAATCCCGTTGCCTAAGGGGTTTCTGCCAACTTCCAGACAACTTTGCAGCCAAGTTATCAACACTTTAAAATTAAGCCTTATATAACAGAACTGCATTAACAGCAGCAGTTTGAATGGCTATTATTAATCCCTTAATTCAATCAATGTAAATCTCTTTCCTTCTCGGTAGCATTTTTGGATCCAAATATGTAAACCTATAAGGAACTGAACCAGCTTCTGATGCCCTGAAAGTAATTTAGCAGGGGAATTAAAAAATCAGCACCATAGGAACCTTCTCTCTTATACAAAACAGTGTTCCCCCTTGTGTTTTCAGAGCTCAGTTGGGAAGGAATAGTATTGTATTGAATTGGGGCGGTAATCAGGAAAAAGGGTTACACGGGAGACACAATGGAAAGCAATGTGAAATAAAATAAAGATGTATAACGTCTCTGTAGCTAGAGATGGTCTGCTGATACATTTTATGTCTCTTGCCTACATAATCTAAAGAACTCCCGCTCCACTGGATATAAAAACCGATCAGATGGATGGGATACTGACATGGACATACTTTTGGTTTAAAAATATTTAACATTCCACGTCTGTACCCTTCTGAGAGGGAATCAAGAAACAAACTGCACTTACCTCCTCCGTACATCTGACATAAATATGGAAATCTCCAAACATTTCCCAGCCCCACTGCATAAGAAATGCAGGCAAAAACAAACTGTAAGGGATTGTCCCATAGTGGCCGGGGTTTTTCCATTTGCACTTTCAAGCACAGATTTCAGCAGAGGGTTCTTGACTTCACTCCTTCAGATGCTCTTCAAAGCCCTGCCTGAGACTCAAAGCCAACCCAACTGAGAGGGGAGTATGCTTGCCAATTGCTATCAAGCTTTTTAATTACTAATCTTATTAACAGGCACATAGTGAAGTAGGAATGCTGGTAAATAGATTATAGACACACGCACACACACACAGAAGTATAAAATGGGCACTTTGGGTGAACAGTTGCTTGGCTTTCAACTTGCATTGGAAGGATCTGAATTAAGGTTTTTATTTGGCTGAATGCTGGGTTGATGTTGAAATCAGAAAACATTTTTGGCTGCACATGGCTGAAATGACTTGGAAAGCTGGAAAATCCTCATTACTTAAGGTTCGCCACCAACATGTGACGTGTTCCTTTGGGAGTAGTGTGCATGGCTCAAGGCTAGAGTAGGCCATTTTGTTTTTACTAATTAATGAGCGAGGTCTCCACACAATCAGGGTTTGTTTAAATACGCGCATTTGTCAGCTTCCAAGGTGGAGCTGACCTTACTGAAATGTGCAAATGCCTATCCTAACATATCTCAGGTTACAGTCACTCAGGTCAGGTGGCCTATATGAAATCAGATAGGTGGTCTCCTAGTGGAGCGAGTCCACATCACAAAAGCTGCTAACTGCTGGCCCTCTTGCTGAGAAGAATAGGACTGAATGAGTGTGGAGACTAAAGGTGTCTAAAGATGGTCTTCGGTCTAAACGTGGTCCCTTCAGGTCAGGACTGTGGGGTTTTGGGTGAAGCAGTATGAGAAAGCTTGCCTTGCTGCTACCTCTGCTGTACTTACTCTGTGGCTAAATACAGGACTTTGGTCTCCAAGTCTGTCACCAGCCCTAAAAATCTACCCCCAATTTTAAATACTTTGAATTTAAAATAAGAAAAGCAAAAAACCCACAAGTGTAAGCTGTACTTGAAAATTGTGGTCAAGATCCTCAGCCGCTGTATATCAGCATAAGCTCCATGAAGATCTGGCTTCTTTCTCACAGGCTAAACTTTCAAACGTTTCTAAAAGTTTTGTCTCAGCAACAGCGTCTGTGTAGTTATGATTACTCTTATAGCTCAGTGTTTATTTTATTTTCTATTGATTTGAGCAAGTTAAATAAATGTTCTCCAAATAATGTTTTTATTTGTTTGATTCAACTGACCAGAGGCAGCTGTCTGGATGATTTTAGCTATCTATGTAGGGACCAGATCCTCCAGCCTGATGGAGCTGCACACAGCACAAGATCAGAGTGGGGGCCAAAGTGGTTTTGGGGACCACAGCTCTGGTCCCCAAATCCTGGTGCTGAGCTGCACTGGATCCGTGGCATGAGTTACACCATCCTGAGGGCAGCTCTAACTTGCACTGGCTACACTGAGCCCCAAGAGGCTATTCCAGCCATCAGGGGGTGCCAGCAGGATGAATACACCCTGGTTCCTTCCCCTTTCTCTTTGTCATGCTTCCTATGTGGAGGGTCAGCGGGGATGGCCGTATCGGAGCCAGTATGATAGTTCTGCGCTACTGGAGGATTCCCCCAGGTGTGTGTGTGAATCCTCAAGGAGTAGGTGAATCTAGTTTTAGCGCTGTTTTGCACTGCCAGAGGTGAGACAAGAACTTGGTCCATATATATGTATTGTATACTAATTATATGTTAATTAAAATTACTATATAGCATGAATTGCATATTATCATCTGCATTGTTTTAAATATATAGGGGGTTCTCTCTCACTCACATTACACAGACCAACACCACCAATCTCGTTTCCCCAGGAAACAAAGCTTGAACTTGTAGTAAACTTGAATTTGTCAATGCTGTAAAGGCATGGGCTCTGAGGTTTGGTGGAGGCATAAGGCCACAGAAATGCTCTATCTAAACTGTTTAGAATTAAAAGCAGCAAAGAATCCTGTGGCACCTTATAGACTAACAGACGTTTTGCAGCATGAGCTTTCGTGGGTGGAGCTCATGCTGCAAAACGCCTGTTAGTCTATAAGGTGCCACAGGATTCTTTGCTGCTTTTACAGATCCAGACTAACACGGCTACCCCTCTGATGTTTAGAATTAGATGCTTTAGATGCCTCCTCAACTTTTACGGCTGGGCTGTAGAATGTGAATTGGGCCTTAGGTCTACCGAAAATGTTTTAAATAGGGCTGTCAATTAATCGCAGTTAACTCATGCAATTAACTAAAAAAATTAATCGCGATTAATCGCGCCTATAACAATAGAATACCAAATGAAATTTATCACATATTTTTGGATGTTTTTCTACATTTTCAATATTGATTTCAATTACAACACAGAATACAAAGTGCACAGTGCTCACTTTACATTATTATTTTTTATTACAAATATATGTACGGTAAAAATGATAAACAAAAGAAATAGTATTTTTCAATTCACCTCATACAAGTACTGTAGTGCAATCTCTTTATCGTGAAAGTGTAACTTACAAATGCAGATTTTATTTTGGTTACATAACTGCACTAAAAAAAAAAAAAAAAAAAAAGGTAAAACTTTAGTGCCTACAAGTCCACTCAGTCCTACTTCTTATTCTGCAAATCGCTAAGACAAACAAATTTGTTTACATTGACAGGAGATACTGCTGCCTGCTTCTTATTTACGATGTCACCTGAAAGTGAGAACAGGCGTTCGCATGGCACTTTTGTAGCTGGCGTTGTAAGGTATTTACATGCCAGATATGCTAAATATTCATATGCCCCTTCATGCTTCGGCCACCATTCCAGAGGACATGCTTCCATGCTGATGATGCTTGTTAAAAAAATAATGCATCAATAAAATGTGTGACTGTACTCCTTGGGGGGAGAATTGTATGTCTTTTGCTCTGTTTTACCCACATTCTGCATATATTTCATGTTATAGCAGTCTCGGATGATGACCCGGCACACGTTTGTTTTAAGAACACTTTCACAGCAGATTTGACAAAACGCAAAGAAGGTACCGATGTGAGATTTCTAAAAATAGCTACAGCACTCGATCCAAAGTTTAAGAATCTGAAGTGCCTTCCAAAATCGGAGAGGGATGATGTATGCAGCATGCTTTCAGAAGTCTTAAAAGAGCAACACTTTGATGCAGAAACTACAGAACCCAAACCACCAAAAAAGAAAATCAGCCTGCTGGTGACATCTGACTCAGATGATGAAAATGAACATGCATCGGTCTGCACTGTTTTGGATCGTTATCAAGCAGAACCCATCATCAGCATGGAAGCATGACCTCTGGAATGGTGGTTGAAGCATGAAGAGACATATGAATCTTTAGCGCATATGGCACGTAAATATCTTGTAACACCAGCTACAACAGTGCCATGGGAATGCCTGTTCTCACTTTCAAGTGACATTGTAAATAAGAAGCAGGCAGCAGTATCTCCTGCAAATTGTAACCAACCTTGTTTGTCTGAGTGATTGGCTGAACAAGATGTAGAACTGAGTGGACTTGTAGGCTCTAAAGCTTTACACTGTTTTATTTTTGAATGCAGGTTTTTTTGTGTACATAATTCTACATTTGTAAGTTCAACTTTCATGATAAAGAGATTGCACTACAGTACTTGTATGACATTAATTGAAAATTTTTTTTATAGTGCAAATATTTGTAAGCAAAAATAAATATAAAGTGAGCACTGTACACTTTGTATTATGTGTTATAATTGAAATTAATATATTTGAAAATGTAGTAAACATCCAAAAATATTTAAAATAAATGGTATTCTATCGTTGTTTAACAGTGCGATTAATCACGATTAATTTTTTTTTAATCGCTTGATAGCCCTAGTTTTAAATGCTTAATATATAACTCAAGGGCTCCTCACACAGCTAGGATACTTCTCTTTGCCATGGATGTCTTGGGATAGGAGTAAGAAAGAATATTTCTTGGTTTCTCTAACAAACAACAACAACAAAACGAGTTTGCTTTGGGAATTAATGCTATGCCAGCTGTGAGGACAATCTTGCCTGAAAGAAAAGTATGATACTGGGTCTCATCAGAGAGCGCTCCTAACTTTAAAATCTCCCCTGCAAGAAGTAGTAACTATTGGGAAGACCGTTTTGATGGACAGGGGTACATACTGAGATCCAAAGATTGTTGCCTCTGATTCGGTGGGAGTGGAATGACGGTAGTTGCCTTATAGAAAGGCTTAATGTGAGGATATTTCCTGAACATACTGCAAACATATTAGTGTGTAGACTTGGCCTTTTAGCTTGGACATTCTTATACCCATGATAAGACACACCTGGAGAAACTTGGGGCTACGTTTCATTTGCTGAAATGTGATAATTTGTGGAATTTGCCTAGCAACTAGGTTAAATTCTTTTTGTTGACTTCTTTCTAGGGGTATGTCTACACTACAAAATTAGGTCGAATTTATAGAAGTCGGTTTTATAGAAATCGTTTTTATACAGTCGATTGTGTGTGTCCCCACACAAAATGCTCTAAGTGCATTAAGTCGGCGGACTTCGTCCACAGTACCGAGGCTAGCGTCGACTTCTGGAGCGTTGCACTGTGGGTAGCTATCCCACAGTTCCCGCAGTCTCCGCCGCCCATTGGAATTCTGGGTTGAGATCCCAATGCCTGATGGGGCAAAAACAGTGTCGCGGGTGATTCTGGGTACATGTCGTCAGGCCCCCACTCCCTCCCTCCCTCCCTCCCTCCCTCCGTGAAAGCAACAGCAGACAATCGTTTCGCGCCTTTTTTCTGCCCAGACGCCATAGCACTGGGATCATGGAGCCCGCTCAGATCACCGCGGCAATTATGAGCACTATGACAACCACGCGCATTATCCTGGAGTATATGCATAGCCGGAACCTGTCAAAGCAAAACCAGGAGGAGGAGGAGGAGGAGGCAACAGCAGCGCAGAGGCAACAGCAGCGCGGTGACGAGAGTGATGAGGAAATAGACATAGACTTCTCACAAAGTACGGGCCACAGCAATGTGAAAATCATGGTGGTAATGGGGCAGGTTCATGCCGTGGAACGCCGATTCTGGGCCCGGGAAACAAGCACAGACTGGTGGGACCGCATAGTGCTGCAGGTGTGGGACGATTCCCAGTGGCTGCGAAACTTTCGCATGCGTAAGGGCACTTTCATGGAACTTTGTGACTTGCTTTCCCCTGCCCTGAAGCGCCAGAATACCAAGATGAGAGCAGCCCTGACAGTTGAGAAGCGAGTGGCCATAGCCCTGTGGAAGCTTGCAACGCCAGACAGCTACCGGTCAGTCGGACATCAATTTGGAGTGGGCAAATCTACTGTGGGGGCTGCTGTGATTCAAGTAGCCAGGGCAATCAAAGAGCTGCTGATATCAAGGGTAGTGACTCTGGGAAATGTGCAGGTCATAGTGGATGGCTTTGCTGCAATGGGATTCCCTAACTGTGGTGGGGCGATAGATGGAACCCATATCCCTATCTTGGCACCGGAGCACCAAGCCAGCGAGTACATAAACCGAAAGGGGTACTTTTCAATGCTGCTGCAAGCACTGGTGGATCACAAGGGACGTTTTACCAACATCAACGTGGGATGGCCAGGAAAGGTACATGACGCTCGCGTCTTCAGGAACTCTGGTCTGTTTCAAAAGCTGCAGGAAGGGACTTTCTTCCCAGACCAGAAAATAACCGTTGGGGATGTTGAAATGCCTATAGTTATCCTTGGGGACCCAGCCTACCCCTTAATGCCATGGCTCATGAAGCCATACACAGGCAGCCTGGACAGTAGTCAGGACCTGTTCAACTACAGGCTGAGCAAGTGCAGAATGGTGGTAGAATGTGCATTTGGACGTTTAAAAGCGCGCTGGCGCAGTTTACTGACTCGGTTAGACCTCAGCGAAAACAATATTCCCATTGTTATTACTGCTTGTTGTGCGCTCCACAATATCTGTGAGAGTAAGGGGGAGACGTTTATGGCGGGGTGGGAGGCTGAGGCAAATCGCCTGGCCGCTAATTACGCGCAGCCAGACACCAGGGCGATTAGAAGAGTACAGCAGGGTGCGGTGCGCATCAGAGAAGCTTTGAAAACCAGTTTCATGACTGGCCAGGCTACGGTGTGAAAGTTCTGTTTGTTTCTCCTTGATGAACCTCCCCCCCGCCCCCGCCCGGTTCACTCTACTTCACTGTAAGCTAGACACCCTCCCCTCCCCCCTTCGATCACCGCTTGCAGAGGCAATAAAGTCATTGTTACTTCAAATTCATGCATTCTTTATTAATTCACACAAATAGGAGGATAACTGCCAAGGTAGCCCAGGAGGGATGGGGGAGGAGGGAAGCGCTGGGTGGGGTGGGGGAGGAGGGAAGGACAAGGACACCGTGCACTATAAAACTTTAAAACTTTAAAAATTAGAAACTTCAAAACTTATTGAAGGCCAGCCTTCTGCTGCTTGAGCAATCCTCTGGGGTGGAGTGGCTGGGTGGCCGGAGGCCCCCCCACCGCGTTCTTGGGCGTCTGGGTGAGGACGCCATGGAACTTGGGGAGGAGGGCTGTTGGTTACACAGGGGCTGTAGTGGCGGTCTGTGCTCCTGCTGCCTTTCTTGCAGCTCAACCATACGCTGGAGCATCTCACTTTGATGCTCCAGCAGTCGGAGCATGGACTCCTGCCTTCTGTTCTCAATCTGACGCCACCTCTCAGATTCAGCCCGCGATTCAGCACGCAACCTCTCCGATTCAGCACGCGATTCAGCCCGCCACCTCTCCTCGCGTTCAAACTGTGCTTTTCTGCAGTCAGACATTGTCTGCCTCCAAGCATTCTGCTGAACCCTGTCAGCGTGGGAGGCCGTCTGGAGCTCCGAGAACATTTCATCCCGAGTTCTCTTCTTCCTCCTTCTAATCTTCACTAGCCTCTGCGAAGGAGAAACATTTGCAGCTGGTGGGGGAAAAGGGAGATAGGTAGTTAAAAAGACACATTTTAGAGAACAATAGGATCACTCTTTCCCGTTAAACCTTGCTGTTCACATTACATAGCACAAATGCTTTCGTTACAAGGTCGTATTTTGCCTCTATTTATATTGAGGGTCTGCCGATTTGGTGTGAGAGATCACTCACGCAGGGCCAGGCAACAGAATTCGGCTTGCAGGCAGCCATGGTAAGCCACAGTCTTTTGGCTTCTTTAACCTTAATAACATGTGGGAATGGTTTCAAACAGCAGCACCCTCATTTTCCATACCAAGCAGCCGTTGGGTTGGCCATTTAAAATGGTATGGCAATTTAAAAGGAGGGAGGGATGCGGTTGCCGGGTTAACGTGCAGCACAAACCCAACTAACCCCCCCCCCCCCCCCCACACACACCCAATTCCCTGGGATGATCACTTCACCCCTCCCCCCACCGCGTGGCTAACAGTGGGGAACATTTCTGTTCAGCCGAGCAGGAACGGGCACTCTGAATGTCCCCTTAATAAAAGCACCCTATTTCAACCAGGTGACCATGAATGATATCACTCTCCTGAGGATAACACAGAGAGATAAGGAATGGATGTTGTCTGAATGCCAGCAAACACCGGGACCATACGCTGCCATGCTTTGCTATGCAATGATTCCAGACTACGTGCTACTGGCCTGGCGTGGTAAAGTGTCCTACCATGGCGGACGGAATAAGGCAGCCCTCCCCAGAAACCTTTTGCAAAGGCTTTGGGAGTACATCCAGGAGAGCTTTCTGGAGATGTCCCTGGAGGATTTCCGCTCCATCCCCATACACGTTAACAGACTTTTCCAGTAGCTGTCCTGGCCGTGAATGCCAGGGCAAATTAATCATTAAACACGCTTGCTTTTAAACCATGTGTAATATTTACAAAGGTACACTCACCAGAGGTCCCTTCTCCGGGGTCTGCGAGCACGCTTTGGGATTCGGTGGGTTCGGGGTTTACTGGCTCCAGGTCCAGGGTGATAAACAGATCCTGGCTGTTGGGGAAAACGGTTTCTCTGCCTCCTTGCTGTGAGCCATCTCCCGTCTGTTCATCATCATCGTCTTCCTCGTCCCCAGAACCCGCTTCTGTGTTGCGTGAGTCTCCATTGACGGAGTCATAGCACAGGGTTGGGATAGTGGTGGCTGCACCCCCTAGCATGGCATGCAGCTCGGCGTAGAAGCGGCATGTCTGCGGCTGTGCCCCGGACCTTCCGTTTGCCTCTCTGGTTTTCTGGTAGGCTTGCCTTAGCTCCTTAATTTTCACGCGGCACTGCTGTGCATCCCTGTTATGGCCTCTGTCCTTCATGCCCTTTGATACTTTTTCAAATGTTTTTGCATTTCTTTTACTGCTACGGAGTTCCGCTAGCACGGATTCGTCTCCCCATATGGCGATCAGATCCCGTACCTCCCGTTCGGTCCATGCTGGAGCTCTTCTGCGATCCTGGGACTCCATCATGGTTACCTGTGCTGATGAGCTCTGCGTGGTCACCTGTGCTCTCCACGCTGGGCAAACAGGAAATGAAATTCAAACGTTCGCGGGGCTTTTCCTGTCTACCTGGCCAGTGCATCCGAGTTCAGATTGATGTCCAGAGCGGTCACAATGGTGCACTGTGGGATAGTTCCCGGAGGCCAATACCATCGAATTGCGGCCACACTAACCCAAATTCGAAATGGCAAAACCGATTTCAGCGCTAATCCCGTCGTCGGAGGTGGTGTAAAGAAATCGATTTAAAGAGCCCTTTAAGTAAAAAAAAAGGGCTTAATTGTGTGGACGAGTCCAGGCTTAAATCGAGGTAACGCTACTAAATTCGACCTAAAGTCGTAGTGTAGACCAGCCCTAGGATTCAGTAGAGTGTTAATCAACTAGAGTATCCATTTTTGTATAAGTGGCTTCTTTCAAATGCCAGGCTGCTAGGTTGAGTCTGTCTGGTTGTGGAAAGAAGATTGGTCCTTACACTAGCAGACCATCTCTGTGAGGTCAAGATATCAGGTAGTGTGACATGAGGTTAATCAGGCCTGAGGACCATGGCCTGTTAAGCCAGAACAGCATGATCAGTTTCAGTGTTAGTCCCTCCTTCCTATCTTCTGTATAGGTGTGGGGAACAGCACAAAGGATGGGAAGACTATAGCTGAGACCTTAGCCCGCTTTGATAGAGATTGTTCATCACCTTAGATCCCTGGTATTGATATCAGGAGAGAGGCTACAGCAGGGGTAGGCAACCTATGGCACGCACGCCGAAGGCGGCACGCGAGCTGATTTTCAGTGGCACTCACACTGCCCAGGTCCTGGCCACCGGGCTGGGGGGCTCTGCATTTTAATTTAATTTTAAATGAAGCTTCTTAAACATTTAAAAAACCTTATTTACTTTACATACAACAGTAGTTTAGTTATATATTATAGATTTATGGAAAGAGACCTTCTAAAAACGTTAAAATGTATGACTGGCACGCGGAACCTTAAATTAGAGTGAACAAATGAAGACTCGGCACATCACTTCTGAAAGGTTGCCGACCCCTGGACTACAGGATGCTTTATTGTTCTTTTCAGGGTCAAGAGGTCAATTGCTGACAATGAGTGAGGATAGTTCAGGGCCTAGAGCCGTGCTCTGTTTGTTCCTGATAGTCTGAGGCTAGAAATAAGGTGGGAACTGGCCCTTCAATTCCTTCTAAAAGGGCATTGGGTCGTCTCACTCCAATCTGAAGTAACTGAAGGATGGCTTTTCTCGAATCTTGGTGATTATGGGATACCTGAGATTGGGAGTTGAACAAAACTATGCCCATGATTTTCATATAGCTCTGTCGACTATGCCCTGTGTTCAATATGCCCATTTTGACCATAACTGTAAGAAGACAATAGAGATGGTTGGAATTTTTTTTTCAACAACTACATTTTTTGTTGAAAAATGGCCTTTTCTGAAAATGAAGAATTACATGAAAAACTATTGACTTTTAAAGATGTTTATCGAAACCATTATTGAATTTTAATTTCAATAACATTTTTGAGAAAAATTATTTTAAAAATTCGATTAAAATTTTTTGAACAAAATGAAAACTGGGTTTACTTTTAACCCTGCAAAATGGAATCAGCTTTGAAATTTCAAAATGGCTCATGATCTTTGTTTCTAAATTAACTTGCTCTTGTAGGCATTTTCTCCCAAACTGGAAGGGGGGAGGCAGGGTTTACTGTAGATGAGGTTGGGTGTGTGTCAGACCAATTGTTCTGAAATGGCTGAGGGACTTACTGACTTTGCTAATGGTAGCTGAGACAAATGAAGGAGAGGCAAAGTGGTATTCTCTCGTTCTAGTCCTGGGACTGCTTCAACTGGCTGCGTGGTCTGGACTCTTTTCTATAGTGTCTGTTCAGGGCGGGGATTATATCTCAACATTTTTGATGATTCTATGATTTGGCTTTCTGAAAAATTTCCCACCAGAATACTAAGAGCGCCAGAAGCTGATTTGCTTGGGTGTCCACCCTCAGTAAGGGAAGCCCCATATGCCTGCTACTCTAAGTGAGAATGGGAGGGCATGCCTGGGTGCAAGTGTACAGAAAAATGCTGTCAGTGACATTTCTCAGAGCACACGCCTTAGGCTGTGAGGGGTCATATCTGCAGTAGCATCCCCCTTAGCTTCCCTGTACAAAGCACGAGGCGGCTGCAGAAGCTATTAGAATGTCAGATGACACCTCATAATTCTTAGTGGTAAAAAAATCTCCCCCAGGGACAATAGCTATGTCTATAGTACCTTTGGCAGTGACACCAACCTGGACTGGGACTTGTGAATGTTGAGAAAAACCTCACAGCCTTATAAAACAAGAGGAAATTAGAGGGCTGGAAAGAAGTAAATGCTGGGCTGATGGGCCCTTTAAATCCTGCTTGTTCTTCTGCATCTAGACTGCTCACTTTCCCTCTCTTTCATCCCTCCAAAGCCGGCGTCTAGGGAGAGGATGAGGAGGTGGTCAGGCATGGCGAACTGCAGCAGCAGCTAGAGACTTTAGCTTGATCGGCAGGGCATGACAACTTCCAGTGTCAGCCACAGTGGGTCATGACAATCCTCAGCAGCAATATCTGAGGGATGTGAGCCTGGTCCTTTCCCTGTCTTTTGGGTGTGGATGCAAATTCTATTTCTCTTTTACGAGCATGAGGAGGGATATATGAGGAGCTATCTAGGGCAGAACTCCTGAACACAGGTTCGGAGCACTCTGAAAGAGTCGATCAGATTCTGTTTAAATGCACACACCGTAGTTAGCCCTCCTCAGAAGAATTCCTTTTTTCTTCCTTTCTCTCCCCCAAAGCTCTTTGCCATTTAGCGCTACCCTCCTGCTCCAGGAGGAAGGCTGACATCAAGCTTAGGGATCAATCCAAAAATATTTCAAGTCCTTAGGGCTCTCCCTCCTCTCAGAGCCTGGACTCCATCGTGCCTCCTCCCACTCAGAGATCTGATTCTGAGTCTCTCAAGGACAGGGCTAGGGTTTGAGGATGGGCTCCTCAGAAGACCGGCTTGCCCAGGAATGGGAGGTCCCAAGCAGGGCACTACATCTCTATATTGCATGTGGTCCACATGGGTCAGGTGTTTCCCCTTGAAGTCCCTACCTGGGATACCTGTAGGTATGCCCTAGGAACCTGCTATAGCAGGTGGCAGCAGTGGAGAGGGAACCAAAGATTCTTTACCTCCCTCTCTGGTGTTAGCAGTGTTGGTGCTGTGGCCAATGTCCTCCAGCCATGGCCCAAGGAGCTTGGCTGCTGGTGTGGGCTCTTGGGACTCTCATGATATCCCTCTAGCATGCTGCCTTTCAGGTATCACTCGACTCATGGAGATGTGGGAGGGGCAGCCATGTGCCACAGGAGCAGCTTTTCCAATCTCGCCTACCTCCTTTTCCGCCCAGGGAAAAGCAGGGTCAAAGTAACCCTGCTAGGACATCAGCTGCTGAGACTGTGCCAGCTTCTCCAGTCCTGCCTGGCTATTCCAGTCCTGAGTTTCATCTGAGCAGAACAGTTGCTGCAAAGACAAGCTATACAACACTGAGTACCACTGAATATATTTTATGCAAGTAAGTCTGATTCTTTTTTAGCAGAATGTAAATAATGGTGGCATATTTCACTAAAAAAATTACTTTCACCTAAAGTGCTTGAATATTCAGTAGCTAGCTACCAATGTGTTTAACCGTTTTGTCATTAAAATGTAGCAAATTGTTTATCAGCACACCTCTGTCTGTATGCGCTATTGAAGGCCATGCTTATAAATGATTAATAACACAAAAATAGAGCTTTAAAAATAGGGAAAGCATTACCTGCACTTGTGCTAATGATGAAGCTTCTGTCGGAATAGATTACTACTGTTGCTGAGTGTGGGAGAATAACTCAAGTTAAATATTTCCTTTGACTCTAGATCACCCCATTACACTTAGCATTAATTTACTAATGGGTTCAGGCGGAATGCCAAGGCAAGGAAGGGTGGTCAGGCCAGGTCAGGGAGTTTGATTGCAACAAACTGAGTTGCTGAATCTTTTAAAATTTCATTTGTTCTCTCATAAATCACCTAGATTGAGAATCACCATGGGCCAGATTTTTAAAGGTATCTAGATGGTTAGTGGGATTTTCAAAACACCGAGGTGCCTACATGCAGATTTTTAAAGGTCATTGGGAGGTAGGGGCTTAGGCACTTTTGACAATCTCACTAGGGGCCTGTCTGTCTTCAATACCTTTTAAAATCTAGGCCAGGGGTCAGCAACCTTTCAGAAGTGGTGTGCCGAGTCTTCATTTATTCACTTTAATTTAAGGTTTCGCGTGCCGGGAATACATTTTAACGTTTTTTCCACGGTCTCTCACTATAAGTCTATATTATATTACTAATCTATTGTTGTATGTAAAGTAAACAAGGTTTTCAAAATGTTTAAGAAGCTTCATTTAAAATTAAATTAAAATGCTGATCTTAAGCTGCCAGCCTGGGGTTCTGTTCCCCTAGGCCTGCAGCAGGTTGAGCGCGGCCTGCGGCCGGGACGCCAGCTGGCATGGGGCTGGCAGCTGGGACCCCAGACCTGGGGGGGAGGGGTGGAGGGATGAGGGCTGTGGGGGTGCAGGGCAGAAGGCTGGATGTGTGGGGGGGGGCAAGGCAGAAGGCTGGGGGTGGGGGTGGTGCAGGGGGGAGGGCAGAGGGCTGGGGGTGAGTGGGGGGGCGGGGGGGAGGGCTGGGGGTGTGTGGGGGTACAGGGCAGGAGGCTGGGTGTGGGGGGGGGGGTGCAGGGCAGAAGGCTGGGTGTGTGTGGGGGGGTTCAGGACAGAGAGCTGGGTGTGTGTGGGGGGGTGCAGGGCAGAAGGCTGGGTGTGGGCGGAGGTGCAGGGCAGAAGGCTGGGTGTGGGTGAGGGGTTCAGGGGTGAGGGCAGAGGGCTGGGGGTGTGTGGAGGTGCAGGGTAGAAGGCTGGGCGTGGGCGGGGGGTTCAGGGGTGAGGGCTGGGGTGCTCGGCTTGTGGGGGTGCTCCCAGCCCCCTGCCCTGGGCGGCTCATGGCAGGGGGCTGGTAGGGCTATGCCCTGTTCCACCCGCTTCCCCAAGGCCCCATCCCTACCTCTTCTCTGTCTCCTCTACGGCGCAGGGAGCACGCTGCGGCTCGGCTCCGCCCCCTTCCCCCGGCGATCAGCAAGCACCACGCTGGGGGAAGAAGCGGGGGAGGGGGGAGCTTGGCTGCCACAGGACCAAGCTTCTGCCTCCTGCCCCCGCAGGGGAGAGCGGTGGGCAGGGGGGCTGAGTGGGGCTGGGACTGGCAGGCAGCGGCGTGCCACCCAAAATCGGCTCGCGTGCCATGTTTGGCACGCGTGCCGTAGGTTGCCGACCCCTGATCTAGGCCATGTCTCTTTTGTTCTATGCTTTTTGTAGGACACATACTGATCTCTATATCAAGATCATGAAATAACAAGCTGGTTGTGAAATAACAGGAGAAGAAGTATAACCGGGAGTTTGTTTGAGAGCTTTATCAGCTCTGGTTGAACTCAATGTATGGCTCTAAAGATTTTTGAATAGTGAAGTCGAAGGTATATTTGTTTGAAAGGGCTTTGGGATCTGATGAAAGACATTATATGCAGCTAAGATCATTATCATGTCAGTACCTGCCTCACAATGTGATTTGTAGCGAACACTCTTGAAACAGCAAGGAAATGATCCCTGGCTTTGAAAGTATTCGCTTGGAGGGCTATACTTGACAAGCTAGATATGCGTCAACATGCACCACTGCTATTTTGTTGTTGGTATTCTTTTGGACACATCTTTCCAGTTTGAAATCTGCAAATTGTCAGCATGTTTAAATTATTGACAATGTAAATAAGCAGTCTAAGGGCTTGTCTATACACAAAGTTATTCCGGAATAGCTACTGTGCTTTAAATTCACACCTTACCTTATTCCAAATTAACGTTCAAGTGTAGACAAGACCTTCACTTTCCATTAGAAGCAGTTGTTGGTTTCCAAAATTCTTCAAATACAGAATTGTACATCACAATCAGAACAACAATGTTATTTGACAGCCCTGGAGGAAAGAGGTGGGTATATTTGAAGCTGTTTCTGGGAACTGCTAAAGGCTTGTCTACACTTGAAAGTTAATTCAGATTAAAGGTAGGGTGTGAAAAGCACAATAATTATTCCTGAATAACTGTGGTCACACTTAGTCCAGAATAAGAGTGCCTTGTTCCATATCATCTCACTCTGGAATAAGATTGTCCGCATGGAGTTATTCAGGAATAATTATTACAGAATAGCTATTCCTGTATAACTCCATGTGTAGACAAGCCCTAACCGCAGATTGCATTTCTATTTCAATTTTAGCAGGCTTAAAGACTCCTACTCTCACTCCCCTCCCCCCCCCCCGCCCCCACACTTCTACAAATGCCGACAGACACTCTTAGTGAGAGACATTCACCACTTATACTATGCAGGCTTTACTATTGCTGATGATGCATGAGAAGGAAAGAGCCTAGCTTGACTTTCAGGCCTTAGGTGGACTTTTCAAAAATCTTGTAAAATGAGCACAATGGATGTGGAAATCAGAGAGGTGCAATAACTAGAACCCCCATGATGCCATATAACCTCTTTTCAGAGTCAAGCTTCACTGTAAGAAAAACTTACAGATAACTTCTAGTTAGCTATTAAAATGCACTGGACTGCTTGCCCACTTTACAATAATTAACTGAGAGAGGTGATGAAGGGATTCTTCTGCATTGTGTACTTGGTTTCATTTTAGCCTAAGTCTGTCTTGTTTACTCAGAATGACACTTCCTCTTCTTATACTTGAATTTTTCTATACAAATGCTGCCCCTTAATACACTATATATTTTCATTAGGAAGGCTGATTAGCCTCCTGCTGTACTATCTATTGGTCTTCTACATTCTATCTCCATGACTTTCTGAAGAGATTGTGACTACTGAAAACTCGACCTTTTCATTTGTATTTACATACATATAAGGGATCACCTAGAATTTTTTGTAGACAAAGAATTTAAATTAAACAATGTGATCTATGTATTACAGGCATTTACAGGACTACCTAGGAAACACCTAGACTGATGTTTACAGGCCAAGTGGACAGAATGACATGTAGCCACCCACAGCCACCACGTTAGCAGATCCAAGGATAATGATAGGTGTTTGGACCAGCATATAGATGCAGATATGCTTTTGCTGACTCATGCTTCCAGGTGGATCTTATTATCCCCAACCAGGACATAAGGCATTGAAGCTTTTCTGTGATGCTCCAGGCACACTGACTGGGTCGGAGGAGGACCTGCAGGGAAAGCCCCGAGCATTACCAAACTTGGGCAGAAATTTTAGGCTGATGCTTATGCTCTATTTGATATCAAGTTAACAATATAGCCAGGAAAGTGAGTGGGCTAGTTCTGTGCTTAGCACAAGGTGGGAACTCTGCCTGTTTACAAGAGCTTTTAAAGTAATAGTTTCTGTTTGTCTACACACAAATTTACTTTCAAATTATACTAGTCTGTTGCATTTACTTAATATATTTTTGAAGGGCTATTTTTCTAGAAAGGCTTATTTCTTGCTGAATTTATGAAGTTTAACCACCTGAAGCAATGAGATAATTTGCATTCACTAACCATAACCGTAAGAATCACTCTGCTGTAGTTTTGCAGTAGTCGGTGTCACTCAGAAGCCAGCAGTGGTCCTTTACAATGACAGAAAGAGACAAATAGAGGAACCCTGATAAAACAACTGTTAGCTGGTATTTCAGAAAGATAAAATAGGTGGTTAAATGAGAGATCACTGTGGTCAAAGACAAGTTATATGGGATATGGCCCAATTCAACAATCCTTGCTCATGTGAGTAGCTCTATTGAATGCAATGGGAATATGTCCAGTGTAAGGAAGTGTACCCTGCCAGCCTTCTGTTATGAAACTATTATTCACAAGAAATAAAACAGACAGTGGGGAATTTTATGAACACACTGGGAAAGGGTAGGGAACATACCCATTAAAATGTTAGTATCCAGCATGACCTCTGAGTTTATTAATGACCAACTGCTGGACTCAAATTATGTCCTACTGGTTGCTGATTCTGTCATAGTTAATAAAGGTAAAGCTGAGCTGCCTGAATTTTGCTCTTGCAGAAAACATGCTTCACTTCTCGAGCACAAAAGCAGCTTAAGAGAGATTTGATTTTTTCCGATCAGAGGATTATGGAGAAATTGTGTTTACATTTTTCTTTCAGGCAGAGCTAGGGAATTAACACCTCAACTGGAAGAAGTGTGTGGTGTTTATCAGAAGAGTAATGAATTTCCAAAGAGAAAAGGTGGCAGATATGCAACTGGGATTCTCATTTGGGAGAAGTTCAGAAATACAAATTCATGTGTTAGCTTTAACTTCCAGCCCGGTGTTCCCACCTCAATGTAACATACACAGTGTGTACTGACCCATGGATTTTTGAATAACCAGGCTAATGCCAGCCCAGGTGCAGTTGTATTAAGGGTTCCATTTGGTTTGGAATGCAGCAATCTCCAACCCAGCAACACAAGCCAACAAGAGCACATTACCCTAACGTTTCATGGGCTGTATTAGGTCCCTGTTAAATACGGAGTCAAATTCATTATTTTGGTCCTGCTATTCAAAATTCTCTAAGTTTTGCCCAGGTTATCTGAAGAGTCTCTGTCCATGACCAACTGACTTCAGTGGTACTTAAGCACATGCTTAACTGCTTTGTCAAATTGGGGTCTAAGACAGTGTAGGGATATCAATAATCACCAACTCTAGTTGTCTGAGTCAATAGCCCTGATTTATCAGAGAGTAAATGTTGGCCTGAATAATAATTTGAGACCTCTTGCTTTCCCTCTCCCAGCCTAACACTCCTAACCTATCACTGGGTTTTAGCACCCAGTTGTGAAACAGAGCATTTACTCACAGTAGTAGTTCCATTGATTTCAATGGGACTACTCAACATGAGTAAGGGTTCCAAGAACTGGGCCCTAAATAAATAGCCCATAGATCTGTGGGGATATCAACACACTAAACCAGTGGCTCTAAGTTGGAAATGGAAGCTTTTGATATTTCCTTGAATGTATAAATAAGGCCAAATTAAGCTTTGAGAACAGCATCTGGCTCTATATATGCATTTCTCCACCATACAACATGCTGTACCTCACTGTTAGCATTCTTCTTCTTCTATAAGAAGGGTTTAGAAGAATTCAGTTTGAAATAACATTTACGTTTTAGTTGGTTAATACAAATTGAAGTATATAAAAATGTCCTGAACATGACCTCTACAACCCCAAATACATCACTGTACTGTATTCCAACCAATGAAGTCAATCAGTTGTACCACCTTAGAACATAGACTCTTGGTCAAATTCTGTCCTAAATTACAGCTACAAACCACCCCCCGAAGTTAGTGTTCCTGGGACACAATTTGTCCAAGGGACTTTATGGTTTGTCTAAAGGGTAAATGAATTGTATGAAAATGATGCAAGACTGACAGTGGTATTTTTAGGCAGGATTTGAGCAAAACACCTACCTACAAGAACACACACCAGAAGGAAATTTCTTCATTATTTCTACATAAAAATTTTATCCCCTACAAAGAAAAGGGTTAGAGTTGCTATTTTTAATAAAGAGCAATGCTGTCCTCAAACTGATATTGTGCAAAATGATGAAAAGATGAGGACTAACAATAAATGGATTTAACTAGTCATGCTAACATCTGAGAATACTATAAAGCAACAGCTTCTATTAGTTTAACTTAATACTGCACATACAATCTCACTATACCATTACCAATTTACTACGATTGTACTAGGGTAGTAGTATGTAGCTACAGAACATAGGGCCTAGTCTGTGGGCTAGGTCACTTAATCAATGAGGACTTCTACTTCAAAATAAAAAGACAAAGGAATGATACAGTCAAGAGCGATTTAAAGCATAACTTTCTTCCTTGAGAGGGACATCACTACAAAAAACAATTTCCATTGCCTTGTCCCCATGAAAAAGCAAACATGATGGTACTTGTAAAGAAACCACACTCCAAAATCCAGAGTTCGATGTTGGAAAACATAAATGGTTTTATTTAGAGTTGTATGCAACATATATATGAACAGAGACACAAACAGATAAAACATATTAAAATAGGCTGGCAGATAAATACAGAACAGTTTGAGTGCAAGAATTGGATAGGGTGCAATAGAAAGTGGAGGAAAAAAACTCCTAAAAGTTATTTCCCCACCAGAAAGTTGCTCTGTCACCAGCTTCCTCAGCCTCTCTCCATCCTACTGTCTTAACTTTAATACTTTGAATGAATCAAGATTCCAGTGTTCAAGTTAAAATCTTTAGGAGTGCCCATGGGGGGAAAAATACACTTTTTGGTTTGTATTCCTGTTGAGCAATTTAGATCTGTGATATATTGCAGAAGCCAGCAAGTATTTGTTTTCCTTTAAATCTGTACTAAACTGTTTGATAACAATAGATGTCCAATGTACATCTTTTACTAGTAATATCACTGTTAATTTGAGTACACATTCCTTGATTCCCAAATATTGCATATTTATCCCCCTTTATCTAATGCACACCCTATATTCAGCAAATAACTGGCACAGAGGAAATCGGGCAGCCAGTAGGAAGATTAATCTTATGAGTTAGCTTATGGGTGTTTTTCTGTGAAAGTTATGCCCGCAGCAAGAAAAAAAAAAGTCACATCTTAGGTATGTAAACTGCATCTCACAGCTATGTAGAGAAGAACTAATGAATATTTTATTTTAACAAAAATAAACTCCTTTCTTTGTAAATAACGGTCTTAATTTGGTGTTTGCTATTTCCCAGGGAAAGAACAAGGTTAACTATTAAAAAGACAAGTACAGAAACTAAGACATTCTATAAACTTTGTTCTCATCTTTCAGTTCTTAAGTAAATAAAGTAGGAAATTCAGTTTCCTATCAACAAAAGGTTATTTTTAAGTGTTGGCAGAAGCAGAAAATAAACCATTCAAAACAAATCTCTGAAAGTATTTCAACAAATCCCTTAAAGCAACACAACAATCTGTTCTCTTTGTGTGGCAGCTTCTTGACAGACCAAATGCTCTTCACATTTTAATCATCTGGTTCGTATCTAAGAAGAAAGAAGTTAAAGCTAGAGAGTATAATATACCTGATAGATATTCAGTCCTTAAAAAAAGAGAAAAATCACTTCAACCAATTCCAATTACTCATATCCATGACATTTTAATGGCAATTTACACTGCACAATTTAGAAGGATGCAACCAACTATTTTTCATTTTTTTTAAATTCTCCTTTTAAACACAAACTCATTTGGCCAGTTTACCAGCCCTGCAACCAGTGGAATCAGCCCTGGTGGCCACCCACCAATCCCAAAAGCCACAGGAAGCCAGACTCAGGCTTTCTGCCTCTACAGCTATTTTGGGGTCCCAATGGTCTTTCCCCACCTCTACTTCCTAGCAGCACAGCTCCAATGGAACAGGAACCCCTTAAAGAGATTCTTACACCCACTCAATATGGGGCCACCCACTGCCCCTACAGTGTCTGTCCTCTTCCCCTGCATGGATGGCGTAATGGGATAGTTCCACACTAAGGAAGGCCTGAGTGGTTAGGTCACTAGCCTAGGATGTGGAAAACCTGGGTTTAAGTCCATGCTCTGCTACAGACTTCCTGTGTGACTTTGGGCAAGTCACTTCCCCTCTCTGTGCCTCAGTTCCCCACCTGTAACTTGAGATGGCTGGGAGTCTAGGTACCTACCCAAGCCATGAAGGCAAAAGAAGTCACCTCTACCCCACCTTGGCATTAGGAACAGGAGAGAATGGTGGTGCAAAAGAAGCAACTGCCACCCTCTTCTGCACCTCTGTGCATGGATCTTGTGGGCATGTTTTGACTCTGTCATAATCCCATGAAAATTGTTTCCTAACAATGTGTATGTGCAGCATGATTGTTACTGTAAAGATGCCAATTTAATTTTAATGTTTTTAAAAAATCATTGATATTTTGAAGAAAAAAAAATAGGTCAAGGTTGGCATATGCAAAGTTTGACAACAGCCCTACTGAATTTGTTCCAAAGAGAAGTTAATAAACTGGCTTTAGGGGAATCTGTTTTACATTTATGGAAACAATGTGGAAGTGGAACAGACTTCTTGGGAAAACAAATGGAAGAGCACCACTTACCTTGAAAGACTTCTCCGTAGATCCTTTATCTGCTCATTCTTCTTGGTGAGAATCTCTTTCATATTGCGGTAGGCAGCTGTTTGCTGGAACTTCTTCTCCAACTCCTGCTCAACAGGATCATCAATGCATTACAATTTTGTAAAAAAATCTAAAACAGTTTTTTTTTTTTTTTTTTAAAAGAACAATTCAACTGTTTCTCTCCTTAGGCTTCATTCCAGTGTTCAGTCTAGTTTTTCCCTGTCCAAAATACTTGCTGCTGTTATGATCTACTTTTGATCAATACTCAATGGGTTTTAATGAAACACTTATGGAACTTTTGGTGATACTGACTGTTATGTAACAAAACTTGTACTAGAAACATTTGGCTTTTGTTTAGATCAGGGGTCGGCAACCTTTCAGAAGTGGTGTGCCGAGTCTTCATTTATTCACTCTAATTTAAGGTTTTGCGTGCCAGTAATACATTTTTAGAAGGTCTCTTTCTATAAGTCTTTAATATATAACTAAACTATTGTTGTATGTAAAATAAATGAGGTTTTTAAAATGTTTAAGAAGCTTCATTTAAAATTAAATTAAAATGCAGAGCCCCCCGGACCGGTGGCCAGGACCCGGGCAGTGTGAGTGCCACTGAAAATCAGCTTGCGTGCCGCCTTCGGCACGCGTGCCATAGGTTGCCTACCCCTGGTTTAGATAATGCCTACTACAGTGGGGCTCTGCACAGGTACCATGGTGGTGAACAACCTTATTAAAACAGATTAAAAAACAACAACCACCAAAAACGTTACCAGATATTGATCTGGGCACTTTAATAATATCACAAAGTTACAGACATGTGAACAAACAGCAGATGCAGATTGCATACTTCTAGCTCACAGTTCAAGTATACTGATGACCAAATCAAACACTGGCTAACCTAGACTACTACAGAATATCCAGTCACTGCTCTACAATCTACTTGCAAGCCTTCAGTCAAGTAAAGATCATAGTTTGATGCCCTGTGATCCAAAGCATTCCAGTTGTTTTGGAAAGCCTATAAATGTGATTTACAAGCAGTTACATTTTTAAAGACTCATTGTGTGATGGATCAGAAGTCTACAAGTAACAACATGTATAGCTACCACAAACACAGATTTTAGCTGATAGGTACAACCTGTAAAGTAGTATTTTTGTCTCTAAACAAGCTTTTATTTTTTAGATCCAAATATACATAGCATAAGATAGGTCATTTAAAAAAAAAAAAAAAGTGTGATTTTATTTTCTTCTCACACCAATAAACACCTGTTCTGCTGAGTAGCTCACACTTGTTCCAGTAATACTAAGGTGCCATCTACCATATCTGAACAAAACAACAAGAATTCTTAATTACCTAGTACAAAGCTTTCCCAATTACACTCCTCCTTGCATTAAAAGTTGATCTTAGGAGATAAGGAACATTAATTCTATTGAGGGAAGTGTTACAGACTTCAAAGAGAGACTTTTAAAAATATGCATATGTATACATGTTAGTGTCTACTGTTACCATTAGAAAACGTGGAATATCTCTTGAAGCCCAAACAAGTCTTTCCCTTCATTTCCATATGACAAACTAGATTTCTTCTTTCAGTTTTTAAGATAGCTTTAAAGTAATAGAAAACGACATGGAACAGGGTGAATTGAAATGAAGGTATAAAATAATTTACATTAGAATAGCATCTTTCCTTCTGCAGGATTCACAAGTATTTCACAAACTAGACACACAGCATATCAATGAAATACAGCTAGCTACTGGGTCCAAAATAGCAACCTATCCATGCAAAAGCAGGCTACACTACATTGGGAATGGGGAAGTTTTGATCAGACACAATAAGACAAACTGTTCTTCATGAGAGGTATAGTGTCCATACAGTGTAGACAGGGCCTTTGTTCTCATGTGGCGACCTCTACATAGTTAGCATGACAATCCACTTATCTATCTTATGGCAAACTAGGCTTTTACTCCTTCTATCTAATCCTTAGATCACTAAATTAACCCCACAGGTTGTCATATAACCCCAATGACAGAAAAAAAAAGAAAAAAGAAAAAAAAAAAAGGTCATCTAAAAATTTGTACGAAACTAAAGAACGAGGCTAGCAGCCTTGAGACTGTCAGAAACAAAATGTGTTCAGTGGCATTCCCCAACTTTGCTTTTTGTTGTAGATAGTTGCCAATCACATTTCAGACAGAGGATTTCAACAAAAACTATGTTCTCTGTTTCAAAATGAATGTAAGATGACCCTCGTTTCATGCAAAATTAACATGCCATTTCCTCACAGCTATACTTGTATATCAGCATAGGTCTAGAAACAATCTGTTAACTAGTGTTTCCTCTACTGGTTCTACAGAGAAGAAAAACACAGCATGCAGTGAGTCTTTCCGGATGACATTAGTTCAAATGTGCATTTATGCCTACATTTTGAGCGTTGCAGGGGAAGTTGTCAATGGTAATTATCAAGCCAGATGCTCACATCACTTTCAAGATGTAGGGGATCAAATTGAAGAAGTTAATCCCTCTCCCCGACCCCAACCCAACCCACAACAGTGCCGTGTGTCATTTTCATCTGCAGTCTGCGAATCAGAAATATGTTCAAGGGCAAATTCTGCAATCTTCCACCATTACAGCACTCACTGTAGACTTTCCAATACAAAACTGGTGTCTCAACTGATTACTAACCATCCAAAGTAGTCAGCTTCCACAAGGCAATCACCACTTTCTTGTGGTAGGAATCTGGTGCTACCAACTTTTCACAGAGGTACAAAAAAGTCTTCATTCTAAAGATCTGCTGTCATTGGTCACAATCATTCTGAAATGGCTGCAGAAGCTGTATTTAAGTGTCCATCTGATTGGCACCAACCAGTGGGCTATGTTCCATATCTACAAAATAGACTATCTTAACACTGATAACTATGCTCTTCACTCTTTAACAAGGGAAGAATATTAAAAAAACAAAACAAAAAACCACACCAAAAGATGGTGTGATGTATCCCTAGTAATCTGCATGCAATATACAGAATCTTTGTTACATTAGTAGATAGCCAAAAAAAAAGTGAACAAAGAGCTTATCTATACACTGCAATAAGAAGCTAACCTTTTCAGCTGTAGATAACTGGTCCTGAACCTTGAGTAGGTCATGCTTTGTTGTCACCAAGTTCTCTTCCAAGAACTTTTGGTTTGCAGTACTGTCATTCAGAGTCTTCTCAAACTGGCACCTCAGAGCAGACACTGTATCTTCCAGTTCACTTATATCCTGAGTTATGTTAGCCTTCAAAAAAAGAAATATTAAAATAAATTTTTTTTTTGCAAAATCCTAAATGAAAGAGTGCATTTTAAATTATTTGTTGAAAATGATAACAGAATGTCTTTAAATGGCAAACTGCAGTGCTTTAAATAAGGTCACCCTCCTCCCATAGATCCCAAAGCATTAAAATAATACATGCTTAGACTTCAGAAACTGTCAATAAATACATTTTAGGATGAATGGAAAAGCTTCTTTTCTGCCAAGTCAAGATTTCAAATTCTTAGAAACTGCTTCATTTCTCTGTGGGAATTATATTCCATTATCTCCTGTCAGTTATCACTTAGGATACAAATTACACACTGTATGAAGTGTATAAAGACGTTTACAGAATATAATGAGAACATACATGGCTATACTGTAGCTTTTAAAGCCATTGACATATTATGAGAGGTGTAGAGGAAGTGTGTGTGTGTGTGTGTGTGTGTGTGTGTGTGTGTGTGTGTGTGTGTGTGACACACCAGCAATGGGAGCTGAAGCCACACTGTTTGGAGGTGAGATACAAGAAGAATATCTCCATAGTTACCAGGAAAGCATACCCTAATAGAAACTGTCATATCCGGTGAAAAGAAGCAACACACACTCCCTCGAGCACCAGCCCTGGGCCATGTGTGTGTTCAGTTAACTGCCATGTCCATGTACATTAAAACCTCTCATTTATAAGAGAGGTATCTGACGACTAGACTCTTGAAAATAACATTGAGTTGAAACAAAAGAATGACAAATCTCAATGCATTTGTATCAGGACTCAGAAAAGGTCTGAACTATCAGGGCCTCAAAGGAACCAAAATCTAAGAAGGAAGTTCAGGCCCATTTCATGCTAGGGAGCTAAGAGCCAAGAGCAGGAATTCAGTTAATATGGTATTCACCGAGAATCAAAGTTTACTTTATCTTAATAATGTTTTGGGATTGAAGCTACGTTGATAGATGCTACGCAGTTAGGAAATTGCATTGGTCTCTGGGCATAGTTTGTTCCTCAGTAGTTCACATGCCTTCTCTTCATATTTTGAACTCACTAATGACTGGGTCTCTGTGACAGATATGATCTGTTGTAGTTGTGATGAAAGTAGTTAGACAGGATGCAAGTATTTTAAGCCCATGTTAACCTGGGCCATTAAAGCATGATTCGGATATCATTTTACTGACATTCATTTTATTAAAAGGCACAGTGACACCAGCTACACTTAAAAAGCAGACTCCAGCCACCTTAATATTTTCAGAGATGAATGTGGAGTGCATTAATTCTTCACTTGTCCCCATTAGGAAAACATTTATTTTAGAAGTTCTATTAACCAGAATAATCCCATGTAGGGTCACAATTCCTTTAAGAAGGAAATCAAAATCTTTGAAGACTATATTTTAAAAAAGGGAAAGCATGGAGGATCTAGGAGATCAGCTGAAAAAGATTTCAACCTGTGTAAATATTTCACTGCAAAATAGGTTCAATCACATATATATGCCCATGAAAAGTAAATTTAAGAGCTGAAGGAGAAGTGGGTGGCCAGGTGGGGGGAAACAACTGGCTTGATGGGAACTGCAGGTACTCAACACCTCTGAAAGGCCAGCTGATGCCTACACAGACAGGCAGCAGATAAGACTGGTCTCCAGGCCTTTAAAACTAATAGTGTAATAACTACAGTTATAAAACCTAAGTCAGATAAGAAAAGTATTTGCCGTGAACTTTAAATCAAACTACCATTGAATAATATTATTGTATGAAAATAACAGATCCTAAAAATCACTAAGGGGCATTATAACGTATTAAGAAAATAGAGTACATACCATAAACCATTTAGAAAGCAAAATAAAAAGAAACTTGGATTAAAAATATGGAAATTAAGAGGACATACCATTTTTTTAAAGACAGGGAATTGATAAACTCACTTCAAAGTTAGCAATATTGCGGTATTAGAAATGTCAATTTTTCAACTTTACTTTCATAAAAGGCAGAAAAAGCTAAATAGGACTAAAACATTTCCACTCATGTTACAAGTTGAACTAAAATACTTTAAAAATATTTTTTTTAAACTGTTAGGTATTCCCATTATTAAGAAAATAAATGTATAGGCCAAAAAAAATAAAAATTAAAAAAGGTGAATCAAACAGATTTTTCAATCTGTCAGCAGTTCAGGTTTTTCCATTTCTATGTTTTTCCTGCAATGGTTAATCGTATTTGGATCATCAACTTTTACAGGAGAAATCTGAGACCCTTAATTCAGGTGTAGACATGTAAATGTAGGAAGAACTATTTTTGACAAAGTGTTTAAGGTATATTTGCAATTTAGAGGTCTGTGGGTTTGATCCTATACTCAAGTAAGTCAATGGCAAAACTCCCACAGACTCCATTGGTATAGGCTCTGATCCTATTTGTGCATGTTTTTTAATCTCTTAAAAGTTTGAATCAGAACAATATATGCTGGTATACTTTCCAAAAAGAGCTATGCATACACATAAGGAGAATATACAATAACATTGACCAAGACAGACTGAACATTTTATTGCTGAATCAGAAAGGAAACTAGATGACACCTCTTTACTAATAAAAGAGGAAAAAACGAAAATAAGAAAAACAACAGAACAAAACGCATCTTACGCGCATTTAACATGTGCGATTTCGGCTTTGCGCGGTCGGCAAAAACACAAAAAAAAAAAAAGAAGAAGAGAAAAAAAGCAATTTATGTACTGTGGCTGTAGTGCGGGCGATTCTGCCCGCCATTAAAGTCAATGGGATTTTGACTATACGCGGTTTTCGCTTTACGCGCTAACCGCGGAACGTAACCCCAGCGTAAGATGCGACAGACCTGTACCTATTATTATCAAACTCATTTGATCTTTAGAATACAAAGAAACTTTGGAATGGTACTTACTGATAATTTCCTACACCATGGATTAGGTCACACATAAGCATGAAATATTTTTCTTAAAGGATCAGAGCCCTAAATGTTAGTGGGACCATGGCAACCCTGAATAGGACCTTTGTATGCCCCACAAAGCCAACTGCACCTGTCAGGTCTAACTGGCTCTACACGACTTGGTAATGCTAGTTCAATGGAGAAAACAGCCAACCTTTTGATCTCCCTGAATCATCTGTAAATCCTTCAGTGATTTCTCTAGTTTTGATTTTTCATCCAATGCACTTGTAGCCTGCAATAAATTGGAAAGACAAAGCTTAATAAAGCAACTTTTACTGGAAATGAGAGAATTACAATGGTGTTCTTTCTATTTAGGTATTTTTAAAATGTACATATACTTACTATCCAGGTTCATAGTGAGTTTACCTGTGTTTCTATTGTCTTGAGTCTGGTCTTCAGTTTTTCATTTTCTTCTTGAAGTCTTGTAATTTCCTTTTGGTAAATAAAAATAGTTTTATCATGAACACTCTTGCATGACTGAATTTGACAGACTTGCAGTTATTTTCAATTATTTCAGGTAAGTAAATATATTTTCTAGTTTAGAAAAGCTAGCTACTATGTCAATGCTTAAAAAGACGACCAGCCCACTGTGGGTCATTGGTTTTTCTTTATGGGCTTGATCCTGCACGGTCTTGGACATCCAGGCCCCAACAGAACAGAGAACTTAAGCATGTTCTTACCTACGTATATGAGCAATCGCACTGTAGTCTATAGGACTATTCACATGCTTAAGTTAAGCATATACATAAGTTATTTACTGGATCAGGGTCAGAGCACTCAATACCTTGCAGGATCAAACTACAGGATAAGGTATAATATTAACTGAAACAAAAGTAAAATTGCATTTTAGAGATATATATCTTATTCATGGTATTTGTCAAAATGCTTTCCAATCAACAGGACAGGAAACAATTTATTCATGGTCACTGTTTAAAATGTGACAGATAGGCTCTTCTGAAAGTCAGGCAACCCCTCTCAAAAATCCTTTTAGCCAAGTAGGAGTGCAAGTGATCTTCAAATGTTTATTTTAAAATGTATTTGTTTAGTCTTCATATATATTAGGTCAGTGGTTCTCAACCAGGGGTATGCGTAATCCTGGGGGTACGCAGAGATCTTCCAGGGGGTACATCAATTCATCTAGATATTTGCCTAGTTTTACAACAGGCGACATAGAAAGCACCAGCGAAGTCAATACAAACTAGAATGTCATACAGACAATTACTTGTTTATACAGCTCTATATACTATACACTGAAATGTAAGTACAATATTTATATTCCAGTTGATTTTATAATTTTATGATAAAAATGAGAAAGTAAGCAATTTTTCAGTAATAGTGTGCTGTGACACTTTTCTATTTTTATGTCTGATGTTGTAATCAAGTAGTTTAAGTGAGGTGAAACTTGGGGTACTCAACACAAATCAGACTTCTGAAAGGGGTATAGTAGTCTGTAAAGGTTGAGAGCCACTGTATTATGTCAACAGTTGGGGAATGAAATAGTTTAAATATTAAGGCTGTGATCCTACTGTTATTTATGTGTATGGACGTAGGACTGGAAGGGACCTCCTGGGTCATCAAGTTTGCAGCCCTGTCATATAATCCCTTTCATGCTTCACTTTAAACATGAGTAATTCTATTTAAATTAACAATTACTCTCCTGCTTAAAGTTACTCACGTGCCTAAGTGTTTGCATGATTGAGGCCTAAAGAGCTTTCAAGTTCACTTTTATAGTTATATTCACCATGTTAACCTTGGTATTCTTTCTTTCAAATATTTAGGAATAACTGGCACAGCACCACAAATAGTTTTCCCTATCTAGTTTGACTTTTACTGACCACTGTGTATGATATTTAATAAAATGTGTTTATGATCAACGTATCTATATACGACTTCTGAATTCATTTACACCTTGTCTAACTACTGTTATATCTTTACATTTATAATTGTGCCATTAGGCCTTAAAAACCTTACTCCAGAATGAATGCTAGACAACCAGAGAATGGACTTTTTCCAAGATTACCACCTCAGGGAAATATCCTTCTCCTCAAACAATCCTGAAAACCTCTTCCCTGCAAAGTGATTCCAGAAAAACTACTGGCATCACGCTGCAGAAAAAGTTTGCTTTGCAACAACAGTTACCTTTCACATAGATGCTGTTCCTGCTGAGTCTGTCTGCTGCTTCCTATGTTTTGTGTCACAAAATGTGACAACGTTTTATTGGTCACAGCAAATTTACATTTCACCTTTGCAAAAAAAATCATATTTGGATAAAAAACTGCAGTGTAATATTCTAATATGTGGTGTTGGATGTTCTAATTATATTCAGTTGTAAACAAAAGTAAAATTTGTTAAATGTTAATATTCACCTTAAATATAAAAATTAAACACATAAAGGAGTCTCCATCTTCACTTGATCTCTTGGTGACGGAGAAAGAAAATACAGCTCATCACTGAAAAATCTCATGAGAGTCCATGCATTACTAAGTTCTTGTAAAGCTAGTTCTATTTCTTTCTATTAAGTTTTTGGGTTATTTAGTAGTCTAAACTATTGCTGAATGAATCACCATTAAAAAAAAATTAATTTGCTTTACAACAAATTTGAAAATCTGTAACAAATTGGAAATTTGTAAAGTTGAAAGGCAAGTTCTAATTTTTTTCCCTTTAAACTGTGGTTCAATTAGAATTTAATTTAAACTACTGCAAAAATAAAAATGAAAAACAAACAATATAAAAGAAATAGAATTTGACTTTGAAAATCTCCAATATCCCATTCACTCCAATGATGAGCTGCATTACTTGTGTTTCAATCTACTTCCCAGCAGGAAGTCCAGTCTTATGAAATATCAGCAAAACATCAGCTCCCACTAATCCTATTCATTAAATAGAGAAACTGTAACAGTAATGGCTTTTCCTAAAATGCATGCAAAATAAGTTTTAATATTTGCAATACATTAAATGCCAAAGCACATAATTTAATGAATCTTCAAAAGTGTGTCATTTATTAAAGTGACTGTAGTTTTGTAGCGTTTTAGAAAGCCTTCTAAATGGTGTCTAATGTATTATGCAAACCCTGATTACTGGGTAGCATCCTAAGTTCAGTTGAATAAATTAAATGCTCATCAACCCCAAATATGTCAAGGGAAAGAATTCTTACCTTGTTTAGCAGCTCTGACCCACCTTCATTTAATGGAGCAAGTTTAGGCTTAATGAGCTCTGAACTGGGCTAAAGTAATGACAAAGATACAAAAAATTAAAATGATGTGTTTTCTTTCTAGCATTTTTTTTAGTAATTAAAATAATTTCTCCAACTCTATCCTTTCTGCTGTCTGGTGAAATGCAACCAATGACTGCTTATTCTGAATTAATCTTATTATTTGTTCAGACTTGGGCTCTCTCATTAAAACTAACAAATCTTATATAACTTGTTTTCAATTTTTAAAATATTTGCAGAGTAGGGGGGTCATGGATCAGTGTTCAAGTTGCCACTTGAGGCACGTTGAGCATATGCTAAGAAGTGACTATATATAGATTTTGGAGCTTAACTTTAGGCTGCTATTTTGTATCTTTAAAGGTTACTTCTAGCATAAATACCTTTCCTCTTAAGCACAAGGAAACAGTCTATAGTAAACATATTTAACATCTGTAGTGGTTTCATAAGGCATTTAATTATAGTATTTTAGAGTAAGAAATCTCTACCTTCTTGTTTGAAGATGTAAATTCTGCCTTTTCAAATTCAGCAACTTGCTCTAACAATTCTCTTGGAGAGAAAAATAAAGGGAAACATTAAGTTTATTAGACAAATAATCTTGTTAAACAATTTACAAGTCTGCTGCTGTGCTTCTTATTCAAGTAAGACTTCAATTAGGGCACAGGATCAAACCCTAGATCAGTACAAAAAAGGCAACATAAGTATGCCCTATATACAAATAAAAATAAAATTCTAAATAAGCAAGTTCTAGGCAAGCAAGATTATTATTTACATGGGCTAATCACTTAATGAAGTTAAAATCATCATTTGTAATCTTTTAATTGAAAAATTGCATCTCAAACTAAATTGTCATTGGTATAATACACCACTAAAATAATTTTCTAAGATTAAGAGCTGAACATAATAGTATTTAGTCACTTTAAAGGTATCAGTGAAACTATTCTCTATTTCTATATAATTCAAATGAGGTTACCGATTTTCCAGCTCAGAGATGTCAGTCTGTAGCTTAAGGTACCACTTCTCAGCCTGTGAAAAGAGTTGGCGTAGAAGTAACACATTGGTGTATGCCGTGTTAATGAGTTCTGATTCCACTTCACTGTGTACCACAGTCTGCAACCCATCCAGCATTTCTGTCACCTCATCTATTGTGAAAGTCTCCTCCACCAGCCTAAACAGAAAAGTTAACAAAAGTCACATGTATAACAAAAATAACAACTCTGCAGCAATCCAAAACACTTCACTAGATCAGATAATGGTTGCAGCTAACAAAAGGACCTTTTAAAAAAGCTGTGTCGACGTTTGCGGTATGATGCTGTTGAGAAAAAGGTAAGTGTCTTTCTGGGATGTATTAACAGTAGTGTTGTATGTAAGACACAGGAGGTAATTGTTCTGCTTTGCTCGCATTGGTGAGGTCTCCGCTGCAATACTTTGTCCAGTTTTGGGCACCACATTTTACGAAACAAGTGCACAAGTTGGAAAGAGTCTCCAGGAGAGCAACAAAAATTATAAGAAATTTAGAAAACATGACTTCTGAGGAAAGCTTGAAAAAGATGGGCAGGATTTGTCTAGAGACAAGAAAGCTGAGGAGGGACAGGATAACGTCTTCAAATATGTAAAACTTTGTTAGGAAGAGGATGGTGATCAATTTTTTTCCATGTCCACCGAGGGTAGGACAAGAAGTTTGCAGCAAGGGAGATTCAGATTAGATATTAGGAAAAACATTAACTATAAGGACAGTTAAGCACTGGAACAGGTTATCTAGGGAAGTTGTGGAATCCCCATCATTGGATGTTTTTAGAAACAGGTTAGACCTGTCAGGGATTGTCTATGAAGGTAATCTTAATCCTGCCTCAGCATGGCGGGGGGATGGACTAGATGACCTCTTGAGGTCCCTTCCAACCCTACATATCTATTATTCTAGATAACAATGTCATTAACAATTTGTTTAATATTTTACTTGAATCTTCTCTCTGAAAGTTTTGATTAAATACAAATTTTATAATTTATAAATTATTTTGTTTTGGGCCTTAAGTCTAATTTTGATTTACCAACAGTAATATGTAACTCAAGGTTACAGTTTCACAGCAATTTAACACATCAATTCCTATTAAAATTAAAAATTTGAAAAAAAAACTTTTGTAGCGATTGTTTAGATTGAAACCTCTCTCTTTTCATACTTTTAAAAGCAAGTGTGATCCACTGGACATAATGTACTTGGACTTTCAGAAAGCTTTTGACAAGGTCCCACACCAAAGGCTCTTAAGCAAAGTAAGCAGTCATGAGATAAGAGGTTAAAGGATAGGAGACAAACGGTAGGAAAAAATGGTCAGTTTTCACAGTGGACAGAGTAGGGTTCCCCAACGATCTGTATTGGGACCTATGCTGTTCAATAGAGTCATAAATGATCTGGAAAAGGGGGTAAACAGTGAGGTGGCAAAGTGTGAGCATGATGCTAAATTACTCAAGACAGTTAAATCCAAAGCTGACTGCAAAGAGTTCCAAAAGGATCTCACTAAACTGGGTGACTCGGCAACAAAACCACAGATGAAATTCAGCGTTGATAAGTGAAAAGTAATGTACAATGGAAAACATAATCCAAACTATATATACAAAATGATGGGATCTGTATTAGCTGTTACCACTCAAGAAATAGATCTTGGAGTCATCATGGATAGTTCTCTGAAAATATCTGCTCAATGTGCATTGGCAGGCTAAAAAAATTAACAGACTATTAGGAACCATTAGGAAAGGGATAATAAGACAGAAAATATTATAATGCCACTATACAAACCCATGGCATATCCACAGCTTGAATACTCCATGCAGTTCTGGTCAACTTTGTGATGCTCTTAAACCAAGGGCCAGCTCTGGCCAAGGCTGTAGGCGTTAGCTTAGAACTGAGAAACTCATAGCTGGAAACCAAACCAGCTCACCTATATGTTAGTTTTGTTCAAAATAGGTATTAGCCTTCTAAGAACGTATTTAGTGTTTAGACTGTATGAAATGCTTGTAAATTGCTTTAATCTCACTAATTTCACTTGTAATGTCTATATTCCATGCTATAAGGAAATATGTAAGTTTTGCTTTATAGCTTTAAAAATACTTGCTCTGAACTAGTGAACCCAGGCACGGGCCATTAAGAATCATCACAATACAAAGGATTGATGAATGGCCCTATCACAGCTCGGAAATGAGCTGGTCTCATCGACTGGAAGGCCAAATGTAAAAGATAAAACAGGGTCACAGGAAAATGTGTCATCTCTTTGCTGTTTGAACTCTCACAGGGCCAGAGTCTCTAAACTGAAGCAAAAGATCCCGCAGGTTTATCCCTGGGTTTACCCTGAAAGACATCTTGAATTGACAGATCACTACAACTGTCACTCTTAGGATTTAGGTTGCAACTACTTTGTGTTATATGCTTGCTTGGTTTAACCTGTAAATGGCTTTTTTATTTCTTTTTCCTAGTTAATAAACCTTTAGTTAGTTTATTACAGAATTGGCTACAGGCATGGTCTTTGGTGCAAGATCTAGGGTACCAATTTTCTGAGGTAAGCGACTGGTCTCTTGGGACTGGAAGAAACCTGAATATTTTGTAACTTTTGGTGTAAGTGACCATTAATCACTAAGTCCAGCTTGCCTGGATGGCAAGATAGACGAGAGAGCCTAAGGGGACTGTCTGTGATTCTATGGTAAGACTGATATAGTGATCCAGGAGTTCACATTTGTAACTGGGTTGGTGAAATCTAATTGTAAAACATACCACCAGTTTCGGATGTCTGCCCTGTTCTTGACAGTCTGGTCTGAGGTAGGCACTCATGGTCATGAGCCCGTCCAGACAGCATGACATCCCCATCTCAAAGAAGATATATTAGAATTGGAAAAGGTACAGAAAAGGGCAACACAAGTTATTAGGGATAAGGAAGAGTTTACAGAGATTAAAAAAGACTGGGACTGTTCATCTTAGAAAATAGATGACTAAGGGGACGTATGATAGAGGTCTATAAGATAATGAATGGTGTGGAGAAAGTGAACAAGGGAGTGTTATTTACCCTATCAGATAATTTGAGACCCATGAAATTAATAGGCAACAGTTCTAAAACAAACAAAAGGCAGTACTACTTCACACAACACACAGTTAACCTGTGGAACTCGTTTTCAGAACATGTTGTGAAGGTCAAAAGTATAACTGGGTTCAAAAAAGAATTACCTAAATTCATGGAGGATAGGTTCCTCCATCAGCTAGGATGGTCAGAGATGCAACCCCATGCTCTGGATGTCCCTAAACTCTGATTGACAGAAGGTGGGACTGGACTACAGGGGATGGATTACTCGATAGTTGCCCTGTTCTGATTATTCCCTCTGATGCATTGGCCACCCTCGGAGAACAGGATACTAGGCTAGATGGACCATTGGTCTGGCCCAGTACGGCCATTCTTATGTTTTATGTTTTCCTTGGCAGGGATATACAGACACATTGCATACAAATTAGCTGTCTTACATACATGTGAGGTCAAACATATTTGATACATAATTTAACAGATGCCTCAGGATTAATCCCTGGCAGAAGAGTCTTGCTCTCCTCAGGCTTTTGCTTTATTATTATTCCCTCCTCATGGTACCTGCTGTCCTTAAGATCCTGAAAGCAAGAATCCACTGTCTTGAGACGGAGGCCACGCTTGGAACGAGCGAAGCGCATGTAATTGATTACTTCATTCTGGTGGTGATCATTTAGACCCAGCTCCGCCTGTGGATCAGGGGACATAGTAAAGGTTAACATATATATGAGATAAATTTAACATAGAAGACTTAGGTCCAACTCCACAAAGGTATTTAGGCTTCTAATTTCCTCTAATTTCAATGGAAGTTAGGAATTAAATACCTTTGTGGACCTGGGTCTTCCTTCCCAAATGGTTTCTGTACTAGCTTTTAAAGTTTAAATACCTTTTTTAAAATTGAAGCTTCTCTCTTAACATCTCAGATAATTAAATCTGAACAATTTTTTACAAATAGGATTGACTTTACACTATTGTTTACGCTTTTTATTTACTTTCTGCATTTCTGAGTCAGCTAAGACAATGAAAATAGCCTTGGGATGTTCATCTTTGTTTGGGGTGGACAGAAATTGATGATTTTTAGGGGGAAAAATTGACTTTTTAAATTTAAATCAGTTTTTTAAATTTTGTTATTTAAATTATAAGAAGTTTTTCTTTTAAAAATAAACCTGTTTAAAATTAAATCTGAATTTAATAAAAAATATGTTAAGGCCTAAATTAATAATAATCTCTTAAAACATTTAAATGAAAAATAAATATGCTGAATCCATCAGCCTCTAGCAAAGGCTTCTTTTCTATATAAATAATAAGGAAATAAACCTAACTTTTGAGGTCAAGCTTTATAAATATGATACAACAGGTCATGTAGTATTAAGCACTTGTTTTGTTTAATACAAATAAATTTTATATGCTGTTTTGTGTGATAAATTTCAGTTACTATCCTAATTCAACTTGACACGTCATGATCAAAAAGTTAGTAAATAAGCAATATATTATTCATTTTCTAACATATGAAAAACGTACACTTAATTAGAATCTGAAAATATTAAGCTATGTAATTCCTTAAATAAATGTATGTAGTTCTAGTGCACCCTCCTAAGTAGCACAAAGACGTACCAAATCTAACGTAAAAGCTCTATTTACTTGTAAATCAACATGTTTTAATGGTTGTATCAACCAATGAGAATGCACCACTTTTTTAGAAAACAACTGAAGTACAAATGGAAAAGTTGTTTACAATTGATGATTTAAACTTGAGGCTTGACATTTGGTGAGTTAAATCGCCTTGATTTAAACCAATCCACCCTGCCTTTGTTTATTGTTTCCAGGCACTAACTGTAAATGCCTGGCTAAAAACCATACTGCAGGGAAAGATTCGGTTTGAATCCAAAGCTAAAAGTGGATTGAAGGGCAGCCAAGAAAACAACACTGGATTCCTAACATTGATAAAAACCAACTCACACTGTTTTCTTGCAAGTCTGACAGCATTTGCTGTTGTTGGCAAAGCCCCAGCTCCCAGAGCCAGGTGATTTACCGGACAATCTTTAAGTTTTGTTTAGGGAAGCAAAATAAGTTTCCAACCCTCGTGGTTGTGGAGAAACGCTTGAAAACGTGACCCTCGCCCTCCCAGGCAAATGCGGAGCTAACACTGTGGGCTGCTTTCCAAATGCTGCTCATGGTTTCTAGGCCAGTCTCCTGACGTCTCCGCCTGAGGCTGGCGACGCTGGGAATCATAACAATGGCGCCTACAGGGGCAGCTCCTGCTCGACCGGACCACGACTGACGGCTCGGGCAAAGCCACCCTGGCGCCGCTCAACTAAGCCGCCCCCGCCCTGGGGCAGCAGCCGCCCGGGGATTTGGGGGCGGGGTTCAGCGCCTGGTCCCGGGCCGCCCCGCGCGGAGGGATGAGATGGGGGCGCGTCTTTGCATCAGCCTGAGCATCTCGGCCGTTATCCGGCGGGGCTCCCCTGCAGGGCGGCGCGGGGATTGGCGGGGCCACGTCCCGGCCCGCTCGCCCCTGGCGGCCCCAGTAGCGCTGACCCCGCAGAGGATGGGGGGAGCTGAGTCCCATCGGCGGGCTGGGGCGAGGGAACAGGGATGCTGGGGTAGCGGGCTCAGCATGGTCCCAGAGCCGGTATCGTCCCCAGATAGGCCGGGAGGCAACTTCGTTACTCACCATGGCGATTCTAACGGGTACCTGGAGGCGACGGTTGATTATACAGCGACGGTTGCCATGGAGAACAAAACCTCGCGAGCTCTTTACTACCATCGCAATGGAAGATTCTCGTTCACGTGACCGGAAGTAAGGGGGCGCGGCAGCCTAAGGGATTCTTTTCTGCCTTGCGCGCATTTATGGGGGCACATTAGTGGCGGTTTCCAAGGGAGACGGAGCCGCGAGCTGCTCGCGGAACTCCCCCCGCCCCCTGCACATTGCACGTGCCCATTAGACCGTCTCTCGCGCTCTCTGCACGGAGTACGTTGCTTTGAGCGCACAGGCCAGAGGGGGGCGCGCGCCTCCCTTCCACAGCAACCGCTGCTCACCTCGCCCGTTGAGGCTGGCCCCTGCGCAGCCACATGGGGTTGGCCATGACGCTAACCCTCAGTTGCCTGGAGCCTCCCCTGAGCTGCCTGCTTCACGCGGGAGGGGGCGCGGCTGATCCCCCGCAGCCTGGTGTTGCAATGAGGGGTGCTGCTTCACTCCCTGGCTTGAAGGGGTTTCCATTATATGCAGGGTTTACAGTTTGGTTCAATAGCTCTCAGCACCTCCAGCCCCATACACATTGTTCTAGTGCCCCTGCCTTGCAAAGGGGGAAAGGCGGCGTGTGGTGCAGAGCCGCGACTGCCTCACACCTGTGTAACTGCCCCAACGCCAAGCCAGCCGGTCCCCCCTCTAGCACAGCAGCCAGGGCGGTGCTGGGTGTGGCGATAGCTAGGGCTTTGCTTAATGCTCTGACCGCAGGAGACAGGCGATGGGGCGTTTTTTGTTTAAAAGAAGAAGGGGCTGCTGAGCCTGGCCGGTGGCAGAGAGGAAAGGTTGGCAATGCAAAGCCAGAGGAGCCATGTTGATTCATTAGGAGAAACCATACGATGTTGAAGCCAATCTCGTGGAGGTTTTTTGGGGGGGAGGGGGAAGAAGAGGCTGAAACCGGATTTTTGAGCCCCTGAAGTTGTCAATACTGAGTTAGGCAATCACGAGTCGGGCCCTCTGGCATTAGCAAAGCCCTCCATCTTCCACCTCCCCCAAGCCCTTTTTTCTGCCAGATAGTCCTTGGTTTTCAAAAATTAACAGGCTCAGTTGAATCAGAGGCACGTGAGGAAACTACGGTATTAATCAGTGTTGCCAATCCCACCGTCTCATAAAGCAAGAGACAAATTATTAATAATCAGGAGATTTGGTATATAAATCACAAGTTGCTGTTTTTTCAAACATAAACCAATATAGATCTATTGATGGTTATAAACCTCATTAGTGGCTTCTTTAATTTCTAACAGGTCAGAGCTCTTTGCAAAAACTATATGACTGCACCTGAAAATGCTTTACAAAAATCTTTTAGAAATCCTACTTGTTATTGCCAGATTATCTTCAAAAACTATCATATTGTCCTGAGATATGTCAGATAAACATCTACCGCCCATATATAGAAGTAAGGGAAGTATATTCACTCTTCATTGAGCTCTTTGAGGTAGTCTTGATTAAGCAGGAAGCTCTCAAAGACAGGGTTGGCCCTTGAACAGTTGGGGTCTTCTGTGAACAATGAAACAGGAGATTATGTGGCTGATTCTTTACTGCTTTGTGCCATATGTAAAGTGAAGTGAATATAAAAACCAGTTTGGTTACATCTTACACCCACTTTTCATAGGTATAAAGGACAGCTCTCGGTACAAGGCAATGGAAAATCAGCCCTTTGTTTTTTAGCTCATAGATCAGATGAAGCACAATTGTGATATATCTGATACTATGGCGTGACTCATCCCCCATCACCCCTGCCTCCTCGCCTCTTCTGACTCCCCATAGATCCCGCTACCTCCCCGGGCTCCCCATCTGGCTGCAGCTGCCTCCCTGGGCTCCCCATCACTCCCAGGGTCCGCTGCCCCAACATCCCATTGCCCTGACCTCGCACAGCCTCGCTCCTCTTGACCACGGTGTCCCATAGTGCCTGGAGGGTGGCAGCTGCTGCCTGAGTGTCCAGTTCTGAAGGCAACGCCGCCACCAGTCCAGTAGCAGTGCAGAAGGAAGGGTGGCATGGTATGCCTTCTGGGCTGTTGCCGGCAGCAGCACTGCCTTCAGAGCTGGGCGGCCAGAGAGCGGTGGCTGTTGGCCTGGTGCCCACCTCTGAAGGCAGCACTGCCAGCAGCAGCAGTGCAGAAGGAAGGGTGGCAATACCAGACCATGCCACCCTTCTTTTTGCGCTGTTGCTGGTGGCGGTGCTGCCTTCAGAGCTGGGCGCCTGGCCAGCAGCTGCTGCTCTCTGGCCACTCAGGCCGGGCTGCTCAGGGACGAGTTTCTGAGCCTGGGGGCTCCCCCAGCCATACACCCCCTGACCACACTGCCCGTGGAAACGGAAGGACCCAGGGCTGGCCCACTGACTCCGCAGAGGTGAACCCTGCTGCCTGCCCCTCCCGGCCAGGCTGGCAGCTCTGGGTGGCATTGCCCGCTCCCCACCTGGCTGGGTAGGGCCTCCAGACCCGGGCTTGCCTGCATTCACTCCCACACAGGCAGCCCAGGCCCACGATCTTGCAGTACTCTGATGGCGCCCCCCTGACCTCGGTGCCCTGGGCGGTCGCCCACATCTCCCACCCCTAAGGCTGGCCTGGCCCAGCCCCACCCCAGCTACTGGGACACAAACAGGGAGCTCAACAGAGATGCTGCTGACGCTGAGTCCAATACCAAAGCTGACTACACACATGGCTGTTGCTCAGCTAATCCCCTAGGAGCCGTGATTGTTCACGTGCCAGATTATGTCTTCTGAACACAGGGAAGCTGCACAAGATTTCTTCTTGTCAATTTATGAGAAGCTTCATGTGAATCACGCCAGTAGAAAAAAAATTCCTGAGATTTGAGAGTTCTATCATGAGTGAGGCTTACTTTTAGTTAGAAATCCGATAAATTGGCAAGAGTTGGTATGTCTGGTATTTTCTGCTCTCACGCTGGAGAGTGTCTGATTGCAGTAAGTGCCCTTATATGACACATTACAAACATTGGGCCGGAACCGGGTCACCATGCTTGCGCAAATAGCCCAGCTGAAGTTAGGAAGCGCTGATCCTGCACTCTGTGGTGCTGAGTTTAATCTGGTATAACAGAGGGGAGAATCAGGTCCAATAAAGTCAGGAATACTTAATTACACATGCCATTGTTTAGCTTAGAGCTAGAGTGTAAAATGATTATTATTGTTAACTCAGAAAATGGAGAGCTAAAGATTACTAGCCCTACAATAATTTGAAAGAACTTGAAATCATTGAGGTCCCTTGTTTATAATATTTTGGAATATGTTTGGACTAGGGCTGTAAAGCAATTTAAAAAATTAATCGCGATTAAAAAAATTAATCATGATTAATCACGCTATTAAACAATAATAGAATACCATTTATTGAAATATTTTTGATATTTTTCTACATATTCAAATATATTGATTTCAATTACAACACAGAATACAAAGTGTACAGTGCTTACTTTATATTTATTTTTATTACAAATATTTGCAGTGTAAAAAACAAAAGATAGTATTTTTCAATTCACCTAATACAAGTACTGTAGTACAATCTCTTTATCATGAAAGTTGAACTTACAAATGTAGAATTATGTACAAAAATCCCCTGCATTCAAAAATAAAACAATGTAAAACTTTAGAGCCTACAAGTCCACTCAGTCCTACTTCCTGTTCAGCCAATCACTCAGACAAAGAAGTTTGTTTACATTTGCAGAAGATAATGCTGCCTGCTTCTTGTTTACAATGTCACCTGAAAATGAGAACAGGCGTTTGTATGGCACTGTTGTAGCCGGCGTCGCAAGATATTTCCATGCCATATGCACTAAAGATTCATATGCCCCTTGATGCTTCAACTACCATTCCAGAGGATATGCGTCCTCCAGAGGATGTGCTGATGACGGGTTCTGCTCAATAACGATCCAAAGCAGTGCGGACTGACGCATGTTCATTTTCATCATCTGAGTCAGCAGAAGGTTGATTTTCTTTTTTGGTGGTTTGGGTTCTGTAGTTTCTGCATCAAAGTGTTGCTCTTTTAAGACTTCTGAAAGCATGCTCCACACCTCGTCCCTCTCCGATTTTGGAAGGCACTTCAGATTCTTAAACTTTGGGTCGAGTGCTGTAGCTATCTTTAGAAATTTCACATTGGTATCTTCTTTGCATTTTGTCAAATTTGCAGTGAAAGTGTTCTTAAAACGAACATGTGCTGGGTCATCATCCGAGACAGCTATAACATGAAATATATGGCAGAATGTGGGTAAAACAGAGCAGGAGACATACAATTCCCCCCCAAGGAGTTCAGTCACAAATTTAATTAACACATTATTTTTTTAACAAGCGTCATCAGCATGGAAGCATGTCCTCTGGAATGATGGCCGAAGCATGAAGAGGCATGTGAATGTTTAGCGCATCTGGCACATAAATATCTTGTGACAACAGTGCCATGTGAACACCTGTTCTCACTTTCAGGTGACGTAATTAAGAAGTGGGCAGCATTATCTCCCATAAATGTAAACAAACTTGTTTCTCTTAGCGATTGGCTGAACAAGAAGTAGGACTGAGTGGACTTGTAGGGTCTAAAGCAGGGGTAGGCAACCTGCGGCACGCGTGCCGAAGGTGGCACGCAAGCTGATTTTCAGTGGCACTCACGCTGCCCGGGTCCCGGCCACCGGTCCGGGGGGGCTGTGCATTTTAATTTAATTTTAAATGAAGCTTCTTAAACATTTTTAAAACCTTATTTACTTTACATACAACAATAGTTTAGTTATATATTATAGATTTATAGAAAGACACCTTCTAAAAACGTTAAAATGTATTACTGGCTCTATGTATTTTGCCGCCCCAAGCACGGCAGTCAGGCTGCCTTCGGCGGCATGCCTGCAGGAGGTCCGCTGGTAACGCGGATTCGGCGGCACGCCTGCGGGAGGTCCTCCGGTCCCGCAGCTTCGGCGTGCCCGCCGTCGAATTGCCACCAAAGCCGTGGGACTGGCGGACCTCCCGCAGGCATGCCGCCGAAGGCAGCCTGACTGCCACCCTCGCAGCAACCGGCAGGGCACCCCCGGGGGCTTGCCGCCCCAGGAACGCGCTTGGGGCGCTGGTGCCTGGAGCCGCCCCTGATTACTGGCACGCGAAACCTTAAATCAGAGTGAATAAATGAAGACTCGGCACATCACTTCTGAAAGGTTGCCGACCCCTGGTCTCAAGTTTTACATTGTTTTGTTTTTGAGTGCAGTTATGTAACAAAAAAAATACATTTGTAAGTTGCACTTTCATGATAAAGAGATTGCACTACAGTACTTGTAGGAGGTGAATTGAAAAATACTATTTCTTTTGTTTATCATTTTTACAGTGCAAATATTTGTAATAAAAATTAAGATAAAGTGAGCACTGTACACTTTCTATTCTGTGTTATAATTGAAATAGATATATTTGAAAATGTAGAAAAACGTCAAAAATATTTAATAAATTTCAATTTGTATTCTATTGTTTAACAGCATGATTAATCATGATTAATTTTTTTGAGATAATCGAGTGAGTTCACTGCGATTAATCAACAGCCCTAATATGGACAAATGAGCACATGTTTTGGTTAGTGCTGAATAAAACTGAAACTTAGACCCTCCCAAGGTTTGTTTAAACTAATATTGTGCACCGCATATTAAGCAAAAACACAAAACCAAAGCAGCAGGATAAAATAAATGTTATTTATTTTTAGAAGCATACATGAAATGTCATGATAAAGTAAAAGCACTGTTTTTCTCACAGCAAATATGTATGAGTTTGACACTAGTTTAAAGAGTTTATACTGTTTTTTGCACATTAAAAAACCATACCAGTTTTAGGGCCAGATTCTTATTTACAGTTAAGTTTCTTTACACCACTGTGGTAGTGTAAAGGGGCCTTAGCGTAAGCGAGAATCTGGCCCTTATTATTAGATCTTTTTCTTTCCATAGCAGCCATTTAAAAATGGAGTTGTACAATTCTCTTGTGAGAAGTTAGCACTTTATCCAATCTAACATAGCCAATCTTTATCCAATCTAACATAGCCATCTATCTAGATCAGCAGTTGTCAAACTGGGGTCGCCAAGGGCTTGCATTAGCCTTGCTGGGGCCCAGGGCCGAAGCCTGAGCCCCACTGTCCGGGGCCAAAGCTCAAGAGCTTCAGGACTGAGTGTGTGTGTGTGCGTGCGTGTGTGTGTGTGGGGGGGGGCCTCAGGTTACAGGCCCCCTGCCTGGGACTGAAGCCCTTGGGATTTGGCTTTGTCTCTCCCATCCAGAGCGGTGGGGCTCTGGCTTTGGCTTTGGCTCTGGCCCCCCTGTCCGGGACGCAAGGCTCAGGCGGGCTCAGGCTTCGGTCCCCCCACCTGGGGTCGTGTAGCAATTTTTGTTGTCAGAAGGGGGTCTCGATGTAATGAAGTTTGAAAACCCCTGATCTAGATGTTTATATTGTGTTCATCACCATGGAATGTGAGCTCCTTGCACAATTAAACTAAATCCACAGTGGTCTCCACAATTTTTGCAGTGGTTTTCATGTTCAAAGTACTTTATGGTAGATTATTAGCTAATGAACTACACCCCTGCGAGGAATTATTATCTTCATTTTATAATCAGGGAACTGAGGCCTAGAGCTGGTAGATGACTTGTCCAAGGCCACTGTGAAGAAAATGAACCCCCCCCCCTCTCCCCTGCCCCTTCCCCCTCCTCGGTCCCCGTCAGTCAGGGCCTACCCTGTATTAGCAAAAAGCAAAGCCTGAACCATCCTACCCTGCCCCGGGGGGGGGGGGGGGGGGGGGGGGGGGGAGGTGTGAGGCCAGGAAAAAGAGGAACGGGAATATTTGTAACAGCATCTTTGGCCATGGTCCAGCCTAACGCCTGCCTGAACTTCTGCTTTTGTAACAGCTTCTGCTTTAAGGCTACAAGACAGTACAGTCAATTTATAATCATTGCTGTATAAATAATTAAGGTACATTAATCAGAAATAGGTACTTCTACTACTCATAGGCACCCGCCCTTTGTACCTGTCTCCACCCCCTCCCCTCATTGCCTCCCCATCCCTTCCTTTTCCCTTCCCTTCCCTAACATTGTGCCTGCCCCTGCTACTGCAAGACAGCAATAGGAAGGAATAAGGCAAATCTATAACCAATAACCTGTAACAAGTTAGCACAGCAATAGTCCTAGTGGTCATACGGAAGGGCACCATACCCCTTCCTTGTCCCACTATGTACCCCCTTGCCCAAACCCCTACTAACGCTTATAACTAAGAAAATGTTAACTCACTATTACTATTGTTTGGCTCTAATATACAAATATGTAATGAAATATTCCTGTAACCTATACTGGAACATGTTTTTGTAACCCATCTTTTGTAACCGGAATTTGTGCTAATGTTCTCGCTCATGCCATAAACAGTATAACCGCAATCTGCCCTTTTGTAAACCCCTGTATGTCCAAACTAGTTGTCACGCTAGGCCCAAATACCATATTAGGGCCTAGCCACCCCAGTCACGGGATACGCTGGGCCTACGTGTCCAGGACATGTTGAAAGTTGCCATCGGAAAACACCGGTCACCCGACCCTTGTTGGCACGTCCCGAAAAAGAGTTGTTGACAACTCCGGAAAGTACCCCTTACCCTAATGCTAGGATTGTTTACAACTCAGGAAAGCACCCCTCACCCTAAATGCTTGGCAATGACGTGTGCGCGGTTGTGGTTTGAAATTTAAATTTGCTTGTAACCTTATGATCGGGGTAGTTGATTTCGGTCTGCTACCCCAACGCGTTGGTGTGTGTGTGAGCTCAATAAACGGGCCTCAGGCTTGAGACTATAATTCAAATTTTCTGCCTAGGAGTGTTTGTTCTTAACAGCACAAATGACTGCCTAGGGGGTATTCGTTCTTGACACCACAGAGGGAGTAATTTTCTGTTCAGTTGATGTCCCTCTCCCTTTTTGATGCTTATATTACATTTATTAATCAGAGGAGTAGACTACTGCTGTAAGAAATGATGTCCAATTAACTTTTGTAATTTTTACAGGAGAGATTGCAACTAAAACATGATAGTGAGATATTACCATCATTAAAAGATATGAAATAACTGAAAAAATGTTACTAAGTAAAGTTGTGCTTCAAGTTGTTGGTAGTAAGCAACTTTAATTTTATCTAAACTTGATGGATTCACTATCATTTCAGATACACTATTGTGAAAAGCATTTATAATATTCTTTTTTGTTGCTTAATTGGTGTGCTTTATTTGCTTTTGGTAGGAACCTGCTACTCTTTACACATTTGAAAGAACAGAATATGTTTAGTGGTTAGGGCAAGTAACGGAGTTAGGAATCGTTGGTTCTATTCCTAGTTCTGTCAATGGCTTGCTGTATGACCTTGAGCAAATTACTAACTAGCTGTGTGCCTCAGTTTTTCTTGCTGTAAAATGAGGATGATAATGCTCAAGTGCCCAACAGAGGTGTAGTTTGGGAAACTTATGAATTCATAAAATGCTTTTAGATCCTGGGATGAAAGGTACTTTATAAATGCAAAGCATTATTATTAATTAATAGTAGTAGAGTACCACTAGAGAACCTTCACTTCTGTATATCACGCACCTGCATTTTGACATAATCAGCACATCTGGAGTCACTTCTGCCCTGTGTAAGATGAGGAACAAATATGTGTTATCCCATAGGAGACACTGAGAGGAATTTCAGGGCTAAACTGGGGAACTCATTTCAATAATAGATGCCCTGTTTAGAACAAAGCAATACTGCAGTCCACCAGGTGACAGCAAAAGCATTGGTCTGAGTCTGGTGCCCACACTTGACAGAGACAGGCACACTGATTTAATTAAAGAAAAGAATACTCGTGAAACTTTTCAAACAAATGAGGCTTAAAACTCTTTTTTTCCCAACTTTTATGTGTTTTTTTAGTTTTTATGGTCCCTCTTGTAATTTTCTATGAGAACAAATGGATCGATATGATATAAAGGTGTATCATTAATTAAATAATTGTAATTGACCAATTATAGAATCTCCATTAATTTGTTCAAAATTTGGGTTGTTTGCTAAAACACAAACTCAAGAATTCTTCTGAGTCTATAAATGTAATTAAACAAAATAGATTTTTGGAAACAAAAGGAAAGAAATAATGATTAAATTGGTGCATATAAGTTTAAGGGACAGTGCTTTAATATAAGATAGTGAACTCAGACAATTCAATTAAAGTGGGCTATTGTCTCGTTAGAATTGGTAAGGCAACCCCCATCTTTTCATGGACTATGTATATATATCTTCCTACTGTATTTTCCACTCCATGCATCTGATCAAGTGGGTTTTAGCCCACGAAAGCTTATGCCCAAATAAATTTGTTAGTCTCTAAGGTGCCACAAGTACTCCTCGTTGTTTTTATATGAACATTATTCACATTTGCATTAGCTAAAAACATTAATGGGATATCAGCACTCATATTTCAAGTCATAAGCCAACCAGTAACTGTTTGGGGCTGGGAAGACATCTCCCACAGGCAGAGAATAGTATAATTGTCCGTTATTGAGGTTTTATACCTTCCTTTAAAGCAGAGTGTTATCCACTGTTGGGAGCTAGGGTATGGGAAAAGATGGACAAAAAACCTTTCCCAGTAATATGAAGTAATTTTTTTGTTTTCTACTTGTTTTTGAATGGAAAATTGTGAGGCTGAAGTTCTGATGAGCAGGTTCATCTGGTGATGTACCATTGCCTCAGAATTTGCACAGCCACAGAAAGAATCCTCTCAGTAAACAAACAGTAAAGACTAAAGGAACACACTTTGAGTCACATCCTCTGTCAGTGTAAATTGAAATAGGTCAGGAACTACCCTTACACTAGCTGAGGATCTAGGCCTTTGTTTTCTGTTGCTTTCAATTGTATTGCCCTAGTGGTTTAAGTCTGAAACCACACTATATAGCTATTCCACTGTTGAACAAACATCTTGGTTTAACCAATTAATATTAATCACAGTTCAAGGAAAGCAGCAACTTTATCATTCTTGATACGAGTTTAGTTGCTTGTTCAAAAATTAAGGTTATTTTGATGTTCTTATTTTGTGGAGGAAAATATTATTATTTTTGTTTTGAAAATTAAATCTGTCAGAGACAGGTGTGCTGAATGGAAATAGTTAATTTTAAATATAAATGTAGTATTACAGGAGAAAAATATATGAATAGTGTATACAGAATGTACTTTGGGTTCAAATGTCTTCTGTTTTGTTTTTTAAACATTTATTGTAAGAAAAATCTCATGGAAGTGCTTGAGAGTTGAGAACCACTGAAATATTATTTTTTTCCAATTTTAGCTACTGTTAACAAGACCCTATATCCTGCTTTTTCCAGAAATGGCCTGTTTTTTCATATGATGTCTTGGTATCCCAGGAACTTCTTTTTGAGACACCTGGGATATACTGGTTTTTCATTTAATCAGACAACATGTTCAGATTTTTTTCTTTATAATAAAATGTTTGTTCAGGACATATTGCCATACTAAGTTGAATTTGCTCTGTGTTTACCAGGAGCAAACAATCCAGTGGAATGAGTGTTCAGTGTGATGAACAATGTCTGGAGTGAAAAGAAAAAATTCTGATGAGTTTATATACTATCAGAACTGTTCATTTGCTCAAAGTAAAAGTTAAGACACCTGTTTATTGTTTCATGATAGATCCACTCAGAACATTAATATTTTATGGGGAAAAAATCCTCCAAAAATATGCATATGTTGCTGTTGAGTCAGAAGCTGGTAGTAGTGACACCAATATACTTTTAAAAAAGTATAATTTTGTCTTTTGAGTGAATATTTTGCACTCTTAAAAATATTGATAGAATAGTGCCTGATTTTTCAGCTTGAAAATATGAGCATCTTAGCTATCATGAAAATGTACAGATGGTCTTTTTTGCAATACGTATCCTTTATTTCATTATCCATAATGCTCTGTGTCAGTCTTTATGGTTTATCATTAAAACCATAGAAAAGGACATTTTCAAATGCATATTTCTGACTGATTTTGTGCTCCTATGTGGTCTGAGCTAAAGCCCACTGAAGTCAATAAAAAGTCCCCCATTGACTTCAATTGGCTTTAGATGAGGCCAATGATAACAAGTCCCTACAGAATACTTACCACATGGATCATTGACTAAATGACTCCTGTGGAAGCATCATTTTCAGCTATATTTGATTTGTCAAGTGAGAATGCCTTAGTTGTGTGCATAGTCTTGCCATATACTAAAATCAGTATAGAAAGTTTGTTGAACAAAATTTACTACTGCCTTTCAGAATGAAACAACACCCTCTTTCAGTTATTGTTTCCAAAATACCCCAAACCACTGACTAGCTTATATGAACTGGAGTGTTCAGATTAAAAATCAGGGCTTTGGAGCGGAGAGTGGAGCAGATCCGGAGCAGTGGAGCACAGCTCCAAAGCCCTGTATAAAAGCTGGTTTTGAGTTACATAAAGGCAAAGCAAGAGCAGAAACCACGAACTTCACAATCCTCACTCCTAGCATTTAAAAATGTATTGAGATTTTGATGTTTAAAAAAATTCTGTGAATTTTCAAGCCTGAAGGGTAGACCTTCAGTTTAGTAAAGCAAAAATTTTTTTGTCTTATCAGGGGTCCCAGAATTGACGAATCACAGCCTATAGATGAAGGAAGGGCACTGGTATGAAAATTATTGCTACTTTTAATGTCAGCTGAGAGTCTATAAAAGGAACAAGAAGGAAATGATGGTGGGTACCCAAGCTCTTCTTAGGGTACGTCTACACTACAGGATTAGTCCGAATTTACGGAATTCGATTTTATGAAACCGATTTTTTTAATTCGATGGTACGCGGCCACAGTAAGCGGATTACTTCGGCGGTGCGCGTCCATGCAGAAAAGACTAGCGTCGAATTCCAGAGCGTTGCACTGTGGGTAGCTATCCCAGAGTTCCCGCAGTCCCCCCCGCCCATTGGAATTCTGGGTCGATATCCCAATGCCTGATGGGACAAAAAACATTGTCGCGGGCGGTTCTGGGAACATCCTCCCCCTCCCTACGTGAAAACAACGGAAGACAACCATTTCGCGCCTTTTTTCCTTGTTGAACTGAGCGGACGCCGTACCTCGGCAAGGATGGATCCCGCTCAGCTCAAGTTTGCAGTCATGAACATTGTAAACACCACGCGCATTATAGTGCAGTTTATGCTCAACCAGGACCAGAAAAGCCAGGCGAGGAGGAGGCGGCTACGGCAGCGCGGCGACGAGAGTGATGCGGACATGGACATGGACACAGAATTGTCTCGCGCCACGGGCCCCGGCGCTTTGGAGATCATGTTGGCAATGGGGCAGCTTCTTGCTGTGGAACGCCGATTCTGGGCCCGGGAAACAAGCACTGACTGGTGGGACCGCATAGTGCTGCAGGTGTGGGACGATTCCCAGTGGCTGCGAAACTTTCGCATGCGTAAGGGCACTTTCCTGGAACTTTGTGACTTGCTTTCCCCTGCCCTGACGCGCCAGAACACCAAGATGAGAGCAGCCCTCACAGTTGAGAAGCGAGTGGCGATAGCCCTGTGGAAGCTTGCAACACCGGACAGCTACCGGTCAGTCGGTAATCAGTTCGGAGTGGGAAAATCTACCGTGGGGGCTGCTGTCATGCAAGTAGCCAAAGCAATCGTTGAGCTGCTGCTAAAAAAGGTAGTGACGCTGGGAGATGTGCAGCTCATTGTGGATGGCTTTGCTGCAATGGGATTCCCTAACTGTGGTGGGGCGATAGATGGAACCCATATCCCGATCTTGGCACCGGAGCACCAGGGCAGCCAGTACATAAACCGCAAGGGGTACTTTTCTATGGTGCTGCAAGCAATGGTGGATCACAAGGGACGTTTCACCAACATCAACGTGGGATGGCCGGGAAGGGTTCATGACGCCCGCGTCTTCAGGAACACTAGTCTGTTTAAACGGCTGCAACAAGGGATTTACTTTCCAGACCGGAAAATTACCATTGGGGATGTTGAGATGCCCATCGTTATCCTTGGGGACCCAGCCTACCCCTTAATGCCGTGGCTCATGAAGCCATACACAGGCAGCCTGGACAGTACTCAGGAGCGGTTCAACTACAGGCTGAGCAAGTGCAGGATGGTGGTAGAGTGTGCCTTTGGACGTTTAAAAGGTCGCTGGCGCTCGTTACTGACTCGCTCGGACCTCAGCCAAACCAACATCCCCATTGCTATTGCAGCTTGCTGTGTGCTCCACAATCTCTGTGAGAGCAAGGGGGAGACCTTTATGGCGGGGTGGGAGGCTGAGGCAAACCGCCTGGCCGCTGATTACGCGCAGCCAGACACCAGGGCGATTAGAAGAGCACACCAGGAAGCGGTGCGCATCAGAGAAGCTCTGAAAACAAGTTTCAGTGCTGCCCAGGCTCCTGTGTGAAAGTTATGTTTGTTTGTCCCTGTTGAAAACCCGCCCACTTGATTCACTCATTCCCTGTAAGCAACCCACCCTTCCCCCTTCCCCCTTCGATCCCAGTTTTATTTAAAAAAAAATAAAGTCAGTGTCGTTTTCAAATTACAAATCAAGAACTTTTTATTAACGGGGGGTAATGAACATAGGGAGAGAAATAACCAGGTAGTCCGGGTGGGGTTTGGGAGGAGGGTAGGAGTGAAGGAACAGGGCAGGAACAACATTCAAAATAATGAGAGCCTTTTGCTCGGGCTCTCTAATGGGGTGGACTGGCAGGTTGCACGGAGCTTCCCCCCCCGCGTTCTTACACGTCGGGGTGAGGAGGCTACGGGACTTGGGGA
>QXTE01000166.1:3214174-3300813 GCA_003942145.1 Platysternon megacephalum
GGGAAAGATTTCTTTTCAGCTACAGGCAAACAGCCCAGTAGGAACGGGGCCACCTCTGTCCCCCTAATTACATTCCCATATCTCAAACAGGTTACCCTGAACGATATCACTCTCCTGAGGATAACACAGCAAGATAAAGAGCGGATGTTGCTTGAATGCCAGCAAACACCGGGACCATACGCTGCCAAGCTTTGTCAAGCAATGATACCGGATTACTTGCTGCTAGCATGGCGCGGTCAAGTGTCCTACCATGGAGGACGGAATAAGGCTGCCCTGCCCAGAAACCTTCTGGAAAAGCTTTTGGAGTACCTCCAGGAGAGTTTCATGGAGATGTCCCTGGAGGATTTCAACTCCATCCCCAGACACGTTAACAGACTTTTCCAGTAGCTGTACTGGCCGCGAATGCATCCCAAGTCCCCAGGGCAAATTAATCATTAAACAAATACTTGTTTTAAACCATGTTTGAGATATTTGAAAAGGTTCACTCACCAGAGGTCCCTTCCAGGGGGTCTGCGATGCCGCCTTGGGAGGGTTCGGAGGGCACCTCTGTCAGGGTCAGAAAGAGCTCCTGGCTGTCGGGGAGAATGGAGCGCTGTGTGCTCTCCACAAGTTCGTCGTCCTCCTCCTCCTCCTCTTCCCCGTCCGCAGATTCGTCATGCAACGAAGACATTAACCCCTCCTCGGAGTCCACGCTCAGGGGTGGGGTAGTGGTGGCGGCCCCTCCGAGAATTGCATGCAGCTCATCGTAAAAGCGGCATGTCTGCGGCTCTGCCCCGGACCGTCCGTTGGCCTCCTTCGTCTTCTGATAGGCCTGTCGGAGCTCCTTCACCTTTATACGGCACTGAATGGAGTCCCGATTGTGGCCTCTCTCCATCATCCCCTTGGAGATCTTGTCAAAGATCTTTGCATTCCGTCTCTTGGAACGCAGTTCTGCGAGCACTGAATCCTCTCCCCATATGGCGATCAGATCCAGTATCTCGCGTGTGGTCCATGCTGGTGCTCGTTTGCGGTTGTCGGCCTGCATCGCTACCTGTGCTGCTCAGCTCTGTGTGGTCACCTGTGCTCACCAGGCTGGGCAGACAGGAAATGAAATTCAAAAGTTCGCGGGGCTTTTCCTGTCCAACTGCCCAGAGCATCCGAGTTTCGATTGCTGTCCAGAGCGGTCACAATGGTGCACTGTGGGATACCTCCCGGAGGCCAATACCTTCGAATTCCGTCCACACTAACCCTACTTCGAACCAGCAAGTTCGAATTTAGCGCTACTCCCCTCGTCGGAGAGGAGTACAGAAACCGATTTTAAGAGCCCTTTAAGTCGAATTAAATGGCCTCGTTGTGTGGACGGGTACAAGGTTAATTCGGTATAACGCTGCTAAATTCGAACTAACATCGTAGTGTAGACCAGGCCTCAGTAAAGTAATCAAGCTTAAATAGGTTGACAAGTAAATACTATTACCATATTTGGTTGCAATAATGGGTTCCAAATGCTCCAGGAATAAACACATTGCAGGTCTGAGAGGATTTGTTCCTATTCTGTGCTCTGAAAGAAGGTACTGAGTCAAGTAGGTTTGCAATTTAAAAGGAGTAATAAAAAACATATACTGTATATACTTGTTCATAAGCCGAATATTTTTGGTAAAAAAGTGACACATAAACGGGTCTACACCAAAATTTGATGATTTTAAACTCTATGGAATCATTGAATTGAATATCTAATACATTGTCATTTTGTTTAGCTGGAGCGTCTGCATGGAGCCCCTCAGCTCCCTGTGGCCGCGGTTCGCCACTTCCTGCAGCTCCCATTGGCTGGGAACATCGAACGGCGAACCGCGGCCACAGGGAGCTGAAGGGCTCCGTGCCTGCAGACGCTCCAGGTAAACAAAACGTCCTGACCCGCCAGCGGCTTACCCTGACAGGCCGGGAGCCAAAGTTTGCCGACCCATTTATTGGTGTCAATACTGCAGCCTTTTAAAGTTGCAATGGCTTTGTTTAGTGGACTAGATTGGCTTGAAAGGAATACTAAAAGAGCAGTGCTGCAGATCTGCATGACATTTGACCCATGCATTTCACAAAATGCTATGCCTTACTAGCCAATCAGAATAATACAATGAACGATAGTACTATAGCACTGGTGTCACTCCGCTACTGTGTAATTTGATCTCTTCATGCATTTCTACCAATGGACCTCATAAGTCTTGAGCCAATATGAAAATATAATGTGCAGAATCAATGGAATCTCCAATAAAATTGAAATAGCCTGTTATCCCCACAGACATGCCAATCTACAGGGCTGCTTTGAAATAAACAAAGAACAATAATAATTTGACAGTGATAAAGCAGGTGACATTCCTATATAAAGTCCTACAAAATCTATAACTACAATAATAATAATAATAATCTATTTTCATACTAGTATTTAAAATGAACAACAGTGAAATGAAAAGAAAACGGTCTGCTTATCACGCAGCGTTCAAACTTAAAGTTGTTGAATATGCAGAAGCAAACAATAATTGTGCCGCTGCTCGTGAATTCTGTATCAATGAGAAGCAAGTAAGAGAATGGTGAAAAAATAAAACAACACTAAAAGACATGCCAAGAAGCAAGAAAAAACGTCCAACGAGGTGTGATTCATTTCCTGAGCTGGAGAAAGATCTCAATAATTGGGTTGTTGAATGTCGACAAAATGGGTACATTGTCACTAGAAATGGAATTCGTCTGCGTGTTCTGCAAATGTTGAAAGACGACAAATACAAGTCAGTAAAGCCATCAATGTTTGTCGCATCAGCGGGTTGGTGGACTCGCTTCATGAACCGTCATGGTCTCTGTCTTCGTCAGCGAACAAAGATAGCGCAAACGCTGCCGAGAGATCTGGAAGAAAAAATCGAATCTTTCCAAAGGTTTATTATAAAATATCGAAAGGAATATGTATTTGAACTGTCACAAATAGGAAATATGGTTGAAGAACTGATGACATTCGATCTCCTGAGCAACATAACGGTAACCGGTGTTGGTCAAAAAACAGTTTTAATTAAAACCACTGACCCTGAAAAAATCCATTTTATGGTGGTTTTATCGTGTTTGGCAAATGGATCAAAGCTCCCTCCTGTTGTTATTTTTAAAAGAAAAACTTTGCCTAAAAACATGAAATTTCCTGCTGGTGTCATCATACGTACACACGAAAAGGGATGGATGGATGAAAGTGAGACTATTGAATGGCTGGAAAAAGTGTCGAATAAGAGACCAGGAGCACTTTTCAAGAAACCCGCTATGTTCGTTTGGGACATGTTCAGGGCACACAAGACGGATGAGGTGAAAAATGTGGCCAAAATATGAAAACTACTTTGGCTGTAATACCTGGAGGCTTAACTTCAGTTCTACAACCGCTTGATGTCTGCCTGAACAAACCCTTTAAAGACAGGCTATGCAAAATGTGGTCTGAATGGATGTGATCAGGCATGGCGAAGTTGACAAAAGGCGGGAATCTTATGAAGCCCAAAATCAATCTGGTCACCTAGTGGATCAAGGATGCATGGGTGTCCTTTCCCTCGGAAATGATAGAAAAATCATTTAGGAAATGCTGTATCAGCAATGCACTCGATGAGTCAGAAGATGATGCCATATTTGATGATGACACAACAGAGGCTGATGAGAAGGAATCTGAGTCTGAAGACAACACTGCCAACATCTACGATGACAATGCAGGTGCAGCTGTGACTGAAGCCGAGTTTAATGAACTGTTTGGTGAATCAGAGACTGATTCAGACTTTGAAGGATTTTAAAACTTTTTAAAGTCTCATATTGTTCTAAGTTACTTGTTTTAAATATCCATTTACTGATTTTAAATATTGACTGTAATTTTGAAGGTGAATACATATTTGTTCAGTTATTATTATAACAACAACAGGTTTTTCATTAGATTATATTAAAATAATTCTAGCAAAACTTTTGAGTGTTTCTTGTGACGCCAGCTTTTAAAATATAGCAGGGGTTGGAAAACTTTGGCTCCCGGCCCGTCAGGGTAAGCCGCTGGCAGGTCGGGACGTTTTGTTTACTTGGAGCGTCTGCAGGCTGTTCTGGCAGGGTCTGGTGCGGCTTACCCTGACGGGCCAGGAGCCAAAGTTTGCCTACCCCTGAAATATAGGGTCGGCTTATGAAAGGGTCATACAGTTTTTGCTATTTTTACCTATCCATCTTGGGGGGTTGGCTTATAAATGAACGGGCTAATGAACGAGTATATACGGTACTCATATCTAGAGTGCTGATTTCTAGTGGATTAATTAATGTGTGTACACTACTTCGAAGATATTGGGCCAGTTTCTGATACCAGTAATAGTGATGTAAAGCCAGAATAACGGAGAGCAAAATCTGGCCAATGAATGCTGTGTAACAGCTAATCAATTTATTAATTGCCTTAAAATCCCCTGATGGAAGGTTGGACAAAAATACTTATGATTATAGAGATTACTTGATAGCAAATGCTATAGTAAAATTTTCATAACAGCTTTGACAATAAACTCTTTACTAACACTTATAACTTCCTAAAAACATCACCACTGACTCCTGGGATTCCCCCTTTGTCACAATGTCAGAGATTGTGGTGGGTCAGGACACAAGAGAGATGGAGGGGAAAAGGCTCCTGGTATCCTCCCCAGCCCTGAGGTTCTACAATTAAAGTTTTAAATAGTCAAAATAAAAAAAAGTGAATGCATTTTTTTTTCAAGTTTGGGTGCCTAGAGTTAGGTACTTATATAGGATCCTAAATAAAGCCATGATCCAGCAAAGAACATGCTATATTAAAAACAATTCCCAAACCTTGAGGCAGTATAGCCTGGTAGATAAAGCACTAAAATGGGACTTAGGAGACCTGAGTTTTATTCCCTACTTTGCCACTAGTCTGCTGTCAATAGGGATGTACAGGTATAAGGGTAGAACTTTAAGACAATTGAGTCAATTTCAGATTTAAACTGGTGTAAATGAGAGCAGAATTTTGCTAATTTTCATTCATTAGTTGCATGCATTTAAACTTTTGATGTCCCTCTGGATGTCTTCATATAGGCAAGAAACATTCAAATATCAAAAAAGTAATGCAAAGGACAAATGAACCAAGCTTACCAACGGTACAGGAGCCAGGGGTATCGCCTTCTGCTTCTAATAATGTAGAAGGAAAAGGGAAAAAAAGTTAATCAGAATAAGAACTCAATGAGTACAAATGAAAAATAAAGAAAACCACATCACCAACACTCTGTGATTCCATGTGATCATGCCAAGACATTACAAAATGGCCATTATTGTCGGAGATGTTTTCTAATGTGGTATTAGTTAGATATTTTCCTTGTGCTAAGCATGGTTGCAACCATTTCTTTACTTTAACCCTGCTTGGTGAATCTAAAGAGTGAGTCATTTTCTCCTTACCCACAGGACTGTGAAAATGATTGAACAATAAGTAGAAAGTGACAAGGGTACCGTGTTACCATTGGTATGAAAGTCTGTGGGTCTACTGTAATATTTGATGATACACAGTAAGTAAATAAATAATAATGTATTGTTATCATTATGGAATATGTAGTAATAATACATTGTAGTTTCATAAAAGCTAAGAATAGCAATGTGCTTGTGTGACACTCTGTACCGCAAAGCAGCACCCTGGAATCCCCATACTCACTCCTGTCATAATTATGATATATTTCATACAAAACATGCCATATAAGAGATCATGTGAAAGGTCATGATCTTCTGAAACCCATTGTTCTATCCAAATATGTATATTGTTACTGTGTATGAAGTTATGGGATTTTGCTGTATGGTTGTTACTGAAATATGTTGTAAGTTTGAGAGTCTCTACTGCTAGGTGGTGATCCACTCCCAGCAGGGTGTTAAGCGATCATTAATCAGCAGGGAAGTTGTAAACAAGGGGTTTACAATACTGTAAGAGGGCTGCACAAGCATCACACAATGAGGGATTGCTCAACTCTGTGACTCAGCAAAGCCCACCAGGACATGTCTGGGCTAGTGTTTTCCAAGCACATGGACTGAGGATATAAAATAGGGGACAGTGGCATCATACTTTGACCTTTCTCCTCCCCCACCTATGCTGGAAGCAACAAGAACACTGGGAAGAGAAAGACTTGAACTGAGGAGACTGGTTTTAGGCTTAAAGGGGAAGCCTGTGTATTAAGAACTATAACTGACCTGCAACATCCAGTGGAGTGAGAAAACTGCTTGTTTCAAATACTGCCTAGTCTAAGGTTTAAGATTTAGACTGCGTGCTTACCTTTTATTTTCTTGGGTAACCATCTCTGACCTTTTGTGCCTCTCATTTATAACTTAAAATCTATCTTTTTGTAGTTAATAAATCTGTTTTATATTTTACTTAAAACAGTGTGTTTTGGTTGAAGTGCTTGGGAAATCTCAGCTCAGGTCACAAAGGCTAGTGTCTGTCCTTTCCACATCGAGGGTGGGGCGGACTGGGTAATGAACTTACATTGGTCAGGCTTCTGACCAGGGCAAGATGGTATAGCTTTGTGGATACAAGGGTGTGGAGTTGGGGGGAACTGACTGGTGCCTTTCTCTGTGTGATTCGTGAGTGGCTCATTCAATCTAGCTGGGTGTGGGGCTCCACATGCTGTTGTACTGCATGATAATAGTGCCCGGAGGGGTTTGCTGCTTGTCACTAGCAAAGCATTGTGAGAGACAGCCCAGGCTGCAGAGTTAAGAGGGCACAGCGCTACCTCAGTTCCAGGTTGTACCCTGGGGATCCAGTTACAGCTTGGAATGGCTATTCTTGCAATTAAGGGTGTGTTAATTCTTGGGCTGTGTGAACACCAGCTGTATTGGTTCATAGTGAGTTTTGGACAATCTTATATTGTGTGAGTTGCCTGGTTTCATGACCTCCAATTTAAGTTTAGGGCTTATGGGAAGCTGAATACTCAAAGCTAAAGTTCACTTGGCAAGATTGTATTTGTTACAAAACTGATGACTCATTCAGATTTTCCTTCCCCTCCCTCTGGTCACTTGTCTTCTGGTGGAACAGATTCAATTGTTCCTATCATCCTTTCCTCTTTAGGTTCTTCAGGCAGTGGTCAGCAGGCTTACTCTTGGCTCTTTGATATCTGATTGGTCTGCCTCACCTATTCCATTTATTCAGTGAGCCAGCAAAGTAGACCTGCTGAGTCCAAATCTTCATTATCAGGCATCTTCTGAAGAACTGGTGTTCTGCTTGACTTTACCCCTTTCTGCAACAGTATAAGTGGAAAGGGCTTGTGCTTCCTCTGCTATTAATACCACTTGGTTGGCCTTAAAACCCTTGGCGGGCTCTTGAACTCATGCCCCAGAATGCACTGGGCTTTAAGGAAATCCCCACTCTCTCACAAGTTTGGAATTTAGTTTCTTAACATTCATCTGCTTGTATTTCTTCTGTGTCACAGTCATCAACTCCACCACAACTAATTGTGAAGTCAGAAATAGAAGACTGTGACTTCAGATGGAGAATAACCAGCAGATCCAAATGAACTTTATTAATGCAAATGTCCCCTGCAATAAAAAGAAAAAAATAGATAATGCCTGAAAAGAAAAAAAAGAAGAAGAATTGGTTCTAAATAAATTTGCTCCCCCTCCAATAAAAAGTTTCCAAGAGTTGTCAATAGCATTTTAAAGTTTTAACTAAGCATGGAAAAGTCAAAGACATTTCCTGCTTTGATGATAAAAATTCCTAACTAAATTATACTTTATGAGAAATACCTGATACAATAATAAACCTGCTAAAAATCTGCACTTATTTTATTTGTAAAAAATATGGATGAATAGTTAATTCCTTTCAAACAAATAGCTGATAAATGAAACTACAGGGCAAGCTACTCAGAATGAACGTATCAAGGAAATGTCAGCCATTGGACTTGCCAAGATAACAGGGAGATGAATAAAAGAAAAAAAAAACAGTGAAAGTGGGGATGGAAGAGGGAACATTGGGGGAGCCATGATGTTACTTGATCTAAGAGGAAAATGACAAGCGCATAGAATCACACTTTTTCATGCTCAGATGAGGAGTATTGTAAATATTGGGGATGCAGTTAAGAAGGCACCTTAATAAAACAGTATTAAGCATATGTACAGTACAAAGGAGTACTTCATCACTTTTTTGAGGGCAAGTTCTGCTCTATAACACTGGTGTAAATCTGAGGTAGTACCATGTAGCCAAAGGATTTAGTCCACATTTACAGTAGTATAATTGAGAGCATAATTTATTACTTTGTGTTTTTATGAATTAGCTCTTTCCACCCCTGCATCCACCAACAAAGTTAGCAGAATGTTTGATAGAAGAAAAATATCAAATATTGTGCTAGGTCTTTTTTTTTGTATTGCTAAAAAACAATGGTTCATCTTACCATCATTTACTAACATTACTTTTAGAAGCAAATATTGTTATAAACTACAAACAGAACAGTTTCTGCCAAATAATGTATGACTATTTTTTTCTTTGCATTACAAGCTTGGAAACACGGAAGAGATGAGAGATGAGTTAAATGTAACTTGTGGTTTGAGTTGGTTTCACACATCAAGACACCACCCAAATCCATCTGTTAGCAAACACTGTACTTTAAGTTGCAAACCCACTTCCATTAAGGACCCGTTTTCAGTTGCTCATACTTTCTGAAAAATTATCCTTTCAGGTTAAAACTTTACATGCTTGGTCTCAGTCCATCCTTTAACAGGAAAGGGAGAACAACCCATTGAGTGAATTTTGTGGGAAATATTTTATTCCCCAACATAAAAAATGACTCATGTTTTTTGGTTTACTCACACAATGGTCAGTCTTTCTAGGTGCTAAGTGTTCTGGTCCCGATCCACAAAGTACTTAAGTGCTTTCATAAATTCTGAACTATTATATATTCCTACACGATGTAAATACGTGTGGATGATACGATGCTATCTACATTACAGCCTAGATAATATGACAAAGGGCAAATTAGAAATGCATAGCTAGTTAGCGACACACACATATATGTTACCTGGGAAAAGGTTCTTTTAACTAGTTTTCTAATTACTATATTAATTAAGCCACAGGTCACCTCCATTTAGACTCAGTTCATGTGACAAGCTTCTATGCCTACATCTAAGGATTTCAAAAGCAGAGAATAGTAGAAAAATTAGGTCAAGGAGAACAGAATGCACAAAGAGTCAGGATGGTCATTTTCTCTGCCTCCCCACTTAGGAATCGATGCCATCTTCCCACATCTGCTGCTTGCCTGATAAAACTATCACATATGCTTTCCTACAAAGACTCTGTCTCGTGTTGTTGACAAAATGCCAATTGCTACCCAAGAAAAGCATTATGTGATCACCCAGGATAATTAGTAAAAACAAAACTAACATTCTGGGTAGTGTTTCTCAGAAAACAACAGAAAACCACACACTGTCAGCCTAAAGATAGAAAGTGGAAAATAAAGGCAGCATCAGCAGATGTTTCTGGCAAAACAGCTCTCTCAAAATAAGAATTTAAAACAATATTTATGATTCTAGTGATATGGGGCCCAATCCAAAGTCCACTGAAATCATTATCTTGCCATTGACTTCCATGGGCTTTGGATCACACCCACGTAGTTTGGAGTGGTGAGGGGTTACAATGGTATTAATTTTACTGTCAGGGAGGAAAATATAAATAATTAAGAATAATCCCAAGAAGCTGCTTTCTCTGCTTGTTTTTCATTTCATGAGCAGATGCAAAGAAAGGCAGGAGGGAAGAGTTCTTACCTCTAGGTTGTGGAATGACTAAGGGCTGTTCTTTGCAGGTTACTTGAGCCCAGTGCCCACAGCCTCTTCTGTGATTCCCCTGAAGTGAGGTGGAGAGCAGATTTTCCATAGCTACAGAACCTCTTGCTTCACACCTGCCCCAGCTCCTTTGGCTGCTCCAAAAGGAGCTCCCCTGGAATCTACCTCCATGCCACACCGGGAGCGCCTACCCCTAATTCAGGGGAACGGCCCTATGCAGATTAGTTCTGTACTATTCACTTCCCAACCACTTTGTAGAAAATGGTGGGTACTTCAGAATCTATCATCATGTTTACAAATAACAAGTGGTGGGAACTGAATGGCTTGGGGAACTGGTAATGTATTATGGGACCTTTGAACATTAAGTCACTGGTGTGAATGTGATTCAGGCTAGTAGTGAATAACAATTGCTTCCATCTGAGTTTGCTTGTTCAATATGCTGAAAATGGGTTCATCTCATTTCAGTTCTTTATGGCAAAGGTCAAGGAGGGGATTTTCTCAAGCACCTAAAAGTGCCTTAGGAACATCAGTCCCCAAGTCATTTAGGTGCTTCCGAAGATCCCACCCCAAGATTTAAAATAAATAGGTGCCTAAAGTTAGGTTCCTATGTCCATGTTTAGGTCCCTAAATAAGTACCCCTATTTTTCAATCCTTAGCATCCAACAGGTTCTATTGAACTTTAGATTCTTAGTGCTCAGCACTTCAGAAAATCACACCACTTATTTAAGGACCTAAATATGGACTTGGGAGCCTAACTTCAGGCACCCAGTTTTGAAAATTTTGGCCATCGTTCCACGTCACAAAACCACTGCTGCAGCTGGCACTCCTGTTGGCAGTCTGGGGGGAGCCTGCATTGCTACTGTACTTCACATTCATTCTTTTCTGCACCTTTTATTAGCACAGAATTCACTAAAGCATTTTTTTAAAATCACAGTTAAAGATTTTGACAGAACAGACACAAGTTCAAGAGAAACAAACTTCTTTTTGATCTCTGTTATTTAGTTACATAACAGCATCCAAAAATAAATACTTTCCAAAGTGTTTTTCTTACCACTTGGCCACATCCGACTCGATATCCATCATGCAGAGAAGCCAAACCTGTCAAGGAGCACAACTTGTATTTGTGTAAACTGAGCAGAAGCCATCTGCTTAGCTTTCCATGGAATAAATCAAATTAGTTTCACTTAGGGTGACACCACTGCTCTGTTATTCAGGTCTAAAGGATTTTTGTTTAGCTTTGTGGTCACATAAGTCCTCAAGAGGGAAAAGACAGATTGGTTTAAAAGTGGCAGGCTTCCTTTTGCAATTTTTTTTAAAGCTCAAAATAGTTTTTGCTTGTGTGAAAATATTATTCATTACACTACAGATGTCAAAATAGTTCAGCTTCTATCTAGCACATGCAAATGTTGGGCACTCTCTGTCTGACATAAATTCTTCTGAGGATTGACCCCCGTGCAGCTGCGTTGACTTCACTGGGGCTGCATGAGGAGTTGAACTTGGTTCCTGCCCAGGCAAAGGGAGCAATCACATAACAACATTTAATCTGATTTTAATTTCATAACTAAAAAAGGGGATACCAATATGTGCATACATCATATGGGGCCAGCTCTTCAGCCCAGTCTTAACTGGCTCTTCATTTTTACTCCTGCAGTTTGTGGGTACAGTCTGGCACTCAAAAGTATTTGCAGACACAGCTAGGTATATAGATGTCTAAGTGAACCAAACTGTGCCTGTGATTAATTGCAGGCATAAAAACTAAGGTTGTTTTTAAAAATGAGGCCCTATATAGATAAATAAAGTAAAGATGCAGAAAATGGCTTATTCATTGTTCCTATTTATTAATATATTTGATAGTTATATATTGGCACTATGATGAAGAGCGCCCTACAAATGCATAGAAATATGTAAACAAATACATAAATATGTTTTCAAAATTAGGAAAATTAGCAAATATCTTTTGTTGGAAAATATAGTAGCCAAGGAATGGGATAGATCCACATTGCAAATAGAAATATGGTGTACAGCTAAAATTCCCAGCGATTAATTAAAAATGCACTTGCAAATACGGTGAGCACACTTGAAAGGTTAATTGCATTTGGAAAGATTACACTAGTAAGAAATATATTCCCCATACTTAAAATGAGGAATAACAATGGAGTTGGTAACCTGTTTCCAAATGGGAGATGTATTTTAAGTAAGACTACTCTAAATCAGGAAAATACTTTTTCCCTTCCTAAGGAATAGAAGGAGATTTCTCTGGGATATCACAATCTAGTGTCAGGGAAAGGAGTGTCATGTCTAAAATACAACCTCATGATTTCAGTGCAGGATAAGCAGAGATTAGAGAATCAGGGACTTCCCTGGCTTGTTGAAGCCCTGTTCCCTAAGCACTCCCTTCTCCTCTTTGTTTAGTAAACAGGGTACAGCAGGAAGAGCTGGCATCTGACTGAGGCATTATGGGAGGTTCCAGCTTTCCTGTTGGTACGTGGACAGGCGAAGCACCTGATAGAAGAACTACTGTCCCAGCCGGGAGCAGAGCTGGTCAAAAAATGCCAATTATTTTTCATGGGAGATTTTGAAAAAAAAGTATTGTTTACAATTTTCTACTAATTTTTTTCTGGATTTTCAACAAAAAAATTACATTTTGAAAAATGGCTTTGGTTTAAAAATGTTCAATTTTGGTAATTTTTTTTGAAATTTTTTATACAAACTTTTAAAAATGTTTTTAATGAAGAATTTCAGTGTATGGCTTTTCTTGAAAAAAAATAAAAAACTGAAAAATTTCGACCAAAATGAAAATTCATTGAAAATTTTCAGTTTGGTTGAAAAGCCATTTTTTCAATCAAGAATATTTTAATTATAAAAAACATCAGCCAGAAGCCATCTAATTGCATTATCTTCTGCAGGAATCTCTGCTTCCCATCTCCTCCTCTCCTGTGATCAAGGAGAGAAGGGAAGATGGAGTTGTCTCTCACCTCGAGGGGGAAGGCAGTGGAAAAATAGAAAATAATAATGCCACCTAGCTCTTATGCAATACTTTTCATCAGTAGATCTCAAAGCACTTTACATTATCCCCATTTTACAGATTGGGAAACTGAGGTGCAGAAAGGAGTAGTGACTTGCCCAACATGTCACTTGTAGATCTGGAAATAGAATCCAGGTCTCCTGTATCCTTATTCAATGCTTATCCAGTAGGCCACGCTTTCCTACCTATTTTTTTTTTGGGGGGGGTAAACTCTCTCAAACCTGAAACAATTATGAGCCATATCAGTTGGGAGGAAGAATTTAATCAGAAAAATGTGAATGATAATTGGGAGTCATTTAAGAACACCTTACTAGATTCCCAAAAAGCCACAGCCCCACAACTGAGGAAGAAGGCTCTCCTGGTTAAAAAACTGACTTGCTTTAGAGGGGAGGTGAAGCTACTGTAAAAAATAATATATAACAAATGAAAGAAAGGGCAAGTTGATAGTAATGAATATGTTAGCCTCCCCCCCCCCAAAAAAAATTGTAAAGCAGTTATGCCAACCTAACCAGAATTAGGCCAACAAAGGTTTCTGGGTAGTCCCTGAGCAAAATCAAAAACATAGTTGCTTAAGCTAAAAAAAGTAAAAGAAAAGAAAAGCTGCATTCCTGTACCAAATGTGCTACAAACAGTGTGCCCAAAAAATAAATTAGGAGGCATACTGCCTCCACTCCCTGTTTCTGTTCTTTGTATGTTCTTAACTCCCCCTGTCTTCTAGTTCTGGTGCTTGTTAACCGTGCTAATAAAATTGCTAAAATATTATAAATTGCTTAAGGCTGCTTGTATAGGGAAATAGGTATACATGAATACTAAAAGTTTCTTGCTAACAAAGGGGAGTAAAATGTAAATTGTTTTAAATAAATAATCTATAACGCAACAAAACTGTCTATATAACCCTACTAGATGTTAAAAACTGTGGCTGGTTCTCTGTAAAGACGGGCCGCTCTCTATTGTTGTGTGCACTCTTCAATAAAAAGCTTGTAATTGAACCTTGCTGGTGTTGCCTGTCTCTCTGCGGTCAGACAATGAACTGTGCCGTCTGGGTTAGAGTCCCCAACAAATTTGGCGACCCAGATGGGACTCGTCTGACTCTCCAGCGCGGGATCAGACTCTGAAGCAACGCAGCGCGCATCCTCCGGTTTCGAGGAGCCTTGCCCGGTGACCTGATCCCTGCGTCGGCGATAAGGCATGTTCTGCGAACCAGCTGAAGCCCGTAGAAATCCAGCAATGTCCACCTACCCGTTGAGTAGGATCCAGGTCTTCCGGGTTTGAGTCCCTGGGGAGGTAAGCGATCGCTCGACATTGAGAGGTGGGTTTAGAGTCCCTTTACCGTCTAAATGGGACAATTTGGCAGTAAATGCCCGGGGGACGCCCCGTTGTCTCTGATACTCAGAGATTGAAAGGGAATCTCTGGAACAATCGGTTTGGCTAAATCTAAAATGAAAAATGTATGTCAAATTCAATGGCCTTCCTTTACTGTTCATTTGTCCCCGACTAAAGATTGGCCAAGCTGCGGAACCTTTTCTGCAGACAGAATAAATTCCTTAAGAGGTATTTTGGTTGATCTTAGACTGGGACAAATGAATTATTTACTTGTATGGTATAACTATAAACCAAAAGAGGGACGTGCGACCTTTGAAGTTGTCTGTATAGAAGAATCCATTAAAACTCCCCCACCCTATGCCCCAGAAATTCAACCTGAAGAAAATGGGTATATCCCAATGAGAGTACCGCCGAGGCGAAGCTCAAAAGCACTGGTAGAGGGTAAAAAGACAGAGGTAAAGAGGAATGCTCAAGGAGCCGGTCCTTCTCAATCCCTACGGGAATTCTCTAGAACTTTCGTGGCACCTTTTGGGTCCCCTGTAATTACAAAAGTAGTCCAAGCTCCTTTGCGAGCTTACCCTGTTCCCCAGAGTACTGGGCAGCATCAAATGGTGCTCACTCACACTCCATTCACAACTGCAGACTTATTAAATTGGCAGCGTTCTATGCCGCGCCTTCAAGATAACCCCGAGGTGGTAGAAAGATGTTTTGAACCGTTTTTTCTATTCACTTACCAACTGGGCCGGCTCCAGGCATCAGCATAGCAAGCAGGTGCCTGGGGCGGCCAATGAAGAGGGAGGCGGCATGTCCGGCGGCAATTCGGCAGCGGGGCCGTCACTCCCTCTCGGAGCGAAGGACCTGCCGCCGAATTGCCACCTTAGAATGAAGCAGCGGTAGAGCTGCCTCCGATTGCGGCTTTTTTTTTTTTTTTTTTTTTGCTTAGGGCAGCAAAAATGCTAGAGCCGGCCCTGCTTACCAACATGGGCAGATTGTTGTTGGACACCCTCTTAACCGAGAATGAATGTCAAAAGGTTAAAAAAAAAACTGCAGCATTTTACCTAAGTCACCCAGGTTGGGGAGCTATGCCCACCGCTGAGTCTGATTGGGATCCGAATTCGAATAGGGGCAAGAAAAGTTTGAATCAGTACCAACAAGCTATTTTGCATGGATTAAGGGCAGCGGGAGAGGCTACCCCAAATTGGGGTAAGGTTACTGCATGTGTTCAACTCCCTAACGAACATCCCTCCGATTTTTGCACTCGGTTAACAAATAAGGTTAGAAAACACAGTAACTTGGACTTAGAATCAGATTCTGAAAAGAAAATGGTTAAAATAGTATTTATGGCACAGTGTGCAAAGGACATTGCAAAAAAGTTTAAAGAACACCCGAATAAAATGCAAAAAAAAAGTTTACCTGAAGTAGTCAGTATTGCAATGCGAGTTTATAACAAAAAAAAAATCAAGTGTCGTTGGCAGTGGCCATGTCAGGAGGCAAAGGAAGGGGTCGCGGGTGGAGCCACGGCTCAAGGGAAGGATTTGCTGGAAGAGAAAGGGGTGGATTTAGGGGATGAGGACGCGGAGGTAGTACGGACCCGGGCTGTGATGGGTGCCACTATTGTGCTAAGGAAGGACACTAAAAAAGAGACTGTCCACACAGGCAAAGATCTGATTATAAGCCTGAGATAGTGGGTCAATTCTCTGTGAATCATGAATAAAGGGAGGTGCCGCTCCCCTGGGGCCCTGAAGTTTATAAAGCCGAAATGGTACAATTTAAGTGTGATGCTCAATTTCCAGTGGTCCCCCTAAAAATAGGACAAAAGAGTTTTGAATTATTAGTGGACACGGGGGCCACTCATTCGGCTATACCTAAGGGAGCAGCACCAAAAAGTGAAGTAAAAAAATGTGTGGTAGGAGTCACTAAAAAACCTGAACGACATTTCATGACTAATAATTATATGGCTACATTAGGGCTTATATCTGTTCAGCATTCCTTTCTGTTAATAAATGGTCCAGTGAACTTACTGGAGAGAGATTTGTTGTGTAAATTGCATGCCCAAATTTCCTGTACTCCTAAAAGTATTTCCTTTCGATTCCCAGTGAAGAAAGCTTATTTGCTAACGCAATTAGCCCGCAGCAACTGTGAAACACTTCCCCTCCGAGCCCAGAATGAAGTTAACCCTATAGGGTGGGGAGGAAAACATGATGTGGGTCTGGTAAAATCTGCCTCACCTCTAAATCCAGTGGTAAAGAGCAATATGTCACCACCTGTTCAGAGACAATATCCCCTTAAAATCGAGGCTATGCAAGGACTTGAGTCCCTTGTGCAAAATTTTAAGAACCAAGGAATTTTAGTGCCATGTGTTTCTCCTTGTAATACTCCCATTCTGGCTGTAAGAAAATCGCAGCTTGACGCAAACGAAAAACCTGTGTATAGAATGGTGCAGAACTAAAATTTATTAATCAGTATGTAGTTCCAGAACATCCTGTGGTACCAAACCCAAGTACTATTTTGGCAATGGTGCCACCTAAAGCGGAATGGTTTACGTGCATGGACTTAGTAAATGCTTTTTTCTCTGTACCAGTGGCCCCAGAAAAGCAGTACCTTTTTGCATTTACATGGGGGGTCCCTGGTACAGCAGGAAAAGGGAATAAAAGGTCTGGACCCCCGGACATCTCACTTGGACTAGAATGCCTCAAGGTTATGTGGAAGCACCGGGTGTGTTTGCCAGGGTTTTAGCAAAGGATTTAAAGGATGTCCAGTTACCAGCTGCCTCTACCCTGGTGATTTATGTTAATGACATTTTAGTGGCCTCAAGGACTCGGGAGAATAATAAGCATAATTCTGTCTATTTACTCAATCAGCTGGCACTCAAAGGACATAAGGTCAGCCCCACAAAGTTGCAGTGGGCCCGGCAAAAGGTAAAGTATCTCGGGTATACACTGGGTCCCGGAATACGTAGTCTAAATTCCAAACGAATAAAAACCATAGTTAATATCTCATTTCCCACCACTAAGCGAGGTATGCGGGGTTTTATTGGTATGATTGGATTTTGTCGCCCTTGAATTATTTCAGCTAAAAAATGGTTAAAGCCTTTGCATGAACTAACCAGGGAGGAGGCTGAAAAACCTTTACATCCTAACCCTGAGCAAATAAAAGCATTTAAAGCACTAAAAAAATCTCTCATTCGAGCACCTGCGTTAGGACTGCCCAATTACGGCAAACCTTTTAATTTGTATGTGCATAAGGTAAAAAAAGTAGCATCTGGAGTACTAACACAGTCATTTGGAAATGCTCCTAGGCCTGTAGCATACCTTTCAGGACAATTGGATCCAGTGGCTAAAGGACACCCAGGCTGCCTCAGGAATGTGGCAGCGGCTGCACTATTAGTTAAAAAGGCTCAAGAAATTGTTTTAGGACACCCTTTAACAGTACACACTCCACACGCTGTAGCAAGCTTGTTAAATTCTCAGCAGCACAAACATTTAACTAATCAAAGGCTGTCCAAATACAAGGTAACTCTGCTAATGACTCATGGAGTTACCTTAAAGAGATGTGCAAATTTAAACCCGGCTTCCTTGCTACTTCATAAGAATGGTCAAAAAACAGTACATAATTGCTTACAAGTTCTGGATCAGGTATCTACTCCACGGCCTAATCTTACTGATGTTCCTCTATCTGCTCCGGAATTAAAGTTGTTTGTAGATGAATCTGCTTTTGTTCGGAATGAAGCTCGACATTCTGGGTATGCAGTTACAGATGGTCATACAGTATTAATAGGAAAACCCTTGTCACCTGGAACAAGTGCTCAGTCAGCCGAATTGCAGGCTTTAACAGCTGCCTGTTTGTATGCTAGAGGGAAAAGGGTTAACATTTATACTGACTCTAAATATGCTTTCAGCGTGTGCCATGCCACCAGAGCCATTTAAAAAAAAAAGAATTCATTACTTCCTCAGGGTCACAAATTGCTCATGGTAAAAAAATATCTGAATTACTACAAGCTATTCAAGCCCCTAAAGAGGTTGCAGTTATTCACTGCAGGGCTCACACCAAACACACTAATCCTGTATTGGTAGGAAACCGCTTTGCTAATAAGGCTGCTAAAACAGCTGCCTTACAAAGTACTCAACTAGATTCTCCTCTAGGCTCAACTAGGCTCTCCTCTTTTAACCTAGCAACAGCAAGCTCCAGACAGTAAGAAAATAATCTGGAAAAAATGGAAAACTAAGCCTAACTCGACAGGAATTTGGGAATGTAATGGTCGTTTTGTTTTACCTAAAAGTCACCAGAAAAAAGTAATAAAACAAATTCACAAAAACACGCATCTGAAAGCCAATAAAATGGCCCAGATTATTTTAAAACAGTTTGTTTCCCCAGGACTTCACAAAGTAGCCAAAAAAAAGTGTGCTCTGTGTCAACAATGTAATCCAAAGGGTATAAACAAACAAGCACCGCCTGGGGGGCGCAAATGGGCTCATAAACCTATGCAGCATGTACAAATTAATTTTACCGATTTACCTCCCTCTGAAGAAAAACGGCATTTGTTAGTTATAATAGACCAGCTTACTGGATGGGTAAAAGCATATCCCACCACCCGAGCCACTGCAACTACAGTATGTAAAATATTACTTAATAAAGTTATACCAAAATTTGGCCCTCCTAAAATAATTGACTCCAACCAAGGTACTCATTTCACAGCAAAAATTTGTAAAGAACTTACCAAAGCAGTAGGAACAAAATGGGCCTTTCACGCTCCCTGGCACCCCCAGAGTTCAGGCCAGGTAAAGCGTATAAATAAAACTCTAAAAAACCTTTTAACAAAACTATGCCAAGAACTCAATTTGAAATGGACTAAAGTCCTTCCTCTCGCTCTCTATACCATGCGAACTACTCCAAATGCTAGAACTAAACTGGCACCCTATAAAATCCTGTTTGGACATGTACCTCCGACCTTTGCTCCTTTAATATCAGTTCCCAATAATACTAATATGACCAAAAAAACAAAAATCTATGTAAAAGAGTTGCAGCGCCATCTAGTAACATTACAGCAGTACTCTGCTCATTCCCAAGCCTTACCATTATGGAAAGCTGTTCATTCTTTTTTACCAGGTAATCCTGTATAAGTAAAAGCATACAAAAAAACTCCGCTTCAACCGCAGTGGCTAGGACCCTTTGAAATTCTTCTGGTAAGCCCAACCGCCATCCGAGTAAAGGAGCTACCCACCTGAATTCATCATACTAGAGTCAAGAGGAGCACCGCTAGGGAACCTGACCGGGTAAAGGGTCCCCCAGAAGTAGATGATGTCGGACTTCAGGGAAGCCACGCACGTTCATCCCACGGTGAACCGGGTGAACCAGAAGTAGACGACATCTGTGCCCAAGACCAATGGACTGCTACCCCTTTGGGCAACCTGAAGCTTTGACTGCAGCTAAAAAAGCCTTAAATTGGTGGTGTCCTTTCTCGAAAGGATGGCCCCGTTTTCTAGCATGGGTTCTTATGTTTTTAATTTGTTTATTATTTGTTACCTTTCTTTTCTGGTGGTACGAAGCATGGGGGCTATAAAATCTCACAGTCCTAACACCTTTATACGCCTTGCCCATAAAATAAAAGCTTGCATGCCAGCCTTACATAATACTTCACGCTGGGTATGTTCTCTAATGCCAGCGAATAGCCAAAAAGGTCTCCCTATGGTCCCTACTCCCCTCAGTGCAAAAAACATGACCTAAACTCCCTCCTAAAAGGATTCTTCAGGCACTCTAAACATAACCTAAAGTAATACTAAAATTAAAAATAAAGGGTTCTTAAATGTTTAAAAAAAACCAGAACATTGGTGCCTCTTAAAAAAACCACATGCTAATTCTAGCATTTTTGTTGGAATTAGCCAGTGCACATGGTATTATAACACCTCCCATAGTGAACTGGCTTATACACACACTAAAAAAGAATGTCAAATTATAAATAGTACAAATGTCTCTTTAATTCCTAAATAAATAAAGGTAAATACCACGGCATGTACACCTTCTTCCTCACACCTTTCCTATAACTGCTTTTCTTTACACTGTACCCAATGTTCCCCCGGACCCAATAATAGGTCCCTTTGTATATGCTCTTATCCAAATGGCCCAACCCTACCAATCGGTCCAGACCAATAAAGTTTGTAAAACCAACCCCTTTTCGGGGTATATTGGGTGTGTGGTAACAAGGCATACCTAGTCCTCCCTCCCTCATGAAGTGGATCCTGCTATCTGGCCTGGTTAGAGCCACCTGTAGTTTATCGCGCCCACCTCCCCCCCCCCAAAAATAAAAAATGTAAAGGGTGCTAAAAAAATATTTAAAAATCTCGCCCCCTTACCTGGCGGGCTCTAAATAATTGGACAGGCGTTTGTGCAGAATTTGTTTTTGATTGTGGCGGAGCCACCTAGCAAATTAAAAAAAAAGTAATAAAAGTTCAGGGGGTTTTAAAGGTAATAGCAAATACCACCGCCGATGCCCTGGTGAACTTGGCAACCGCACACAAAAAACGAAGGCAAATGGTTCTCCAGAACCTCTTGGCTCTAAATATCTTATTGGCCTCTCAAAAAAACCCCATGTGCACTAATTGGGCAAAAGTGCTGCGTATATATTCCTAATGTTTATAACTCCACCTAAAAAAAAGCAATCCACCTCGTACAAGCAGCAAAAAAACCATAAAAAAAAAAGCAAATTAATTCTTGGTAAAGCAACCTGTTTAATTGGGTTCCAGACATAGGTGGCTGGCTTCATAATATGCTACGCAGCGCTGTTGTAATTATTTGTGGCCTAATAGTTTTGTATGTTATTTTCCAATGTGGGTGTTAAATAGGCACCAAGCTGTGCTCCACCCAGCAGTAATTAGTTCAAAACTCAGTAAAAATTGCAGCCAGTATGTCCCAAGAGTCCCTTTACGGTACTCTAGGGACAAAGGGGGGATTGTTAGGCCCCCCCAAAAAATTGTAAAGCAGTTATGCCAACCTAACCAGAATTAGGCCAACAAAGGTTTCTGGGTAGTCCCTGAGCAAAATCAAAAACATAGTTGCTTAAGCTAAAAATAAATAAATTAAAAAAAAGCTGCATTCCTGTACCTAATGTGCTACAAACAGTGTGCCCAAAAAATAAATTAGAAGGCATACTGCCTCCACTCCCTGTTTCTGTTCTTTGTATGTTCTTAACTCCCCCTGTCTTCTAGTTCTGGTGCTTGTTAACCGTGCTAATAAAATTGCTAAAATATTATAAATTGCTTAAGGCTGCTTGTATAAAAAAATAAATATACATAAATACTAAAAATTTCTTGCTAACAAAAAAAAGTAAAATGTAAATTGTTTTAAATAAATAATCTATAACGCAACAAAACTGTCTATATAACCCTACTAAATATTAAAAACTATGGCTGGTTCTCTGTAAAAACGGGCCGCTCTCTATTGTTGTGTGCACTCTTCAATAAAAAGCTTGTAATCGAACCTTGCTGGTGTTGCCTGTCTCTCTGCGGTCAGACAACGAACCGTGCTGTCTAGGTTAAAGTCCCCAACAAATATAAATCAGAAATTAAGAATTGTAGAAAATTGATAAGGTAAGCCCAGGGACAAAGGAAGAAATCTATGGCCAACAGAGTTAAGGACAGTAAGAAGGAGTTTTTCATGACAATGGCATTGGTCCGTTACTAGATGGAAATGATAGAATTGTTAATAATAATGCACAAAAAGCAGAAATGTTCAATCACACTGGAAGCTCATGTTCAGCTGATTATCCACCACTACCACCAAATCTTTTTTAGAGTCACTGCTTCCCAAAGATATTTTTGGGGAAAAAAGAGATGATGCAGTGTCATCATATGGTGATGATAAGAAAACTTTCCATTCCACTAGTATCTCTAGTCTAGAGTATGTTAAACAGAAGCTACTACAGTTGGACATTTTTTATTAACAGCAGTCCAGATAACTTGCATCCAAGACGTTTAAAAGAGCTAGGTGAGGAGCATGCTGTATCATTAATGTTGATTCTCAATAAGTCTTGGAGCACTGGGGAAGTTCCAGAAGACTGGAAGAAAGTTGGTATTACACCAATTTTTAAAATGGGATGACCTGGGTAATTATAGGCCTGTCATCCTGACATGGATTCCAGGCAAGATAATGGAGTGACTGATACTGTACTTGATTAATAAAGAATTAAAGGAGAGTAACGTAATTAATGCAAATCAACATGGGTTCAGGGAAAATAGATTGTCAAACTAACTTGATATCTTTTTTGATGATTGATAAAGATAATAGTGTTGATGTAATAGACTTCTCTAAGGTGTTTGACTTGGTACCACATGATATTTTGATTAAAAAACTAGAATGGTATAAAATTAACATGGCACACAATAAATGGATAAAAATCTAGCTAACTGATAGGTCTCAAAATATAACTGTAAATGGGGAAACGTCATTGAGCAGGTCTGTTTCCAATGGCATCCTGCAGGGAGCAGTTCTTGGCCCTATGCTATTTAACATCTTTATCAGTGACCCAGAAGAAAACAAAATCATCACTGATAAAGTTTGCAGATGACACAAAAATTGGGGGAGTAGTAAATAATGACGAGGACAGGTCACTGATTCAAAGTCGTCTAGATTGGTTGGTAAAGTGGGTGCAGTCAAAGAATATGCCTTTTAATATAGCTAAATGTAAATGTGTACATATAGGAACAAAGAATGTAGGTCATACTTGCAGGATGGGGACTCTATCCTGGGAAGCAGTGACTCTGAAATAGATATGGGGGTCATGGTGGATAATCAGCTGAACATGAGCTCTTAGTGTGATGCTGTGGCCAAAAGAGCAAATGCCATCCTGGAATGCATAAATGGGATTCTTGCGTAGGAGTAGAGAGATTATTTTATCTATGTATTTGGCACTGGTGTGACCGCTAATGGAATACTGTGTCCAGTTCTGTTGCCCACAATTCAAGAGGGATGTTGATAAATTGGAAAGGGTTCAGAGAAGAGCCATGAGAATGATGAAAGATTAGAAAACATGCCTTATAGTGATAGACCGGGGTGGGCAAACTATGGCCTGGGGGCTGCATCTGACCCTTCAGATGTTTTAATCTGGTCCTCAAGCTCCCGCCAGGGAGCGGGGTCTGGGGCTTGCCCTGCTCCAGTGCTCCAGCCAGGGAGCGGGGTTGGGGGCTTGCCCTGCTTCGCATGTGCTGTGGCTCTGCGCAGCTCCCGGAAGCAGCGGCATGTCCCCCCTCCGGCCTCTACGTGTAGGGGCAGCCAGGGGGCTCTGCATGCTGCCCCTGCCCCAAGCGCCGCCCCTGCAGCTCCCATTGGTCAGGAATCACAGCCAATGGGAGCTGCAGGGGTGGCGCCTGCAGATGGGGCAGCGCGCAGAGCCGCCTGGCTGCGCCTCCATGTAGGAGATGGAAGGGGGACATGCTGCTGCTTCCGGGAGCTACTTGAGGTAAGCACCACCCAGAGCCTACATCCCTGACCCCCTCCTGCGCCACAACCCCCTGCCCCAGCCCTGATCCCCATCCTGCCCTCTGAACTCCTCGGTCCCAGCCCGGAGCACCCTCCTGCACCCCCAACCCCTCATCCCCACCCCAGAGCCCACACCCCCAGCCGGAGCCCTCACACACACACACACGCAACCCAACCCACAGTTTCGTGAGTTTTCATGGCCCCCCATACAATTTCCATACCCAGATGTGGCCCTCAGGCCAAAAAGTTTGCCCACCCCTGTGACAGACTCAAGAAACTCAATCTATTTTGCACAGCAAAGAGAAGTTGAAGGGGTGACTTGATTATAGTCTATAAGTACCTACATGGGGAACAAATATTTTACAAAGGGCTCTTCAATCCAGCAGTCAATGGCTGGAAGTTGAAGCTAAACAAAATCAGACTGGAAATAAGGTGTACCTTTTTAATGGCGAGAGTAATTAACCATTGGAACAATTTACCAAGGGTCGTAGTGGATTCTTCATTACTGACTTTTAAAATAAGGATTGGATGTTTTTGTAAAAAAATCTGCTCTAGGAATTATTTTGGGGACATTCTATGGCCTGTGGTATACACGACAGTGTTAGACTAGATGATCACAATAGTCCCTTCTGGCCTTAGAATCTGTGGCTTGCGGGTCCTCCTTCTAGCAAATAGCAGCCCTCTGGTACACTCTCCCAAGTACATTTTTCTAGGGGCATAAAACACATGGGAATATACTCATTGCAGTTAGGGATGGAACCAGATTGCTGGCTTGTATAATTAAAAAGGTTGTAGATGAGTTTTTAAACTAAGGGCTGCAGGAAAGCTGACAGGTGCGTAGGAGCGCACAGTTTTGACAGAGACATCTTTTAGGGGAGGATTGATTAATGGGGATTCTCTAAATCCTAGTAAGAAGGAGAGGATAGAATTTGATAAAACACAGGTCGGCGCTGAAGAGAAACAGTCAAATGAAAGAAAGAGTCCCATTCAATTACATGACATAATGTCAGACAGCTGAAAAGTGACAATTTTTGTAAGTGCATGTATACAAATGCTAGAAATCTAAAAACTAAGATGGGTGAACTTGAGTGCCTGGTATTAAATGAGGATATTGATATAACAGTCATCACAGAAACTTGGTAGAATGACGACAATCGGTGGATACGAAATAGATAGGAATGACAGAGTAGGTCATGCTGACGGGGGCGTGGCACTATATGTGAAAGAAAGCATAGAGTCAAATATAGTAAATATGTTAAATGAATCAATCTATACCATAGAATCTCTATGGATAGAAATTCCATGCTTGAATAATAAGAATATAGCGGTAGGAATATACTAACAACCATCTGACCACGATGTGATTAGTATTTGTGAAAGGATCCAAGAGAACAGAGAGGCTATAAAAATAGAAATCCCAGTAATATTGGGGGATTTCAACTATCCCCACATTGACTGGGTACATGTCACCTCAGGACAGGATGCAGAGATAAAGTTTCTAGACACCATAAATGACTGCTTCTTGAGCAGCTAGTACTGGAACCCACAAGGGGAGAAGCAATTATTGAATTAGTCCTAAATGGAGCACAAGATCTGATCCAAGAGGTGAATACAGCTGAACTGCTTGGTAATATTGACCATAATATAATTAAATGTAACATCCTTATGAGGGGGAAAATACCAAAGAAGCCAACCACAGTAGCATTTAACTTCAGAAAGGACTACACAAAAATGAGGAAAGTAGTTAAATGGAAATTTAAAGGTACACTCACAAAAGTAAAATGCCTGCAAACTTTTTAAAAACACCACAATAGGGGCTCAAATTAAATGTATAACTCAAATTAAAAAACATATTAAGAGGACCAAAAAAGTGCCACCATGGCTAAACAACAAAGTAAAAGAAGCAGTTAAGAGGCAAAAAGGCATCCTTGAAAAACTGGAAGTGAAATCCTACTGAGGAAAATAGAAAGGAGCATAAACTCTGGCAAGTCAAGGGTAAAAGTATAATTAGGAAGGCCAAAAAAAGAATTTGAAGAGCAACTAACAAAAGACTCAAAAACTAACAGCAAAAAATCTTTAAGTACATCAGAAGCAGGAAGCCTGCCAGTCAGTGGGGCCACTGGACGATTGAGGTGCTAAAGGAGCACTCAAGGAAGATAAAGCCATTGTGGAGAAGCTAAATGAGTTCTTTGCATCGGGAGATTCCCACACCTGAGCCATTCTTTTTAGGTGACAAATCTGAGGAACTGTCCCTAGCCTCAGACTGCCAGAAGTTGGGAATGGATAACAGTGGATGGATCACTCAATGATTGCCTGTTCTGTTCATTCCATCTGAAGCATCTGGCATTGGCCACTGTCAGAAAACAGGATATCAGGCTAGATGGGCCATTGTGGCCATTCTTATATTCTTATTTTTTTTATGTTGTTCCCTATGCCCTGCCTGATCATGCTCCATCATGGCTCCTCTCATGTACTGCCTGTGAAGAGACCTTTCTGCAGGTTTTGGGGAGATCCAATATGCATGGTGAAACATGCATGCTATACTCTCCTTCCTGTAGGTAGCCGTTTTGGTGCACTAAGAAGTGCTGTGCCCATAGGAAGCACAGTCAAGCGATGCCTAAATTGGCGCTTTTTTTTTTTATGACTACTCTTCCATCACAAAGGTATTTCTCAAATCTTCATCTTATGTAACCAAACTGAGGCTAAATACAGGGGGTGGAGGTTGGTTTTCAGAAGAGCATAGAGCACGATGAATTACAGAATAAGCTGTCACCCCAGGGCATCCATTTATGCCATCAGATACTCTGTTCAATCCTTTCCTCTAGGAACTACCAAGTTCTTTAGGGACAGATTTTTGAAGGCATTTAGGAGCCTAAAACTCATTGATTTCAATGGATAATAGGCACCTAGATGCTTTTGAAAATCCCTCTAGGAGCCTAAATACTTTTAAAAATCTGGCCCTTTTTTGGTAAGGTTGAGGCATGAATGAATTAACTTTCCCTAAAGATGCTAAAATAAAAGGAAAGAGAATGCCTCTACACCACTCTCTGCCCCCACCCAAGAAAGGATTAAAAGCAAAAGGGTGATGAGGAGCCTGAGTCTCTTAATGATCTGACAAGATTTGAAATAAATTTCAGGTTTTAGACAACCCCCTGAAAACTGAATGCACCAGAAAGCCTTGTAGAAACCCCTGGGAACCAATACCAGTTTCACCCATCTTGAGTAAATCTACTTTTTCCCCCTGTAATTGTACCAGTAGGTGGCGCAATGTGACTTTCTGGTGGTTTCTCCCCCCCCCCCCCCCCCATGGGGCTGAAACAGTTTTAAACCAGTATTTCTTCATATTGTTTTCCACTCTAGATGCCTGATTAGAGCAAGAATGCTAAATGAAATCCCTGAGAGGACTCTTTTAGCCACCCTGCCACACCACAGTCATAAATCTTAAGAGGTAATAATTTAATAATGTGTTATGGGCACATGTGCAGGCAATTAATTAGATGCACACACAAAATGTTAGTTTTGGTTGGGGTGTGTGTTTCAGGAACGTCTTATTGAAAATTCAGCCCTACAAGTCTCTCTCTCAAGATCGCACTGAATGTCCCTGCTGACTTGGTGCTTGGATAGTTTGCACAGCCTCCTCCTCTCTGTCACTAAACATTTGCTGATTTCTCGACTCTACAACACTTCTGAGAGATCTGAGCTTGCCTCTTCTTTACAGGTTTGAAGTGGATGAGTTGCCCTCATAGGAAATATTCCTGTACTGCTGATAAGCGCAGAAAGAAGCAGTAAAATGCTGTTCTGACCAAGAGTTAGGAAAAGTGGTGGCAATAAGCAAAGTGGGTGCCATAGCAGCTTTTTGTGCCTACTTGTCTCAACAGCTGTGGTTAAAGCGTTTCTTGTTTTTTTATGTTAAAAAGTAATAAATAAAGAGCTAATTTTCATCTCCAGAGTGAGCAATTTATGCAGTCTCCTACTTTTCAAAGATATATAATGGCTAGATCAGGATCATTTGCCCTGGAAGAACATATAAACTGGCTCCAGATGGTGTCACTGGTCCTGTATGGTGCATATGAGGGGTGGAAGGTATCCACTCTTGTTATGTGGTTGGGAGCTAGAAGATGCTCAGGGCAGAGCTGGCTTGGAATGTTTTAACTGAACATTTTTTCACTGGAAAATGAACATTCCTCAAAACAAACCCTTTTGGCAGAAAAGGGGCAGTTTTGATTAATTTCTTGACTTAAAAATATTGAAAAAAGTTTCAAATTTGTCTTAACAAAATATTTCAACATTTTGTAAATGAAAAATTCCAGTTTGTGGTTCAAAACAACTTGATGTTTAGAAATGTAGTTAATTGTAGTAAAAAAATTTAAATCGATCAAAATCAAAACTAAAGGTTTCAAAATGATGAAAATGAACTATTTCAACTGATTCAAACTAAAATTATTTTGGATTTTTGGTTCATGAAAGTTTTTGAGATTTTTAACTTTTCATTCCAATTTGGGATGGGACCATTTTTTGAAATCTTGAAAATTTTCACAGGACAGGAAAACCATTTCCCACCCAACTGTAGCTCAGAGCAAGGAATTGATGCAAATAAGCTTCTCACCTCCCTCTATCCACCCAGCAGCTCTACATAGATCTTGATGCTTTCTTTTGTCGGAGTTACTCTTAGGGTTGGGTGTAAGAGTATCTGGGGAGAATAAGGGTTATTAGCTGATCTGATGGATAAAATACAGGATTGGCGTCAGGAAATATGGATTCTGTTTCTGACTCTGCCACAGACTGATTGTCTAACCTTGAGCATCTCACTTAATGACTCTGTGTCTCAGTTTACTCATCTGTAAAATGGAGATAAATGCAAAGTAATGCACACTGTAAAACATAATCCCAATTATACATATACAATGATGGGGTCTAAATTGGCTGTTGCCACTCAAGAAAGAGATTTTGGAGTCATTGTGGATAGTTCTCTGAAAACATACACTCAATGTGCGGCGGCAGTCAAAAAGGTGAACAGAATGTTGGGAATCATTAAGAAAGGGATAGATAATAAGACAGAAAATATCACATTGCCTCTATATAAATCCATGGTATGCCCACATCTAGAATACTGCGTGCAGATGTGGTCGCCCCATCTTAAAAAAAGATATATTGGAATTGGAAAAGGTTCAGAAAAGGGCAACTAAAATGGTTAGGGGTATGGAACGGCTGCCGTATGAGGAGAGATTAATAAGACTGGGACTTTTGAGCTTGGAAAAGAGGCGACTAAAGGGGGATATGATAGAGGTCTATATAATCAGGACTGGTGTGGAGAAAGTAAATAAGGAAGTGTTATTTACTCCTTCTCATAACACAAGAACTAGGAGTCACCAAATGAAATTAATAGGGTTAAAACAAATGAAAGGAAGTATTTTTTCACACAACGGAGTGTCAACCTGTGGAACTCCTTGCCAGAGGATGTTGTGAAGGCCAAGACTAGAACAGGGTTCAAAAAAGAATTAGATAGTTAATGGAGGATAGGCCCATCAATGGCTATTAGCCAGGATAGGCAAGGATGGTGTCCCTAATCTCTGTTTGCCAGAAGCTGGTGGTATCACAGCTTGCACTGAAACAGGGATAAATGGTTAGACTAAGGGAATGGTGCTTATTCAATTGGTTATTAACTATTACTCAAATTTTCTCCTTTCCTTACTTGTCATATTTTATTATTTCAATAAACTATTGGTGTAGATAAAGATTTTGATTGTCTTATATGTGACCTCACATCTGAATAATGGATGCTGGTCCTGACATTATCTTTTAAGAGCAACCAATAGTTCCTTATAGAAATAGGACTGTCTGCTGGGAACAGAGAGGGTAGGGGAAATGTATGGGTCAGGGGTAGTCATACTCAAAAACACTTTGCTGAGAGACAGTGGGAGCAGCTGAGAAGGCTCTATAAGGAGAGAAAAAGTCATCTTTGCATCTCATCTTGGCTCTACCCACTCGCCAGCAGCAGGAGCAGCAGTAAGAATCTATTTCCATCAGCAATTTTCCCTTTCCAACCAGGAAGCCATAGGCACAGCAACCATGACTCCACAGGGGAATGAGTTAGCCCCTCTCCCTTGCCTTACTGCACCCCTGCAAAACCCACTAACAGCAGGAACAGTAAGATCCTGAAGCATTTTTTCCATATGATCATCAAAATCCAACCACAGGCCATAAACCACACAATGACCCCCTGGAACCATCTTATCTGCTGAACAGAGGGCTGGTAAACTCTAGTACAAAAGAAGAGCTCAGAGCCACAAGCCCATCAGCTAAAAGTGAAACAGAGAATACAGTGAGCATTCAAGAACCACAGAGTGGTCCCCCAGAATCACCAAACAAGAGCAAAGGGCAGTGGGAATCTCAAAAGGCCCAGTCCAAGCGCCATTGAAGCCAATGGAAAGACTCCCATTGATTTCAGTGGAGGTGGAACATGAAGAGCTCAACTTTGGAAGGGCTGGTTGCAGTTAGAAGCAGAACACTCACTGCAGGTAGTGGAGTTGATTGAATTTAAGGGGGAAAAAATCCTACATGCTTGCAAGATAAAATTAAAGCATGAATAGAAATCTGTGAAGTCTGAACTACAATCACAGAACATTGACCTTGTCTTAGGAAATGAGCAAATGAAAACAAAAATAAGGAGCAGTACAAAATGAGGTGTAAACAATTAGCAGAGAGCTGTGTAGATGAGGTGCAATAAGCAGATATTTGGAGACCACATATCCCATGGAAATCAAGAAATAGCTTCAACAGGAAAGTCAAGAAATTGTTAACTATAGGTAAAAATGTTAGAACCAAATTCACAGCTGAACGTGCAAGAAATGTGTGGTGTAAGTTAGACTCCCTTATGCTCAGCCAGGCTCCCTTCACTCTGCTTTTAACCACTTACTAAAATAGCAATGCATAAGGGAGTCTTAATCGGTGTAATTTGCATGCTGATTTGCCGGAAGAAGCTGTAAGAATGTGCAAGTTATATAATTGTTACATTTCTTGACACCCTTTTCTTAGCTGCTTTTCTTGCTAAAACTCCTCCCTTCTGGTTCCTTTTCATGTGAGATACACCATCTTAGACACTCAAACAGACACAGGCTCAGTGAGCTACTTTCAGGGGCAGGGCTTGATATGCCAGCAGGAACTGTGCAGCAAGACACTGGAGGCGGTAAGTCTGCCTGGACTAGGGGCACCTGAGGATCCAGAGTCAGCTGACACAGCCACCAGAGTGGAAGGGACTGGGCCTAAGCCAGTGGGAGATGTGCTGATTAAGTGCCTCTTTTGACTAGTCTCCACCTGTGGGCTCTTGTAGAGCCCCAACTGGGTTTTACAGCTGCTCTACTCTCCTGACAGACCCCCTCAAGGAGGTCAGTGGCAGTCTCAAATATTATTATTATTTGTGTTACCATAGCACCTTGAGGCCCCAATCAAGATCAGGGCCGGCTGTACTAGGCAGGGCACAGGTAGGTCCCCCATGGGAGGACAAAACAAGGCCTCCCTCAGAAGGCGCAATATGTGCTCCCATGCACCCCAAGCCAGTTGAGCTGGTCAGTGTGGAGTGGTCAGGACTATGGCTGCAACTCATTCATTCTCACCCTTTCCTTGGGTTTGGTTGTTCCCACTGATGCACTAGGAGGGAGAAGTCCCTGGGCTGAGCTGGTCACAGCTAATTTAGTGTCAGTTAAAGTGGCTTTTGTAGCAAGTTGCAGCCATGGCACTGGGAATTTCTGGTTTGTCCTGCATTAGCTGCTGTGTGGGCAGACAAATGCTAAAAGTCAGATAGACATTTACACAGGATCCAAGGACCCAACTACTTACCCCAAAGGATAAAAACAAAAAAAAAGATAAAGAACATCATTTGTGCAGCAATGTAGTGAGGCAGAGTGGCCTCCCACTGAGCCAGACGGGTTGGAACCACTTTCTGATCGCTGGTGTGCGGAGCCAGGCTGGGCTCGTTCCTCCCGTTGGAAGATAAGAGGCAGGACAGGAAGTATAAAAGGTGAAGCCTTTAATTCAGTTAGGTCTGAGCCAGTAAAGGGAGCAGACATCTCGAGGCCCCTGCAGATCCCCGCAGCTGAACCTGTGCTGCACCATGCCCTGCTCCTGGAGGAGACTGATCCAGGAGAAGAGCTGCCATGACTGCCACTCACCCTCTACCCCAAAGAGACAGGCAATGACCCTGAGCCACAGATACCTTACAGTGGGAGAGTAGGAAGTAGTCCAGGGACAGCCAATATAGTCCAGTGGTGTTGCTGCCTGAACATCGGTCAATGTGTTTTGGGCAGATCCCCACTGACACTCCCCCACTGTTGGGGCCCTGGGCTGGGACTCACTGGAATAGGGTGGGCCCAGGTCCCCCTACACTCTGCTGCCAACCATCCCTGGGGTAGCAGCCTCCCCAACTTAGGCCAAAAGGCATGCATTTGTCTGCCGTCTACCTGAGCCAAGACGTCAGATGGATGGCCATTTTCAGGGCCAGAGACACTCCCCTTCCCCCTAGACTGTTTGTTCTGCCCTGCTTGAGGGCCAAAGCCCTAACACTGTTTGTGGCTCTGCCCTGCCCGAGGGACTGGGCCCATAGACTGTTTGTTCTGCCCTGCCCGAGGGACGGGACCCTAAGACTATTTGGTTAATCTGCCCTGCCTGAGGGCCGGAGCCCCGAGACTGTTTGTTTGCTCTGTTCTATCCTGCTAGAGGGGTCTCAGCCCCACCTCTTGAATCGCTAATCATCTGGAACTGGGTGGTGCCCCAGTGATGGAGTGGCCTCCCACTGAACCAGAGTGGGAGGAATGACTACTAATCCACTGCAAGCATGAAGAAAACACCCAGCTGTGGCTTAATGGAACTGCACATGAATGGCGGGGGGGGGGGGGGGGGGGGGTTTACCNCCTCACATCTCAGGTGACCCAAGCCACAGATAAAAAAGCAGCCACAGAGTCACCTAACTTGGTATCCTGGAGCCATACACCCTCTGAGACCCGCATTGAATGCCAGGCACTTTCCAGGAGTTGCTAATGTCTTAGGAGCCACACATTCACCTGGGGCCACCAATGCAGTGACTGACAGACTGACTCAATAAGGAGCTACAGCCACTAGTAAGTGCCCAGTTCTCTCCTATCCTCTCCCTGGCATGAGGGTTAAGATTTTGCTGTTTATTTTCCACATGCTGCTGCAGTGGAGATGAGACTCTGTGACACACCACCTCTCTTGGCGAGCAGTAAGTTCAGTTTTTAACTTATCCTTTTGTAACGACTTTTTACTGTTTCCTTTAAAATATTTACTGTTAAAAGTAATTGCCAGGGTACCCAAGGCTGCTGCAGTCAGCACAGCCAAGCTATCCCTGTGCATCCCAAAAGGATTTACAGTAACATTTTGGAATCGATACTAAGAGCAAACAAGACAATCACTAGCTAAATGATTCACTGTTATCCCCGGTGTAAATTGCTTTCAGTGGGTTTACTATGAATCATCACCAGTGTGACTGAGGTTAGAACTTGGTCCTCCAAAAGTAGTTTTGTCAGTTACATCTCACCTGGGAGATTCCCACTTGCTTAGAAGATTTTGAATGAACAGAATGAGGCTGATGGAGACCACATTGTTTAGTTTTGGCTCTGAAAATGACAAATGGTAGTTGAAAAGGGTCAATTCACAGGCTTGTTTTTTTCCTTCAAACTGCATCATTGCAGAAAAGCAACCAAAAGGGGATCAAATTGATTATGATGAATTATTTTGCTCTGATTGACATAACAGCCATCCTAGCCTGCTGCTTGTCACCTCTCAGGTTCGGGGTTTGCTTTAGGAGAATGAGTCAGTATCTAAAGCGTCTCTAAATATTTGAAATGAAGCTACGTTAAATAATAATAATAAAAAACTCAACATGAGAGCAATGTTGCAGCTAACATGTTACACATGTTTTTTGCTTCTTAATTAGGCCAGCATAAATCCAGATAACTTCGCCAGCTTCATTGGAATTATCTAGATTTACAATGATCCCTCTCAGAACACAGTATGTTCCATTGGTTTACAGGCACTGTAAAATAGCACCCCCTTCACATATACTATTTTTATCTGACACGCTCTGGCATTAATATTTATGCCTTAGCATTTAGGTGTAGTCTGACTGCGTTATGACTTCTGTGGGGATGGGGATTTTCAATCTGCCTGCTTTTAACAGTGTAAAATTCCCACCCGCATTGTGGCATTAGTATAGTTTAGGTATTTATTTTCCTTGTTTGTTTTTTTAAAAAAAGAGGAAAACTGAATGTACGATGTGAGCCTCACCTAAGTGTGGGGATCACAAATTCAACTAAATGCACCACAGCATATATATAGTCATAAAAAGAAAGCTATTGAATGTATTTTAATGCATAGAATTCCAGGTAACTGCATACATCTACATGCCTTTCTCCTATACGTTTAAAAATGAACAGAGCACATATTTTTCATTACCTTAAATTTTGTTGTTTTTTAAATCTTTTTTTTAAACCTGAGCCTGTCAAAGCTCATGTTCCGTATTGAGAAGGATATAAATGCAAAGACCCCATTTTTCAAACCTTATTCACAAAGTAACAGATACTCATGTAAATAGCACCGTGAAGACAAAAGGTGGTCGGACCAGTTCCAAAGTTAGTACTTTTAGAACAAAATCATTTTGAGTTGGGTGAACAAAAAGTATCCAAATAACGCATGAAAGAAGTGTTGTTTTTTGACCTTGGCTAACGACAAAAACACCGAGTAGATTTTCTTCAAATTTTCTCTTTTGCGCTGAGTACAAGCATAAGAGATTTTAGACCAAAGAATAATGGTAATATATATAACAGAATGAGATTGTTGTCTCAATTAATACAGTGCATGGACTGGATGATGGGTTACTGCCCACCACTAATAAGATCAGGAGAGGTTTTATTAGTCAGCACACATGAGAAACATGTTTTTTTTTTTCTTTATTTTCATGGGAAACTAGCACTTGAACGTTGGTCACGGCCCCTTGGAACAAGCACTATTTAATGTAACTTCGCTGTTGTAGTAATCGGTTTTACGTGTCAGCTCTGGCTACACTATGAAACCTGTTTGTAGTGTGACCTATTTTCAAAGATGCGGGAACAAGTGATACTCTGAACGTCCTGAGTGATTTTCACTGAAGTTGTACAGATCCAGTGAGTGTGTGGTCACCATCTGAGTTGGCTAATAGTATTTAAGGGGAAAACTCTAGGTCTTCTCAGTGTTTGGGATTCCCTCATTGTTGTACAGCTGCACTGGTGCAAACCTCAACTGTAGACAAGGAAAGCCATGATTTGTACTAGCTTAGTTTATCCCTGCTTGAATGTAGGATTGTCAATTGGTGCAAATCACAGGTTTCCTTGGGCCCATTCCTGTCCACCCAGGGCCGGTGCAACCACTAGGCGAACTAGGCGGTCGCCTAGGGCTCCAAGTGGTTGGGGGCGCCCACTGGGTCTTAGTGTCCACCCTTCTGGGTTTCCTATCCCTGTTCTGACCCTTCCTACAGGCTCCGAGTCTTCCTGGGAAGGGGATCTAGTAGTTAAAAGAGAAAAAGCCTCCAGCCTGCCAGACCTATTAGCACAACACTGAAACTGTTAAAGAGCCATTCAAGGGGTAATGAAGCCACTTAACAGGCATTTGCCTCATATTTACTCAGGACATGTCAGTCTACAGGATCTTAGTTTAAAATTTGCTTTAAAAATATTTCATTAGTGAGTTGGTGAAGATTATAAAATCACATCTCTAACAAAATACTTGCATAGATTTTTAGATGCACAATCATCTTTAGCCTTAAATGTTTGGATCTTCAGACATATGTTTTTTTAAATAAATCCTTCAAAAGACCTCCCTTATCTAAAATACACATTTTAATTACTATAGTAAAAAAACTTACTTCCAAAGTCTTCCAGTCCTTTCTGTTCATCCATTTCTCCCTTCACCCCCTCTCCCCCCACCCCCATTGAAGAGAGCCCTTAAACGGACAACAGCCCTTTGCTTCCAGATAGCTGGACAAAGAGTTTCCCTTTCTTTACTTCTGACTATCTGATGAACTAGTTTTAAGCAAAATCAGTACCTTAGTAAGATATAAAATCCTTTGTTATGCCTAAAATCTTTGGAAACATATTTTTTAAAGTTGGTGACATTTCATAAACATGTGTATTGTTATGGAGATCACACACAGTAAATTAGTGTTCCCTTTTTCTAAAAGCAATGAACATTGTTATGAACACACTAAACCTCTGTAACTGATTAATTTAAAATAATGTCTGTTTCAGTGAGTTAAATATGTAGTAATCTGGAATGATTACTTTATGAAGGTTTAAGAGTACATTTAAAATATAAAATCAGCTTAGAAATACTGATTAAGAAAATGTAAAACAGAGAAGAGCTGCATCATGTATTCCATAATATTTAATGTTGTATTCAGCAAGACAGCTTACTCACCCTTACTACAAAGTTTTTGCAAATAAATGTCTGACAAACTTCAGGGCATATAAAAAAACCTGAGACTGACATTTTTTATTCCCAAGTTTAGTGCTTTTAATTAGGTACCTTCTGCATGTCCATTTTGCGTGAGGGAGAGGGTACAGGGATCTCTGCGGGGAACTGTGACTCTACGCCACCGTGAGGCGGGCCGGGCGTCTTGTTATTCTTTCTGCTTTGTCCCTCCGCCCCCGCCGGGCTGCAAGCTCAGGCTGCCATCGGTCATAGGAGCACCAGTTTAATAATACTGCATAGGGCCCCATAAATCCTAAGGACGGCCCTAGGGGCGCCAAAACGTGGTGCCCTGGCTCGGCAGGGAGGAGCTACCTTCCGGAGACACCAGAGAGCCAGAGCATCGGCTTGCGGGGGCAGCGAGCCCCAGCCATGGAGGAGCCGGCGCGACAGGGGGGCAGGAGCCCTGCAAAGGCGGCGGCACTGCTAGTGGGGAGCAGCCGCTCCCCTTGCCCCTCCTGCCCAGGCTGCAGCCTGGCGCCCTCCCCGGGGGCTCCTGCAGGCTGCAGCAGATGCTGCAGGCAGATGCCCCTGGGCGCCCCCCAGCTCCCTCCTCACTGTGCTCAGGGTCTGTGGCTCCCGGGCATGTGAGCCACTGCCGGGGCGCGGGGCCCTGAGCCTGCTCTGGGAGGTGCAGCAATGGCGGCAGCTCACACTCCCGGGAGCCGCAGAGCCTGAGCGCGGCGAGGGAGGAGCTGGGGGACGCACAGGGTCCTCTGCCCGCATGCATCCACTGCAGGAGCCCCCGGGGGGGGGGTGCCTGGCCGCAGCCTGGGCAGAGGGGCAAGGGGTGCAGCTGCTGCCCGCTAGCGGCGCTGCCGCCTTTGCAGGGCTGCTGCCCCCTGCGCTGCACGGACTCCTCCATGGCTGGGGTTCGCCGCTGCTGCAAGCTGACACTCTGGCCCTCCGGAAGGTGGCTTCTCCCTGCCGAGCTGCTGCAGCGGCCCAAGCCCGGCAAAGCCAATGACTGGACTCAGGGCAGGGGCAGCCGAGGTGGGGTGGGGAGGGCTCACGGGAGGGTTATGCACCCTCCAGGGGAGTTCAGGGGGCGGGGAGGGGGGAACCTGGTCTGGGGAGCAGCCCCTGGGCATGGCTGGCCCCTGGGCAGGCTGGCCCCTGGGGTCTATAAAGGCTTGTTGGGATTTGCTCCTCAATGAACTGATGTGTGTGGGGGGCGCAAGGTGGAAGTTTCGCCTAGGGCGCAAAATATCCTTGCACCGGCCTTGTGTCCACCCCTGCGTTTTACATGGTTTCTGGCCATCAATGACTAAAATTGAAACTAATCCCAAGTAGAGATCACAACCTATAGAAAAAGACATTTCCCAGAGGGAACGAAAAAGATTAGATAACCAGTCATTGCAGAAAATGGAGGTGTTTTTAAACTAGAGGCTGTTAATGAAGACAGGTGGATTTCCTTTGTAGTTGTGACACATAATTTGAGATAATTTTTTTTCACTCTCAGGAGCTTTTGGAAAGCCAGTTTCAGTATGAACCCAGTATGAACAGCTTATTAAAAAAGAAATAGAATTAATCCTAGCCAGCAAAAGAGTTTAACCTGCACAGAGTACTTGAAAAGCTGCAGCCAGTATGCTGTTAAAAGCAAATGTAAATGCCTGAGCATATTTAGAGAGGTTTGTTTTTGGAAAACTTGCGTTACGAAAATGAAAACTGCAGGGTAAAATCCTGCTCATCTTACTCACCCACACAGTGCCCTGGATTTCAAAGGGACAACTCATGTGAGAAAGGAGAGTAGAATCTGGCCCCCAGGCTCATATGAGAAGGCTTTCTGTGAATATTCCGGGGTTTTACGCTCATCTCAGTCCTATCTGAAGGTCTGTATTTTATATGTCACTTACCCACCTTATTCCCTCTCAAGTTCATAGTGTTGTTTTCAAGACGGAATAAAGATCTGACTGCAGATTTACGAGCATGGTGAGTATAAATTTACTACTGCTGAATAATCTCTCTCTCTTCCCCCCTTTCAGTTTGTGACCTAGCGCTATGACATCACTCCCTAAGGCGCTAGAACACATTCCCCTGAACATATTCTAGAACAGTGTTGTCCTGTCCAAGCTAGCAATAAACATCTGTTCAGTCATGGATGCTCCCACCATATCAAACAACTCGGCTCACGCAAACTTGTAGTATGGTTGAGCCAAAAGATGCTGGACACGAATTTGCCTGCTGAGCTGAGAGTATAACTGTACTTTGTACTCCTATTGGATCTTCCAACTGAGGATCTTAAAGCACTTTACCATGAAACACCTCTGTGAGCTAAGTATTATTGTCTGTAGTTTATAGCTGGGGAGCCAGATCCTGAGCGATTGTAAATGGGCAGCTATGTTAACTTCCTCCTGCTGAGGTTCTCGCCTGGGGAATTAGAAGCAGAGAACTTCATTGATTTGCCTAAATTCACATGGCAAGAGCATAGATTAGCCAACTCCCATACCTATGATTTAACAGCAGGATCATACCTATGCCCCACAGATGGGAAAGCATCGGAAGATTCAGGTGATCACTCTAGAAATAACCTGTCTTTGCAAGAGTTCTAGATGCCCCGATTAGAAATGTTGCATTAAAAGGGCACTATCATTTACTTATTATATATATATAAAAATCAGATATATAATATGTAGATAATATGTAAGAAAGAGATGGCCTGATTCTGATGACACACCCGTTTTACACAGGCCTGACTCCACTGGGCCAGAGGCTGATCTCTGTCACACTGGTGTAAATCTGCAGGAGCTCCACTGATGCAACACCAGTCCAAGTCAAGTCAGAAAATGGCTGATTCATTCCAGTGCAGTTACTCTGTATTTACACTATTTTAAGCAAGAAGAGACAGGCCCAGCACGTCCTTTTTGGAGTAAAAGTTCAAATAGAGCAAAAAGGTCACAAGAGTGATATGTCTGCTATGAAATTTTAGCCTTGTGCCTGTTTTCTATAGACTCTGTTGGCTACGTTCTTTGTTGCTCTCACTTTCCTCTGGGCACAGCAGAGAGAGGGAAGCCAGAACGTTGCCTGTTCTAGGTCCCTGATTATGGGTCTGGTTCTACCCTTACCCCATCCCTGTCTGAGGTAAACTGCACTGGCTGGCTATGGGACCATCTGTATTGCCAGACTGCAAGGCACATCAGCTATAGTCCTTCCTTTCACCTCCCAACCCTGACACACCAGCTATGCTGGGTGGTGCAGAGTTGTGGGGAGGTGGCATACTGGCTTTACATTCACAGGGCACTGCCTGCCATGGGAGAATCCCCAATAGGTCAGAAAGAAGATATTTATACATACAGAGAACATGAGAAGGTGGAAGTAGCCGTATCAACTGTAAGAGGCTAATTAATTAAGAGAAGCTATTAACAGCAGGGGAGAAAAACTTTTGAAGTGATAATCAAGATGGCCCATTTCGGACAGTTGACACGAAAGTGTCCCCATGTTGAAGTAGCCTCACACTTTCGTGTCAACTGTCCGAAATGGGCCATCTTGATTATCACTTCAAAAGTTTTTCTCCCCTGCTGTTAATAGCTTCTCTTAATTAATTAGCCTCTTACAGTTGGTATGGCTACTTCCACCTTCTCATGTTCTCTGTATGTATAAATATCTTCTTACTGTATGTTCCATTCTATGCATCCAAAGAAGTGGACTGTAGCCCACGAAAGCTTATGCTCAAATAAATTTGTTAGTCTCTAAGGTGCCACAAGTACTCCTGTTCTTTTTGCTGATACAGACTAACACGGCTGCTACTCTGAAACCTGTCAATAGGTCAGAGTTGATTTAGGGCTTTCAGGCTGTCACAAACATTCTGAGTTGAAGGAGAAAACATTTCTTGTGGGTGAAGGAGAGATGTCAGAATCTTGCTTGCAAGCAATGAGTTATGGAACTATGAAAAAATTCCACCTTCGCTGTTTCTTATTTAATGATTTTGTCAGCATGTAATTAACCTGATGTTCCCCTGCAGGCCACCCAGAACTACTCAGCTAACCTGGATTATTATACGGGTTCTAGTTCTGTGTTGCTGCCATACGACAACCCATTTAACCACACAGACATCATTTGTGAAAAAGGTCACGCCCGGCAGTTTGCTCAAACTTTCCTGCCAGCATTTTTCTGCATTGTATTCTTCATCGGCACAGTGGGTAATCTCTTAATCATCCTAGTGTACTGGAAATATGGATACAGGAAGAGCATCACTGACAGATACCTGCTGCACCTGGCCATTGCTGATCTGCTCCTTGTTTTCACTCTCCCTTTCTGGGCAAAAGCAGCTTTAGATGGCTGGATCTTTAAGAATGTCATGTGTAAAATTGTCAATAGCATGTACAAGATCAACTTCTACAGTTGTATGTTATTTCTAACATGCATTAGTTTTGACAGGTACATTACAATTGTCCAGGCCATGAAAGCTAAGAACTCTAAGCGAAAAAGGCTTCTGCGCAGTAAACTAGTTTGCTTTGGTGTTTGGCTGATTGCAATAGGTTTATGCATCCCAGAAATAGTATACAGTGAATCTAAGCAAGTTAGTGATACAATTACTTGCAAGATGGTATACCCTACCACAGTGACCCGAACCATCAAAGTTACTGTCCTAGCTTTGAAAATCACAATAGGATTCCTCCTTCCTCTCTTCGTCATGGTTACTTGTTATGCTTTTATAATTCATACCCTCCTTCAAGCCAAAAGATCCCAAAAGCAGAAATCATTAAATCTCATCATCATTATTATCACAGCTTTCCTCCTCTCCCAGTTGCCCTACAACAGCATTTTGCTGGTCAAAACCATCGACGCCTACTCCATGGTCATATATGACTGCAAAACCTCTGATAACATTGACCTCGTATTCCAGATAACTCAGAGCATCGCCTTCCTTCACAGCTGCTTGAACCCCTTGCTTTATGTGTTTGCTGGGGAGAGATTCCGTAAAGCCCTCTTAAAAATTCTTGAGAACATGACTCATTGCACTGGTAAGAGCCGAGAACAGAGCTCTTTCATATATGATAGCCAAGATGGGAGCTCAAATAAGTCCTCTGCATTGCTGGGACGGTGATAAATCAGGGTCTCTCTCACTTTGAGCTTTCATCCAAATTCCTCACTCACATCCAACTGCTACCATGCTCCTTTTGAAGTTAATGGTAGTCTGTCCGGAACAGTGCAGTGCTCTATAAGTGATTCGTCTTCCATTCTGAGAGAAAAAGCGAAATCCCTCTCAATAGAGTGAATTTGCATGTTCACATCACAAAGGGCTTGATCCTGCAAAGTGCTGAGCATTTTTAACTCCCACAGAAGTCAGTGAGAATTGAGGGTGCTCAGCACCTTCCCCTGAATCACTCAGTACCTTGAAAGATCAAGCCCTAGACTTTTGGCTGAAAGAAAGTGAAACTGTTGAAAAGATGCAGAGGAAATAATGTGACGCTGATTGTATGCCGACTGATAATTGAGAGGGGATAAAAAATATTTTAAATTGAGAATAACTGTTCACTTCACCAGAGCTGCAGCAGATTTACACCGGTATAAAAGAGAACAGAATTTGGCTCCCACAATGTTTTGCTATTCAGTCTTTGATTTGTAAGTGTAACCTCAGTGAATGCAGATTTAATTTTGTTCCACTTGCAAAGCTGTTACATTGCTAGAAAAATGGAAGTATCATGGTTTCCTGTTTATCTTTTGTCTTTTTATCACAAAGGTGGCCCTTGTGGAACTGGGTTGATTTAGATTCTCTTTTTTTTTAGGTCTTTGATTTTAGGGTGAAACTATGTGCATGGTTTGTACTGTAATGCTTTGATGTTAGACACTTGCACTATATATACACAAAAATAAACATTGCATCATACAGCACAATTTTTAGAGGGTCGTGTTTGTAATTTTCTAGCAATATGGCATTTGCCTTTTATCCTCTGGTAAAGCTGGATGTAACAAACAAACTGATGCCTGAATGAACTGATATATATGCTGAGCATAATAAACTGGTTCAGAAAGTGTATCCAGCCTGAGGCCTGTAAGGCAGAGAGAGGGAAGGAGCGGAACCTAAGGTGCAGGAACATTTTGGAGAGACTTTCCCACTCTGGTCACTGGAGATGGGCCAGTCTCACACATTCTGCAATTATAATGTCCTGTGAATCTATAGCATCTGCTGCTCAAGGGTGTCAAAAGCACCTCACAGGCATGAATGAATTTAGCCTCTCAATACTCCAATTGCACAGGAAGACTGTGGCAGAGTCAGAAACAGAATCCAGGTCAGGGTCTCCTGTCTCGCTCTTCTGTGCCAGAAACACAAGACCATCCTTCTGACCGAGAAGATCTGGGCATAAGTGGTGCACAGCTTTGCTGTTTGTTCTCTTCTGCTCCCTAACATGCACTAGACTATACGTGCCTTGGTGGCCATTTTAGTTTCAGTAAGCACTCATGGAAGGAGCTCTTTCAGTGTTATCATGGCTCCAGGACGAGTGCAACAGGCACACAGGGCATAGGAATTAAGGATCATATTCCCAGCCAGCCTCCATTCTGAGCACAATTTTCACACTGACCCATCGGCATATACAAAGCCTAAATTGTTGTGCACAAAGAAGGCAGCTAGACATACAAAGACCTGATTAGTACATATGCGGGCAAACGGACATACACAGGCAATTTTGAGAGTGCAAGTTTTGAGAATGCTTTGGAAAACATGGTCCAAAAAAGGAAAGATAACACTTTAAAGTAAATGGCAAGCAAAAGTCCTAAAGGGAGAGCTAAGACAGGGCTTATGCATAGAAGACTTTGATGATAAAGCCCTATATTGAAAGTAGAAACAACAAAATTGCTCTTTATCGAAATGATTGGCCTTACAAGGCGCTGAGCATTCCTGCAAGATTCTGTGTGCCCTGAACTATCACAAATTTCAGTGATCATTGCAGAATTGCCAACCCCAAATGTTCAAAAATCATGAGTCCAGCTCACCAAAAATAATGAGATTGGCTTTATAATCACAAGATTATGTAACAATAACAGGTTTGGTGTTATTTTTTGCTTGCCTTCTGCTTTTGGAGCCTTTAGGTCACATTTTGATGCTTTCTCCACAGCCATAAGAGCTAGAAACTTACTTTTTCTTTAAAAATGAAGGCTGAAATCATCAAATAATCACTTGGCTCCAGGAGCTGGGGCTTTAAGGAAAATAATAATTATCATGCCAATCTGCCAATCGAAAAAATCTACACCAGCAGAGCAAACTATGTAGATAATTACCCATTAGGCATTGATTAGCTCTTTTTTTCACTGTTCTTCACATATCCCCCAGTGTGGGAAAAAAGTGAAAGACTGAACTTCAAAATACCCCAACTTTGTTGCATGTCACTTTCAGTATTACTTTTTTGTCAGCCCATTGAAGTCTCAAGTCTCCTTTATAGAAATAATGGCTTCTTTACTGTGTGGTATTTGGTGAACTATGTTCCTGAGTTAATTGATACATGAAGCTTTTTGAGTGTTCTGAAATCTAATCTGAATTTTCTCACGGTTTCTCATACAGAAAGGTTGTGACCTGGTCATGCTACTTTGCCTATGAGTCACTTTTTGGATATTTTCATATTCTCATCAGAAGATTTTGAAGCTATTACAGCCTAATGCACTATACAGAAATAGGACAACTAGATTCTAGGCTACGTGACTATAATGTAGGCAGACCAGATGTCAGCTCTTGCCCAGGCTGCTGGTATTAGCTATGAATTGAGAAACTCCTACTGGAGACCAGACCAGTTCACTTATGTGTTAATGTTACTCAAAATAGGTAAAACTATTATAAGAATATATTTAGTGTTTATAGGATATTTGTAAGTTGCTGCATACATTCATCTTATTTGTAATGGCTGTATTCCATGCTGTAAGAAAATATGTAAGTTTTGCTTTGTAACTTGAAAATGTTTGCTCTAAACTTGTGAACCCAGATGCGAAGAGTGTTTCCCTCCAGCCCATCCAGAAAAACTGTCAAAATCAGATGGGCCATCAAGGACCATCGTAATATAAAGGACTGGTTAATGGCTGTATCGCACCTTGGAAATACTATGTGCAAGGAAGCTTGTCCTATGGACTTGGAGGAGATAAAACAAAGACACAGGAAAATTTTCCATCTCTTTGCTGTTTGAACTCTCACAGGGCCAGAGACACCAACTGAAGCCAAAGTTCCCCAGGGGCTACCCCTTAGATCCGCCCTGAAAGACACTTTGAATTGACAGGTTTCAGAGTAGCAGCCATGTTAGTCTGTATCCGCAAAAAGAACAGGAGGTGCCACAAGTACTCCTGTTCTTTTTGAATTGACAGATCACTACCACTCTGTCACTCTTAGGATTTAGATTGCAACTCATCTGTGTATATGTTTGCTTGCTTTAACCTGTAAATAACTCTCATTTCTTTTTCCTAGGTAATAAACCTTTAGATAGTTTATTACAGAACTGGCTACAGGGGTTGTCTTTGGTGTAAGCATAGGCGGCGCATGAGTCCTCTGTTTGGGGAGGCTCACATGTGAGCACTGGAAGCCACCTAGAAGTTGGGGGGCCACTGACACGTGGACCGTGGTCCTGCCCCCACTCCACTTCTTCCCCCCGAGACCCCGCCATCACTCTGCCTCTTCCCACCCTCTTCCCTGAGGCCCCTCCACCCACTGCTTGCTCCTCTCTACCCCCTCCCCCGAGGTCCCCCTGTCTGCTGCTTGCTCCTCTCTACCTTCTTCCTGGAACGGGGCCGGGGGGACACCATGGGGCCATGACCCCATCACTTTTTCCTGCCTTAGGCGAGTGATGGGGGGGAGGGGACAGAGAGGAGCGAGCGGAGGGCGGGGGAGAAGAGGCTTGAGGGGAGAGGCGGAGCAGGGGGGAAGAGGTGGAATGAGGGAGGGGCAGAACACAGCCCCCCCACATTTCTGTGGAGCTTTGCTTCTGGTGCTCCAAAGGCAATGTCTGGTCAGCACGCCCCTGGAGGGGTGACCTGCACTGCATCCGCAGCATTTCCCCCCTGAATGGCTGGCCTTTTTGGGGTAGGCTAAGTCTCCTCTGGCTTTTTATACACGCTGCCCATGGGTGTAAGATCTAGGGTTCCAACTGATCTGAGGTAAGTGACTGGTCTCTTGGGCCTGGAGGCAACCTGAGTATTGTGTGATTTTTGGTGTAAGTGACCATTTTTCACTAAATCCAGTTTGCCTGGGAGGCAAGATAGACTGGAGAGTTGAAGGGGACTGTCTGTGACTCCCTGGTGAGACTCTCATAGCGATCCAGGAGTTCACATTCGTTATTGAGGGCAGGTCTACACAGCATTACTTTGGTATAACTACGTCTCTGAGGGGTGTGAAAATCCACACCCCGGAGTAATACAGTTATACCAACCTAAGCGCTGCCAACATACTGCCTCGCATGGAAGTGGATTAGACCCTCTTCATTAAAGCACTACAGTGGCGCAGTTGCATCAGTGCAGCATTTCAAGTGTAGACTTGCCTTCAGTTGGTGAAATCTAATTAGAGAATATACGACCAGTTTGGGGTATCTGCCCTGTTTTTGACAGTCTGCCCTGACATTGACACTTATGGTCATGAGCCACTCCAGACAGCGTAACAGTGACTTTGCCATAATTTGGATGCAAAGGTCTAGAAAAACTTCCCTGCTTAGCACCTATCCATCACATTTTATAGTAAAAGTGCCATATCTCCAAGTCTCAGTCAGCCAGAATGCTCAATTGATTTCATTGGGGCTTTTGCCTGAATAAAGACGGGCAAGAACTATGAGCTAGATTCTGCTCTCAGTTACAGTAAAAGAAATCTCGGGTAGCTTCACTGGATTTACACTAGGGGAACAGAACAGAACAGAACTCTGAGTAGGATTTGGTGCACTGAATTTTGTCTGATGAAACAAAATAGGAAAGAGAGAATAATTAAAAATATCTGTAGGCTCCGGGCTGCTTAAAATTTGGTGTTACAGAAAGAAACATGTTTCCACTCGATGGGCCAAATGCAGCACCATTCACATGGGGCCCAGTGAGTTGTGCGTGTATGAGGGCAGAATTTGGCCAATATCATGTATGTTCTTGGTGGTGTCGTTTCAGCTCTCTGCATCATGACTGTTGTTTGCTTTTCTCACGGGCTTCCCCCTACAGCCAGGCTACTTCCTGTGTAGTTTTAGTAGGTGATCAATCCATAAGGATTACACAGCACACACAAAATTAAACGAACACTTGACCTACTTTGGCACAGATTCACCTGTCACAGCCAGGTTTGCCGGCTCAATCACCTGTTACACCAATCTGATAAGATTCCTTTGAGGAAGTGGGAAAATCTCTGAGGAGCGCCCCAGTTGTTTTCCATCCCATTGATGGTCCTTCACTGATGCATTGCTATCTGTGGGGATGTTGTTCCTTCTCACCCACTTGAACATACACTTGTGCCATTCAAATTGATGCCCCCTCCCCCACACCCCCGCATACCATAGTCATCCCCTCCATTATTTCATTGTAGGATAAAGCCAACATTTTCAAATTTGGGTGCCTAAAGTTAGGCTCCTACTTCCCTATATGGGCACCTACAAATGTGGCCTGATTTTCAAAAGCTTCCATGGAAGCTCCTGGGTGCTCAGCACTTTTGAAAATCAAGCCACTTAATATCAGTGCTTAAATGTGCATTTAAGGGAACGTCTACACAGCCACCAGCAGCGAGCCTCTAAGCCTGTGTCGACAGACTTGGACTCACCCTACAAAGAGCTGCGTAGCAGCACTTTGAAGTTGTGGCCTTCAGAATCTGAGCTCCATCCCAAACTGCCATGTCTACATAGCTATTTTTAGCACAGTGGCATGAGCCCTGCAAGCCCAAGTCTGTCAACCCAGGCTCTGAGGCTCATTTCCACAGGCTGTGTAGACTTCCTCTAAGAGGATAACTTTAGGCACCCAGGTTTCAAAAACTTGGCCTATAGCACTTTTCTCTTACTTCTGACCACAAAAGCCAAAAGGGGAAATTAAAAACAATGGGTCAGAACACTTAAAACAATGGAGAAATACCAGAGAGGAACTTGCCCAGTGGACCAATTTCTGACCTCGAGTACACCTATGTATTTCCATTGACTAGGTTTGCCCAGGTGTTGATGAATGCTGATTACGGCCCAGGGATATTTAGTCTTTTAATTGATCTAACAAAGAATAGACCCCCAAAAATAATTTGCTTATTACAAATTTGACTTTCATGTCTTATTGTATTTAGTCTGAAGTCAATGCAACTCATTGTGGGTTAAATTCACCTCTGTGCAAAGAGCCAGCACAAAGTCTATGCACCGTTTATGCATCTGCACAGGGGGTGAAGGTCACCCTGTTACTTTATTGGCACGATACAAGCAAGCCTCAATTGCTAAGGCCTTGTCTACACTACACAGTATTGGCGACAAAAGTCACGTTTCATTGACAAAACAGTGGAGGTGTACACACAACAATGCTCCTCCTGCCAATTTAACTCTTGTGCTATGCTGACATAAAACCACCTCAGTGAGCGACATTGAGCTTTTTGTGACAAAGTTAGAGTGACACGGTTTTAGGGTAGACACTGCGCTTGCTTATTTCGCCTTAAGTGGTCTCCAGGAGGTGTCCCACAATGCCCACCATGACTGTTCTCGTAAGCAGTTTCTACTCCGCTGCCTTGCAGCCAGGTACACAGGAATGCACTCCTCTCCCTTTAAAGCCCTGGGAAATTTTAAAATTCCATTGCCTGTTTGCTCAGTGTGGACAGCTTACATTGCACGTTCCCAGCTGACCTTGCTGGCTTTCCGCAGCAAACATGCTCCTGCCTAGAGTACACTGGAATTACTGGATCTGTTGGGTCTGTGGGAGAGGAGGCTGTGCAGTCACAGCTCTGATCCAGCCATAGGAACTTTGATACCTATGAGCAGATTGCTCGTGGCATGTTGCAGAAGGGGCACGAAAGAGACATGCAGCAGTGCCGTGCTAAGATCAAGGAGCTGAGGCAGGTGTACCAGAAGGCAAGGGAGGCCAACCATTGCTCTGGTGTGACACTGAAAACATGCAGCTTCTACAAGGAGCTGCATGCCATCCTCAGTGGCAACTCATGAGCCACGGGAGTAAGGGATAGACTGGGTTTCCCCGGGGATCATTATGGGCATGTCCACATCCCCTCTTGGAATCTTCTGGTCTGGAAAAACAGTCCCTGCATGCAGCTTTCTATATAGGCCAGTGTTCCTGAAGATGCGTGCATCATTCACCTTTCCTGACCACTCCGACTTGATGTCAGTGAAATGACTCCAGTGATCCACCAGCACCGGCAATACCATAGAGAAGTACCCCTTTCTGTTGATGTACTCCATTGCAAGATGCTCTGGGGCCAAAATTGGGATATGCGTGCCATCTGTCACCCTGCTGCAGCTAAGGAATCTCATTGCTGCAAAGCCGACCACTATTTCCCGCACATTGCGCAGAATCACAGTGCTTCGTAGCAGGACGCGATTAATGGCCCTGCACACTTGCATCACTGCAACCCACACCATGGACTTCCCAACTCCAAACTGATTTGTGACTCACTGGTAGCAGTTTGGAGCTGCCAGATTCCACACACCAATCACCACATGTTTTTCCACTGTTTGGGCAACTCTCATTTTGGTGTCCTTGCACCAGGTTGGGGTGAACGCCGCACAGAGTTCAAGGAAGATGATTTTGTGCATATGAAAGTTCTGCCACCACTGCTCATCATCCCATACATGCATCACAATCTGATCCCACCACTTGGTGCTTGTTTCCCGAGTCCAACAGCGACGGTCCTCCGTGTGCAGCTGCTGTGAATGCCAACATCAGTCTTGAATTGTTTCTTTCTATGGCATACAGCAGGGCAGGCACCACAAATTCCTGTTCAGATTTGCAGCTCATGAAATACTGCAGGATCAGCTGCTCATGTTCATAACGCTCATCACAAGACTGGAGAGCAGTGCAGGATCCATGCTTTCAGGCAGAGATAGCGAGCCCAAAATCTACCGGGACAGTTGAAAAATGGCACAAAACATAGTTGGAAGTCCTTGGAATTATGGAATGGAGAAAACTGCATCATGGGATGGTGAGCCCGCCCCCACAATGCACTGTGACCCATTCCCAGAACTCCTAGCGGGAGAAGGTGGCGATTTGCACTGAGGGATAGCTACCCATGGTGCATTGCTCTCTCTGTTGGTGCTAGAGCACCAACTGTGGATGCACGCGACTGACATGTTCATTGTGTGAACTTGCACAAGCAATGTAATTACAGTGGTTTATGATAATTGATGTAACATAAGGAGACTTAACTCTGTAGTGTAGACATGGCCTAAGAGTTTTTCTTGCTTAAAAACAGATTGCACGGTAGTGACACTGACAGACAGGTCAACTGATGTGTGACCCATAACAACCTAACAGGATATTGAAATGGTAAACAGGGACATTTCTTGTATACAGTAACAAAGCCATGTTAAGTAGACTTGACTCTTAAACATGTTTGCCTGCACGGTTAGAGAATTAAGAGTAGATGCTACGTGTATTTGTCTGTGTTTACCTATATCTTCTTAGAAGTTTAACAATGTGATCTAATTAGCTTGTAGATGGTAAAATCTTGTTCCTGTCTTTTAATGCTTCATTACTGTATTCTATTGACTCAAGATCAAAGATATACGATACCACAGGAACTAATGATATTACTTATAGTGTCTTCAGCTAAATTATCTGATATAATGAACTGTCTTAGTAATTTGAATGGCAAAAGGAATCAATCTCGTCATATTTTTGTGTGATTACTGTGGCTTAAAAGGAGCCAAAGCAGAAAAAAGAAACATGGCCCTTTCCCTTTCTTTAGTGTCACACACAAGAATTGCTGATTTTTTCTGCCAATTATACACCAGATTCTGCCACTGTAAGTTACTTAGAGAGATACCGGACTCTGCAAGAACTCCCTTTGATTTTAGTGGATCTACTTACAGAGAAGCGTGATCAAGAGTGGAAGAAATAATCCTTAATTTTACAACTGTTGCAGCATTTTTAAAACCCTGTTAGACATTTTAAACCAAAATTGAGTATCTAAAAAGTATATTTGTTGCTTATAAGTCTGAAAAAAGATAAGAATGATCCTTTAATGATACATATCCGTGACGTCTAATGTATTGCATAGTTGCATTTTTTATAATTATGAGCTGGTCAGAAAATGTTTTTTCCCCAACTGAAAATTTCAATGATTTTTTATTTTTATCAAAAATTTCCAAGCAAAAATATAAGTTTTCAATGACGACAAAATAATATTTTTCAGTTTTCAGACAACTAATTTTTGTTTTATTGACAAAAACATCAAAAACTTTAATTTTGTCAAAAACCCAATTTTCATTGAAGAAAATGTTGATGGAAATTTTTTGACCAGTCCTACAGAACAACATGGCTTTTGAGCAATCTCTGCATCATAGTGAACTACACCTCTACCCCGATATAACACGAATTTGGATATAACGCGCTAAAGCAGTGTTCCGAGGGGGCGGGGCTGTGCACTTCGGCGGATCAAAGCAAGTTCGATATAACGTGGTTTCACCTATAACGTGGTAAGATTTTTTGGCTCCTGAGGACAGCGTTATATCGGGGTAAAGGTGTATTGGTGTTCCAGTGAAAGTTTCTTTCCTGTGTTTATAAAGTACTGTAAATACGTTATAACTATTGCATAGCTTTAACGGGTGTTCAAGCAGTGGTAATTTCAGTGCTTTCATACACATATGAATAATACTGTTTCTTAAAAATATAATTAAAAATACCAGCATATTTTCAAAGCTATGGAAAATCACTACTATCATAGACCACAGGTCGTTCAACAGTCAAGCGATAAAATACTCTTTTTGAGATAAAGCTGTACAAATCAAACCAAACAAAAAAAAACCCCAACAACTCCCCCCCCAAAACCCACAACATCAGATTGTGTTAGTTTATCTTAGGTAAAAGTCAGATCATAATAGCTGGTCAAATCCTGCAATCCTTACTTAAGCAAACATCCATTGGACTTTGAGAAGTTTTCGTGAGTTAGGACTGCAGGACTGGATGCAGTAGGGGCATTAACTACAAGAAGACAATCTGGACTCAACTGGCTGAACATAATCATGCAGTAAATTCTGTTGTTTACCATCTCAGAGTTTAAGAGGATCGAAGGATGGAACAATGTTACAGAATCACGGGAAACTATCATTAACAAAATCTGAAACTCAGGCCACTGAACCAATTTTTAACCCCTTTTTCTTAATAGCCAGTCTAACAACGTCTACAAGCGATGAAACACTCCTTATTTCAATCTCCACACTCAAACTCTACCTAACTACAGAAGATGTTAGCAAATATCAGTACATAGATACCACAGTTTCTCACTTTCACCTACCCTCTGATAGTTTCCTTATGAGAGTTGCAGCGGGTCATAGGAATAAGTCCCTGGAATTGAAAAATCAAAACAGAACTTGGTTTCAAAGCTCTACCTCTACTCTAGGTTTGGAAGAGATATTTAGACGTATACCTTCCTTGGAGCAACAAGAAGGGGTGTGTGTGTGTGTGTGTGTACAACAAAATATATTTAAAATGGAAGTATTCCTGAAATACAGTTGGCATTTCTGAGCCTTTTGCTGGTGGTTGCCACCCTATTGAAAAGGGAGAACATTTGTACAAGTGTGACAATGGGAAGCCTAATATCTCAAACGAGTTACTGTCGGACTTCTATCAATCACTGGAGAACTTTAACTCTCCAAGCAGGAAACTGCTGAGATATTCCATTTATCCCTCTCACATGTAATGGAAGATGGACTTGTACTTATAACTGATTTTTAAAAATTCTGGTACTTGGTGTGAGAACATTTCATGTGCAAGCAGAATGGATTGTTTAAACATGTAGATTTCTTACTTCACAGTTAGTGGGATTAACGTCTGGTAACAAACAAGCTTTATGGCCCAAGTCAGCAATGCACTTAAGCACATGTTGAATTTCTGTGACATTAACCATGTGCTTCAGTGCTTTGCTGAACGGTGCCTACATTCTTTCATTACTGACACATCCTTATCTCCAGCTGTGTATTAAACAAAAAGAATGACACAAATAAAATGTAAGAAAAGCAAGCTTTACTGGCCGTCCCTCAGATACCACAGAATATGCTCCAAGCAGAAACTCTGGGATATACACCTTAACACGCCTTCACCAAACATGGACACTCCACCTGAGAAGCAGATCACATCAGGGAACAGGCCACCCAAATACCCTGAGAGAACCTGCTTCAATACAGATATAAAATCCACTTCAACTACAGACCCCCCAGCTCTCGCTGTCACCCACCACCCCATCGTGGAACCCATAGGGGGTATCATCAAACATCTAAAACCCATACGCAATGGGAACTCCATCCTGAAAGAAATCTTTCCTGAATCCCCTCTTCGGGCCTTCAAACAAACCCCTAACCTCTCCAAGCTCATCATGAGAAGCAGCTCCCCACAGACCAGGCCGCACCAACTCAAAGTAGCACCAGCCCTGCCAGGACAACAGGTGCAAAACCTGAAGACATATTCCACTGCTACAATGATCAACACCCCCACAACAAAACACCTTTCAGGATCCATGGGTCCTACTCATGCCTATCACAACATGCGGTATACCTCACTCAGGGCACTAAAATCCCCAACAATAACTATGTGGGTGAAACCAGACAATCACTAAACTCTTTTATGAACTCAGACAGGAAAATGATAAAAGACAAAAACACGCTTTTCCCAAAGTGATTACTCCATATCTGATCTATCAGTCCTCAAAGGAAACTGCACAACACCTTCCAAAGACGAGCTGGGAGCTTAAATTCCAAAGACGAGCTCGGATCTTAAATTTGTAACTTTGCCTGACACTGAAAATCATGGTCTTAATAAAGAATCTGGATTTTATGGTTTATTACAACAATTGTAACCCATTTAACCCCTCTTTTTGGTCATTGACTACAGGGGGGTTAATGGGCCACGTCATCTTGAATGGACCCTTAGAATATGTGCCAACACCTTATGCTAAACAATCTGTTTGATCTTGTATTTAGCTGTGATAATCTGAGTACCTTTCCCAGACCTGAAGAAGAGCTCAGTGTAACTTGAAAGTTTGTCTCTCTCACCAATAGAAGTTGGTCCAGTAAAAGATATTACCTCACCCACCTTATCACTTAAGTTACTTACCATGCTAACATCGTTCATACTGAGAAATGGATTTTTAAGGAAAAAAAGATTTATAGAGCAAGTGAAAATGAGCAGCCGTTGTACTAAATGTCACATGGTGCTCTGTCCTGGGGATTTTGGGGGTAATTAATCCTAAAGCTCACATTGTCAGTGAACAAGCAAACTACATATGTGCCAACGTTGGGAACCTAAGGCTATATCTACACTACAGATCTTACATTGGCACAGTTGTACCACTACAGCTGCGCTGCTGTAATATCTCCTGTGTAGCCGCTCGATGCTGGCGGGAGAGAGCTGTCCTACCGGCATAATTAAACCACCCCCAACGAGTGGTGGTAGCTATGTCGGCAGGAGAGTCTCTCCTGCCAACATAGCACTTGTCCACACCGGCGGTTTTGCCGGTGAAACTTATGTTGGTCAGGGGTGTATTTTTTCACACTTTAACACTTTGTCAGACTGCCTCACTACAGTGATATATTTCACATCTATATACCGTAATTAGATCCTCAGCTCATTGTCTTGTCCACAGTCTCTCCACTGGATTTGGTCTGATATATCATTGTTTAGAATCAAGAGAAATCATCTGAGCAAAGAGCTAACCGTGATCTGTGGTATACTGATACACTGTAATAAATTCATTGTTTGACATCAAAAATCAACATTTGCAGCAGATATCACACCATTCCCATAGTTATTTCCTACTCTAAGTATAGGGATGACTGTGGTATCTCAGAGATTACTGTTAGGTAACAAATGGCAAATGCTGAATTTTAATGATAACTACTGTACCCAGGCCAAGGAGAAACGTTTAGCTTTATTCACAACGTTAGTTCTTACCATAGATCGGGGTAGGCAACCTATGGCACGCGTGCCGAAGGCGGCACACAAGCTGATTTTCAGTGGCACTCACACTGCCAAGGTCCTTACCACCGGTCTGGGGGGCTCTGCATTTTAATTTAATTTTAAATGAAGTTTCTTAAACATTTTAAAAAACTTATTTACTTTACATACAACAATAGTTTAGTTATATATTATAGACTTATAGAAAGAGATCTTCTAAAAATGTTAAAATGTATTACTGGCACGCGAAACCTTAAATCAGAGTGAATAAATGAAAACTCGGCACACCACTTCTGAAAGGTTGCTGACCCCTGCCGTAGATGAAACAACTACCAAACTCGCTCAGATGACCCTCAATTTTAAGAAGCTGATGACATTTTAAACCCTCCCCCTCAATCTATTGTTTGGCTGTTTTTCTTTACTGCTGCCTTTGCTTGGGCTCTCAACAAAATCCCAGCACAGACCAAATCACCTTCTTGTAGTCAAAGTATAAACCTTTCTCACAGCTGAGCCAAATTTTCAAAAAGGGGATAAGAATGATGGGGTTTGTGCATATCAATTCTATTAACTGCTGTGCAAGTGACACACTCTATTGCCATTGTGTGTAAATGTTAGCACTCGAGTCGTGTGTGTGCAGGGGGTTGTGGGCACATAAGTGCAGGCTGGGTTGGGGCTCTTTTGAAGATTTACTCCTATTGTGGCATATACGTATTCATCAGGACAGAAGCCATGGACAGCAGTAGCTATGACAGATTCATTTTGGGTAGAGGCGGCTGATGGGAAATAAGCCCCTCCCCCAAAGGCTCACCAAACACCGGTGATTAATTGAGCCTTGCCCCCGCCTCTAATGCAATGTCTTCCTCCAGGTACTGAAGCGCTAAAGGCCTCTCTCCAGAATTTCTGTTCACAGGGTCTCAGTCCCCCCCTAAACTCTAGCAATAGTGGGATGGAAGGTTTCCTGGCCTCAAACACATAGGCAGGCATGAGGGCAAGCTGGTTCTCTCCTTATCACGGCTTAAATTCTCATAGATTAGTTCCTGAGCCCCCCATGGTCTCCTCTCTAACATGCTATAAAAACTCCAGGGCTCATGAGGGGTGGGGTGCCCTCAGGGATCCAGGCTTCAGCCGTTGGGCTGAGGGAGGTGGGGAGTCTGGGGGTTCTGCCCTGCGGTGGAGTGGTGGGACTAGGGGCTTCTGCCCTGCGGAGCACCAAGGCTCCGGGCTTGAGCTGCAGGGAGGGGGATCTTGGGGCTGGAGCCCCACGGGAGGTGGGGTGCTGGGACTTGGGGTTTAAGCCCCATGTGGGGGCAATGCAGGGGCAATGCAGGGGCTCAGCCCCACAAGGGGCACCAGGGCTATAGCCCCACAAGGGGCACCAGGGCTTGGAGCTTCTGCCCTGTGGGGCATGCCGGGGCTCGGGGCTTCTGTCCCCTGAGAGAAGATGGGGCTCCCTGCAGGTTTGGCAATGTCTACCGGAGCTCAGCTCTGGACAGCTCTGGCTGAATTTAAGCCCTGCTCCTTATCATCTCTCACACCCACCATGTAACCCAGGTATATTCCCATTATTCTCCCACTGAGGTCAATGAGAGTTGGGCTCACATATCCAAGATGCAAATTTGAGGTTTATTCTTTAAACCAGGCAGTAATGAAACTTCTGCTTACATCAGTTCTCCTGACTTCAGCAAACATATCTCAGCGTCTTGGGCCACTTGCAATTCTTCTGAGCCATCAAAGGTCAACAAATTACATGTGCTGTTTCTGTGGCAAAAGGGAAGAAAACTGTTATTAAATATTCTCTGAAACAGCACAACACAGACAAGTAATCACCATAGTACCCTTTTGCACACTTGTCTCCCACAGTAGATTCTTTTCAATTACTGAGGGACAAACTTGATCATCTTTACTATTTGCAATACAGCAGCACCTAGAGGCCCAGACCAAGACTGCAGCGCCAGTGTGCTAGTCACTGTACATACATACAGTAAGGGACAGTTCCTACCCCAAAGAGCCTGCAGTGCAAATAGAGAAGATAGGCAAAGGGTAGGGGAAAGGAATCATTGCTATCTCTATTTTTACAGATGGGAAACTGAGGCACAGAGAAATTTAAGTGACTTGCCAGGAAGTCTGGACTTCCAGGAATCAAGCTCAAACCTTGTCCCAAATCCAATGCCTTACTTCCAAGACCTGCTTCCCCTGAATAAGAGTGAGGAAATTCACAGTGAGCGTAAAATAATGAACTGTATTGTACGGGTCAGATTCCTCTCTGAATGATGGTACTGTGAACCAAGAGATGAGTCCATCGAAATCAATCAAGTTACAGTTGGGTGACAGAAGAACCCCTAGACAAGACTGAGCACAACAACAAAGTGGACAAGGGCTCCAAGATAGTTAGATATTTATTGCAAGACACAGCATTTGCCAGCAGACAGGTAAGTCTATACTGATACCAGCTTCACTCGTCTTGATGTTCCTGCACCACAGCTCTCCTCTCCCTACTACGCACATGGTCATGAAAACATTCTAATGTCCAGTTTCTTAGCGAATGTTTTTACTGTGCTTTGAAGATGTAGGATAAAAACCTGTGCAAGGAAGAAGTCAACTTGTCACCATGACCAAAGACTCTGAGATAGAAAGTCTGCTCCGGTGGGGATGGGTGGAGGGAGGGAGAAGATTGTGGTGACAACAACCTCCCCACTTCAGGTGGCCAGCACAGCCTCAAAACTGGTTGCCACTGTTCAGAGAGTATGTGAGACCAGGGTAGTTGGGGAATACACAGATTCAGTACATCTCCTCAGCAGCCTTTGTGCATGGGTTTCCTGTGGAGCTGCGGGCAGATTTCAAAGCTGCTCTCCTACCCTGATAGAGGGAAGTGAAATTGATACTGGATCTGGACTGCAAAGTGTTCTATAAATGTGTCATTATTCTGACAATATCACTCAAAATGCTGGTCCATGACAGAATACTTTTACAGGAAGTATCTTCATGATAAAACAGCAAATCTTCTGCACTTATTGGAAATAGTGAATGAACCAGGAACAGGAATATATTGAACATCAAATTATCATAGACTCAACCCTCCCACCCCCATATGCTTCTCTCCATTACATGCTACAGTGAGTGGAGTGGAAGACCTCATAGTTTGTGCAAAAAGTGGTGCAGTAAGGGAAGTATAGACTCTGCATCAATTTCACATATCGGAGTAGCCTGTGAAATACCGGGTTGGGGGCTGTAGAGAGGCAGAGGAAAAGGAGTCTGAAAGCAGCCTGTCTGCACCATGTTCCCCATTGAAAGTCATAGAACACACATGGACCGTTCCCATGTAAGTTAATACTACTCTAAGCTGTATTTACTTTGCCTACGTACTCCACTGCCTCCATCAGAGGTGTTACAGGAGCCAACAGTAACGTGCCAACTGAGCCAGTTATGCTGCCATTTTTATGGGAAAGTCCTGTAGATTTTAATATGTAAGAAATAAACAGGGTATTTTAGAAATTTCTGCAAAAACTTAAAAAATGTAATAGAGCATGAGCTCTCTTTATGGTTTTCTGAACCATCCTACAGAACTGTATAGCAAGGATTTCATTCTCTCAAACACTCTATAGGCCAGTTCCAAACAGCTATAGAAAAGTTCATTTTCTGTGAAATTCTATAGAACTTGACGATAAGGGGGATGATGGGGTTAAGGCTCGCAGCAGTGCAGAGAAAGCAGCTAAGTGCAACAAACCCCACCACAGGTCATTAACAGGGCTTGAATGTGTCACCTTCACCAGTGCACAGACATCCACCACTTTATAGAAGGAACACCATTAGCGGGAAGCGGTAGTAGGCTTTTATCTTCACGATGGATTAAACACTAGAGGGGCAACACTGTCAGGAACTCAGGTGGCTCCTTGCACAGTCGCCTAGCAACCCAATGAGCTTGGCTGGGCCCAATGAAACCTCAATGAGTGACTGTGCTCCCTGATTGGAGAGAAGAGCCAACAGATCTCTATTAAAGTCTGATAGCAACAGCAACACAGTGTCTGCTCAATGCGTTCCATGCCTGCATCTGCACCAGACCTGCTTCTTGTACCAGCCCTTGCTCTAACCAGTGCCTGTCCCTGCTCCTGCCCTAGTCCCTGCCTTCCTCAGAACTCCTGATTCCTGGCTCCAAGCACTGGCTAGTCTCTTGACTACGACACCTGCTCTGCCCTTTGATTCTGTTCTGGCTCCCAACTCCTGTCTCTGACCATTGGCTTGTCCCCTGAACACACCTCCTGATCTGCTCTCGGATTCTGCTCTGACCACTAGGCCAGACTCCTGTTCCGACCACTAGCTTGCAACGCCTACACCTCGGTGTGTAACAGTTTGAGCAGCCCAGTAGACGGCAGGAGGGGCCTTCGCCCCATAGCGTGGAGCTCCCTTACAGAAGAGCCCCAGCAGGAGCCCAATCCGCCTTTTTGGACATTGTTGGGGAACTGCGGGCTCAGGTCGCAGAATTCAGTGAGCAGAATGCAGCCCTCCAGGCCCAGTACAATACCAGGCATTGTCTTCTGTCCCTGCAATTCTCACATCCACTTTCTAAATGACCAAGCTGCTTCTACCCGACAAGTTCAACAGCTATTATGCCAAGTTTCATAGGTTCCTTAACCAATATCATCTCCAGTTCATGTTACAGCCACAGCTGTACCCCACGGATCAGTCCTGAGTAGGATTGGTACTAATCTGCTCACCACAGAGGCCCTGACGTGGGCATCCCCACTCCTGGAGGGGTCCAGCCCTCACTTTGAACACTTGGACTACTTTGTACAGGCAATGGCAGGTGTCTTCAATAGCCCTAATTGAGAATGTACTGCAGAAGCTGCTCTCCAGGCCCTCTGGCAGGAGCCCGGGTCTGTCACCAAATATGCAGTGGGACGCTGATGTCTGGCTGCAGATCCCCACTGGAATGAGGCTGCCCAGAAACACCACTTCAGGCAGGGCCTCAACAACTCTATCAAAGATGAACTAGCACAGGTGGAACCTCCGCCTCCCCTGGGAGCCTTAATTGGCCTGTGCATTAGGACTGATGATTGGCTAACGAAGCGAGCCCAAGAAAAATGACACCCACCGGGCAGAATTCTTCTGTCTCCTGGGGCCCCAGTTGTCCTGCCAGACCCTGAACCGATGCAAGTCGACCTGCCTAGCCCCACCTCTCTGCTGATTAAAAGAATCATAGTCGGGCATTGGGGCTATGCTGGTACTGAGGCCCATTGCAGCCATAGACCAGCCCACCTCCGGGTCAGGAAACGCCTGAGCCGAGCCCCAGTAAGGGGGCGAGAGTTGGGTCTGCGCTCCACTGCTCCCCTCAGCAAATCACACTGCTGCCTGTCCACCAGAATTTGGCAACCCCTAGCACAATGTCAAGTGGGCTGGAAGAAAGCAGACATTACAACAGCTTGGACTAGCCTCCCTGCCTGGCCTTTACTCTGTACAGCAGAGCCCCTGTGGAAGGACAAAACAGGGCATCCCACAGCGGGTGCAGGATATGCTCCCATGCACTCCCAGCCAGATAAACTGGCCAGTGTAGAGAGGTCAGGACTATGGCTGCAACTCACTTGTTCTCACCCTTCCCTGGGCTCTGTTGTTCTCACCAGTGCCCGTGGAGGTGGCAGGCATGGCACTGGACATTCCTGGTTTGTCCTGCATTAGCTGCTGTATGAGCAGACAGATGCTAACAGGCAGAAAAACATTCAGGCATCAGGGATCCAACTACTTACCCCAAAGAGGGGGGGAGGGGAAAGACTAAGAACATCCTTTGTGCAGCACGAAGAAAACATCTGAATGTGGCTTACTGGAGCTCCAGGTGACGAGAGGGGTTGGTTTGCCTCATTTATGAGGCTGCAACCGACTCAAGCCACAGATAAAAAAAGGCAGCCGCAGATTCACCCAGCCCAGAGTCCTGGAGCCATATGCCCTCCTAGACTTGCACTGAATGACAAACACTTTCCTGGAGTTGCTAAAGTCCTAGGAGCACACGTTCACCTGGGGCCACCAGTGCAGTGACTGACAGACTGACTCCATAAGGAGCTACAGCCACTGGTAAGTGCCCAGTTCTCTCCCATCCTTTCCCTGGCATGAGGGTTAAGCTTTTTCTGTTTATTTTCCACATGCTGCTGCAGTGGAGATGAGACTCTCTGACACACCACCTCTCTTTGGCGAGCAGCAAATTCAATTTTTAACTCATTCTTTTGTAACGACTTTTTACTGTTTACTTTAAAATATTTACTGTTAATAGTAATTGCCAAGGTACCCAAGGCTGCTGCAGTCAGCCCAGCCGAGCTACTCCTGTGCACCCCAAAAGGATTTACAGTGACATTTTGGAAATGGATACTAAGAGCAAACAAGGCAATCACTAGCTAAATGACTCCACTGGGATGGCCACATTTTTCTCGCAATTATCCCCGGTGCACATCAGTTTCAGTGGGATTACTACGAATCACCACCAGTGTGATTGAGATTAGAACCTGGCCCTCCGAAAATAATTTTGTCAATTATAGCTCACTTGGGAGATTCCCACTTGCTTAGAAGCTTTTGAACAAACAAAATGCAGCAGAGGGCGGGACACATTGTTTAATTTTGGCTCGGGTAATGACAGACAGTAATTGGAAAGGGTCACATCACACTTCTAGTTGTTTGATTGACAGGATTCTCACTGCTGTATTTTCTTTCAAACTGCAGAATTGCAGCCAAGCATCCGAAAGGGGATCAAATTGATTATGATGAAGTAATTGGCTCTAATTGACTTAAGAGCCATTCTGCTGCTTGTCACCTCTCAGTCTCAGGGTTTGCTATAGGAAAATGAGTCAGTATCTTCAACATCTAAAATAGCTCTGAACATTTGAAATTAAGCTACGTGAAATAACAATAACTCCCCCGCACATGATAGCAAAGCTGTGGCTAACATGTTACACACACCCAAGGCAGGATTTTTTTGTGACACCGTTTTTTGCTCCTCAGTTACGCCAGCATAAATCCAGATAACTCCATCGACTCCAGTGGAATTATCTGAATTTACAATGATGCATCTCAGAACTATAAAATAGCATCCCATTTACATGTACTATTTTTATATAACACTCTCTGGTGTTACTATTTATGCCTTAGCATTTCGGTATAGTATGATTAATTTATGATTTCTGTAGGGATGGGGACTTTCAATCTGCCTCCTTTTACTACTGTAAAATTCCCATCTGCATTGTGACATTAATATAGTTTTAGGCATTTAATTTCCTTCTTTGTTTTTTAAAAAAAGAGGAAATCTGAATCTACAGATGTGAGCCTCAACTAAGCATGGGGTCACAAATTCAACTAAATGCACCACAGCATAGATATAATCATAAAAAGTAATCTACTGAAGGTATTTCAATGCATAGAGCTACAGGGAGCTACATAATTCGGCATGTCTCTGTTGCTCTATATCAGGGGTCGGCAACCTTTCAGAAGTGGTGTGCCGAGTCTTCATTTATTCACTCTAATATAAGGTTTCACGTGCCAGTAATACATTTTGACCTTTTTAGAAAGTCTCTTTCTCTAAGTCTATAATATATAACTAAACTATTGTTGTATGTAAAGTAAATAAGGTTTTTAAAATGTTTAAGAAGCTTCATTTAAAATTAAATTAAAATGCAGAGCCCCCCCGGACCGGTGGGCAGGACCCGGGCCTGTGTGACTGCCACTGAAAATCAGCTTGGCACGTGTGCCATAGGTTGCCTACCCCTGCTCTGTATGATTCAAATTACTAGAGCATATATTTTTCATTACTTTAAATGTTGTTATTTTGTAATCTATTTTTTCACCTGATCTTGTCAAAGCTCATATCCTGTAGTGATGTATATGCAAAGACTCCATTTTGCAAACCTTACTCAGAAGTTACAAATATTCACCTAAGTAGCTGCCCATGAAGACAAAAGGTGGCCAGATCAGTTCCAAAGTTAGTACTTTTAGAACAAAATTATTTTGAGTTGAGTGAAAAAAAGTATCCAAATAATGCATGAAAGAAGTGTTGTTTTTTGACCCTTGTCTAATGACAAAAAGGCTGAGTAGATTTTCTTCAAACCTTCACTTTTGGGCTGAGGGCAAGCATAAAAGATTTTAGACCTAAAGATAATGGTAATGTTTTATATATATATATATATATACATACGCACACACACAAACTGAATGAGATTGTCATCTCAATAAAAATTAATAGCATAGCTAGTGATAATAGAGTGAGGGACTGGATGATGGGTTACCACCCACCAATAATAAGATCAGGAGCGATTTTATGAGTCAGCACAGATGAGAAACACAGAGTTTTTTTCTTTATTTTTATGGGAAACTAGCACTTGAACGTTGGCCACGGCCCCTTGGAACAAACACTATTTAATGTAACTTCGCTGTTGTGGGGATCGGTTTTACATATCAGCTCTGGCTACACAATGAAACCTGTTTGTAGTGCGACCTATTTTCAAAGATGCGGGAACAAGTGACACTCTGAATGTCCTGAGTGATTTCCACTGAGATCCAGACATTTAGTTGGACAGATCCAGTGAGTGTGTGGTCACCTGCTGAGTTGGCTAATAGTATTTAAAGGGAAAACGCTAGGTCTTCTCAGTGTTTGGGATTCACTCATTGGTGCATAGCTGCACTGGTGCAAATCTCAGCTATAGACAAGGAAAGCCGTGATTTGCACTAGTTTAGTTTATCCCTGCTTGAATGTAGGATTGTCAATTGGTGCAAATCACAGGTTTCCTTGGGCCCATTCCTGTCCACCCTTGGGTTTTACATGGTTCCTGGCTATCAATGACTAAAATTGAAATAATCCCAAGGAGAGATCACGGCCTATAGAAAAAGACATTTCCCAGAGGGAATGAAAAAGATTAGATAACCAGTCATTGCAGAAAATGGAGGTGTTTTTAAACTAGAGGCTGTTAATGAAGACAGGTGGATTTCCTTTGTAGTTGTGACACATAATTTGAGAGAATTTTTTCTCTCTCCCAGGAGCTTTTGGAAAGTTATGTAAGTTTCATTTAACAGTTTTTTAAGAAAAGTGTGAACCCAGGGACTGTACAGCTTATTAAAAATGAAACAGAAGTAATCCTAGCCATTAAAAATGTTTAACCTGCACAGAGCATTTGAAAAGCTGCAGCCAGTATGCTGTTAAAAGCAAATGTAAATGCCTGCGCATATTTAGAGAGGTTTTTGGAAAACTTGCGTTACGAAAATGAAGCTGCAAATATAAGTGAAAACTGCAGGGTAAAATCCTGCTCATCTTACTCAGCCACACAGCCCTCTGGATTTCAAAGGGACAACTCATGTGAGAAAGGAGAGTAGAATCTGGCCCCCAGGCTCATATGAGAAGGCTTTCTGTGAATATTCCGGGGTTTTATGCTCATCTCAGTCCTATCCGAAGGTCTGTATTTTATATGTCACTTACCCACCTTATTCCCTCTCAAGTTCATAGTGTTGTTTTCAAGACGGAATAAGATCTGACTGCAGATGGCATTTACGAGCATGGTGAGTATAAATCTACTACTGCTGAATAATCTCTCTCTCTCTTCCCCCCTTTCAGTTTGTGACCTAGGCTATGACATCATTCCCTAAGGCGCTAGAACACATTCCCCTGAACATATTCTAGAACAGTGTTGTCCTGTCCAAGCTAGCAATAAACATCTGTTCAGTCATGGATGCTCCCACCATATCAAACAACTCGGCTCACGCAAACTTGTAGTATGGTTCAGCCAAAAGATGCTGGACGTGAATTTGCCTGCTGAGCTGAGAGTATAACTGTACTTTGTACTCCTATTGGATCTTCCAACTGAGGATCTTAAAGCACTTTACCATGAAACACCTCTGTGAGCTAAGTATTGTCTGTAGTTTATAGCTGGGGAGCCAGATCCTCAGCTGATGTAAATGGGCAGCTATGTTAACTTCCTCCTGCTGTGGTTCTCGCCTAGGGAATGAGAAGCAGAGAACTTCATTGATTTGCCTAAATTCACAAGCAAGAGCATAGATTGTACCTCTGCACTATCTGCACTCAAATGTATTTGGGTCATTGGGCATTACTCTGATCAACAGCCAACGGACAGTATGAAATTTCGAGTCTCTGGTGGGGGAAAATTTGCCCAGGTTATTGCAAAAACAGGGCCGGCTCCAGGCACCAGCCCAGCAAGCAGGTGCTTGGGGCGGCCAACGGAGAGGGGCAGCACTCCAGCTGTTTTTGGGGCAGCAAGTCTGGGTCTTCGGGGGCGGGTCCCTTGGTCCCGCTGGGAGCGAAGGACCAGCCGCCGAATTGCCGCCGAAGACTGAAGCGGCGGCTGTAGAGCTGATCGCGATCGCGGCTTTTTTTTTTTTTTTTTTTTTTTTTTGCTGCTTGGGGCGGCAAAAACCCTGGAGCCGGCCCTGTGCAAAAATAATTAAAAATTCCACCTTCACTGTTTCTTATTTAATGATTTTGTCAGCATAAAACTAACCTGATGTTTCCCTGCAGGCCACCCAGAACTACTCGGCTAACCTGGATTATTATACGGGTTCTAGTTCTGTGTTGCCTCCGTACAACAACCCGTTTAACCACACAGACATCATTTGTGAAAAAAGTCACGCCCAGCAGTTTGCAAAAACTTTCCTGCCAGCATTTTTCTGCATTGTATTCTCCATCGGCACGGTGGGTAATGTTTTAGTCATCCTCGTCTACTGGCAATACAGATACAGGAAGAGCATCACTGACAGATACCTGCTGCACCTGGCCATTGCTGATCTGCTCCTTGTTTTCACTCTCCCTTTCTGGGTAAAAGCAGCTTTAGATGGCTGGATCTTTAAGAATGTCATGTGTAAAATTGTCAATAGCATGTACAAGATCAACTTCTACAGTTGTATGTTATTTCTAACATGCATTAGTTTTGACAGGTACATTACAATTGTCCAGGCCATGAAAGCTAAGAACTCTAAGCGAAAAAGGCTTCTGCGCAGTAAACTAGTTTGCTTTGGTGTTTGGCTGATTGCAATAGGCTTATGCATCCCAGAAATAGTATACAGTGAATCTAAGCAAGTTAGTAATACAACTACATGCAAGATGGTATACCCTACCACAGTGACCCGAACCATCAAAGTTACTGTCCTAGCTTTGAAAATCACAATAGGATTCCTCCTTCCTCTCTTCGTCATGGTTACTTGTTATGCTTTTATAATTCATACCCTCCTTCAAGCCAAAAGATCCCAAAAGCACAAATCATTAAAGATCATCATCATTATTATCACAGCTTTCCTTCTCTCCCAGTTGCCCTACAACAGCATTTTGCTGGTCAAAACCATCGACGCCTACTCCATGGTCATATCTGACTGCAAAACCTCTGACAACATTGACCTCGTATTCCAGATAACTCAGAGCATCGCCTTCCTTCACAGCTGCTTGAACCCCTTCCTCTATGTGTTTGCTGGGGAAAGATTCCGTAAAGCCCTCTTTAAAAATTACTACACTTGTAAGAGCCGAGACCAGAGCTCTTCCGTACATGATAGCGAAGAAGGGAGCTCAAAATGGTCTGCTTTGCTGGGGCCATCAAAAATCAGGAGCTCTCTCACTTTGAGTATGCACCGAAATTCCTCACTCACACCCAGATTCTGCCAAGCTCTTTTCAAAGTTAATGGGAGACTGGCCGGAGCAAGGAGTACTGAATGCAGTGCTCTGTAAGTGATTCTTACCCTCTGAAGGAAAAGGAAAGATCCCTCTCAACAAAGTGAATTAGCATCTTCATGAGGGACTTGATCCAATGATCCTTCAAAGTATTGAGCACTCTCAACTTCTGCTGAAGTCAGCAGGAGTTGAGGGTGCTCAGTGCCTCCCCCTGGAGCGCTGAGCACCTTCAAAGATCAAGCCCTACACTTCTGGCTGAAAGGCAGTGACACCATTGAAAAGAGCCAGAGAAATAGTATAACGCAGAACTGACGAAGGAGGGGATTTAAAAAAAAAATCTTGTTACAACTTTAAATATCCAACCCAGCTGTGGCAATGAACAATCTGAACCAGCAAGTGATTTAAGGGAATGATCACATGTGGTCATGGAGCTCAGTTACTGTATCCATGGACATAGCTAAAACATGGTGGCTGCTTCACACTATGCCCCATTCCCATCCATGCCGACTGACTGAAGCCAGGGGAGGAGTCAGGCCAGTACTGTTTTCAATGGGAATTGCAGGTGCTCCTTACCTGTCAGGATCAGGCCTTAATTGGTTGATGTTTGTATAATGCTTCATAAATGAAAAATGCTACAGATTGTTACGCTCATGTCACTGGCAGCTTTTCAAAGTCCCTTTTCTGTAACAGGTGAAAGTAGGGTTGCCAACTTTCTACTCACGCAAAACCAAACAACCTTGCCCTGCCCCGCCCCTTCTCCGGGGCCCTTCCCCCGCTCACTCCATTCCCCCTCCCTCTGTCAGTTGCTCTCCCCACCCTCCCTCCCTCATTTTCACTGGGATTGTTCAGGGGGTTTGGGTGTGGGGCAGTTGTGAGGGCTCTGTCTGGGAGTACAGGCTCTAGGGTGGGGCTGGGGGTGAGGTGTTTAGGGTGTAGGATGGGACTCCAGGCTGGGGCTGAGGGGTTCAGAGGATGGGAGAGGGATCATGGCAGGGGCAAGGGAGGGGGTCAGGGGTGCAGGCTCCGGGAGGCACTTACTTTAGGCGACTCTCAGAAGCGGCAACATGTCCCCAGTCCAGCTCCTATGCAGAGGCGTGGCCAGGCAGCTCTGCACATGGCCCTATTTGCAGGCGCCACCCCCGCAGCTCCCATTGGCTGCGGTTCCCAGCCAATGGGAGCTCCCATTGGCTGCGGTTCCCAGCCAATGGGAGCTGCGGCGCCGGTGCTTGGGGGAGGGGCAGTACGTAGAGCCCCCTGGCTGCCACTACGCCTAGGAGCCGCGCGGGGGACAAGCTGCTGCTTCCAGGCACTGCAGGGAGCCACAGCAGGCAGGGAACCTGCCTTAGCCCCGCTACACCGCTGACCGGACATATAACGGCCCGATCAGCAGTGCTGACTGGAGCTGCCAGGGTCCTTTTTTGACTGGGCATTCCAGGCGAAAACCGGACACCTGGCAACCTGAAGTGAAAGCTGTTTTTAGTGAGAGTTGCAACATTTCTCAGGGTCAGCTCCAGAATCATCTAGGGTCTATTTCTGCACTCACTGTCATCATTTTAAATTCAGAGTAACTCTGGCCACTTCACCAGAGCTATTCCAGATTTACACCAGTGTAAATGAGAACTGAATTTGGCTCCCCCATTGCTTTTTTATTCAGTCTCTGATTTGTAAGTGTAATCGTAGTGAATGCAGATTTAATTTTGTTCCACTTCCAAAGCTGCTACATTGCCAGAATAATTGACATATGATGGTTTCTTGCCGGTCTTTTTATTGCAAACGTGGGCCTTGTGGAACTGGGTTGATTTAGATTCTTTTTTGTAGGTCTTTGGTTTTAGGGTGAAACTATGTGCATGGTTTGTACTGTAATGCTTTGATGTTAGACATTTGCACTATATATACACATAAATAAACATTGCATTGTACAGCACAATATTTAGAGGGTCATATTTGTAATTTTCTAGCAATATGGCATTTGCCTTTTACCCTCTGGTAAAGCTGGATGTAACGAACAAATGGATGCCTGAATGAACCACGGTTATAAACTGAACATAATAAACTGGTTCAAAAAGTGCATCCAGCCTGAGGCCTGTAAGGCAGAGAGAGGGAAGGAGCGGAACCTAAGGTGCAGGAACATTTTAGAGAGACTTTCCCACTCTGGTCACTGGAGATGGGCCAGTCTCACACATTATGCAATTATAACGTCCTGTGCATCTATTGCATCTGCTGCTCAGTGGTGTCAAAAGCACCTCACAGGCATGAATGAATTTAGCCTTTCAGTATTACAATTGCACAAGAAGACTGTGGCAGAGTGAGAAACAGAAGCCAGGTCAGGGTCTCCTGTCTCGCTCTTCTGTGCCAGAAACACAAGAGCATCCTTCTGACTGACAAGGTCTGGGCATAAGTGGTGCACAGCTTTGCTGTCTGTTCTCTTCTGCTCCCTAACATGCACTAGACTGTACGTGCCTTGGTGGCCATTTTAGTTTCAGTAAGCACTCGTGGAAGGAGCTCTTTCAGTGTTATCATGGCTCCAGGGCGAGTGCAACAGGCACACAGGGCTTTGGAATTAAGGACCATATTCCCAGCTAGCCTCCATTCTGAGCACAATTTTCATACTGACCCATCGGCACATACAAAGCCTAAATTGTTGTGCACAAAGGAGGCAACTAGACATACAATGACCTGATTGGCACATGTGCGGGCAAACGGACATACACAGGCAGTTTTGAGACTGCAAGTTTCAAGAATGCTTTGGAAATATGGTCTTGAAAAGGAAAGATAACACTTTAAAGTAAATGGCAAGCAAAAGTCCTAAAGAAAGAGCTAAGACAGGGCTTATGCATAGAAGACTTTGGTGACAAAGCCGCAAATTGCAAGTAGAAGCAACAAAACTGCTGTTTAGCCAAATGATGTAGGATTTATTAACTTATTGAGAATTTGGCCTTAGAATGAGGCGTGGAGCATTCCTAGGCGATTCTGAGTGCCCTCAGCTATCACAGACTTCAGTGAGCATTGATTGTGCTCAGCACCATGCAGGAGTGCTCAGCGCTTTGCAGGATGGCACTTCAACACAAGGTGAAACAGCATGAAAAGAAGATGAATAGACCGATTACTTTTAGTACACGAGAGCAAAGAACGTTATGGAAAATAAATCCTGAGTTCGTGTCTGTTTGAGAGATGCTCTCTGCCCTGGGGCATAGAATAAAACCAATGGACACATTTTTGAACCTCACAGCACTTTGTGAGGCTTTGTATATTAAAGTTGTTCTACACAATATAATTATCCTGGTAAAACACTCCAATCATCTAGGGTTTTTTTTTTAAACACCCACAAACATTTAGAACAGGTGTTACTTAGATCCCCTTTGGAGACTCACCTACCTCAAGGCAGGGACAGAAATGAGCCATGAACATAGCATTGTTCTTCTGCTAATTAAATTCTAGTTAAAGTTTTACTTCCCCTGCTAGCTGCCTTCTTAATCCTTAGACCTGAACAGTAAATGAGCAAACCTTATTCACTGACTTGATGTCCAGGACAAATGGCCTTCTCTGACACAGGTTCCAGCTCCAGCTCCAGCCAGCAGCTCCTAGACTCACCTTGTGAGCAGAGTGCTGCTTGCGCTGCCTTTTTAGTTCAGCTGTGAGAACCACAGTGAGTTCAGGCTTTGGCTAAAGCAGTGGAATCTTTATGTATGATAGACAGTGCACACACTTCTCAAACAGTAAGAAAACCACATTAACATCTGCCAATCGAAAAAATCTACACCAGCAGAGTAAACTACATAGATAATTACCCATGAGGCACTTATTAGCTCTTCACCACTGTTCTTCACATATCCCCCAGTGTGGGAAAAAAGTGAAAGACTGAACTTCAAAATATCCCAACTTGGTTGCATGTCACTTTCAGTATTACTTTTTTGTCAGCCCTTTGAAGTCTTAAGTCTCCTTAATAGAATTAATGGCTTCTTTGCTGTGTGGTATTTGGTGAACCATGTTCCTGGGTTAATTGACACATGAAGCTTTTGAGTGTTCTGAAACCTAATCTGTATTTTCTCATACAGAAAGGTTGCGACCTGGTCATGCTACTTTGCCTATGAGTCACTTCTTGGATCTCTTTGTATTGTCATCAGAAGGTTTTTGAAGCAATGATAGAAATAGATCACTTAGATTTCAGGGTATGTGACTTTGGCATAATTTGGACAGAAAGACTTAGAAAAACTGACCCATTTTGGAACCTGTCCAACACATTGTATAATAACTGTACCGTATCTGCAAGTCTTAGTCAGCCCAAATTCTGAATTGATTTCACTGGGACTTTTGCCTGAATAAAGACTGGTAAGAATTATGAGCTAGATTCTGCTCTCAGTTACAGCAAAAGAAAGCTGGTGTAACTTTGCTGGATTTACACTAGTGTAACAGAGCAGAACATAACTCTGAGTAGGATTTTGTGCACAGAATTTTGAGGAAAGAGAATAATTTAAAAAAACTGTAGGCTCTGAGCTGCTTAAAAATTGGTGTTATAGAAAGAAACATTTCCATCTGATGGGCCAAATGCAGCACCATTCACAGGGGGCCCAGTGAGTTGTGCGCACATGAGGGCAGACCTTGGCCAATCTCATGTATGTTCTTGGTGGTGTCGTTTCAGCTCTCTGCATCATGACTGTTGTTTGCTTCTCTCACGGGCTTCCCCCTACAGCCAGGCTACTTCCTGTGTAGTTTTAGCACATGCTTGATTCATAAGAAAATTAAACAAACACCTGACCTAATTTGGCACAGACTCACCTGTCACAGCCAGGTTTGCCGGCTCAATCACCTGTTACACCACTCTGACAAGATTGCTTTCAGGAAGTGGGACAATCTCTGAGGAGCGCCCCAGTTGTTTTTCATCCCATGTATGGTCCTTCACTGGTGTATTGCTATCTGTGGTGATGTTGTTCCTTCTCACCCACTTGAACACAGACTTGTGCCATGCAAATTGATGTCCCTCCCCATCCCGCGTACCATAGTCACCCCCCCCATTATTTCATTGTAGGATAAAGCCAAAATTTTCAAACGTGGGTGCCTAAAGTTAGGTTCCTACTTCCATATATGGGCACCTTCAGTGGAAGCTCCTGGGTGCTCAGAACTTTTAAAAATCAAGCCACTTAATATCTGAGCTTAAATGTGCATTTCAGGGTACATCTACAGAGCCACCAGCAGCGAGCCTCTAAGCCTGGGTCAACAGACTTGGGATCACCCTACAAATAGCTGCATAGCAGCACTTTGAAGTTGTGGCCTTCAGAATTGGAGTTCCAGACCAAACTGCCATGTTTACATAGCTATTGTTAGCAGAGTGGCACGAGCCCTGCAAGCACAAGTCTGTTGACCCAGGCTCGGGCCAAATTCTGACCTCGATTACACCTATGTGTTTTCCATTGACTCAGTTTGTCCAGGTGTTGATGAATGCTGATTATGGCCCAGGGGCATTTAGTCTTCTCATTGATATAACTGTAACCCTTCTGCCCATCTGAGTTGGCAGCAACAAGGGCCGGGTTCAGTATCTAGGGGTTCCGTTTCAATACCACAATGCAAAACCGGCTCGAGCCCCCACCCAGTGACCTGGGACAATTTCATACCACCCCCCGGGCGCCTCTAAGAGGCAATACTTCCCCTCTCGCAAGCACGGAGTCTGAGTGTAGCAAAATCCTTTTAATAAAGGAGGGAAACAATGCGGCATTATATTGGGGAAACACCACAAACAGGATTCATAATACAAACCATGAGCAAAAGACCCACCCCCAAGTAAGGTTGGCAGTGTCCTTTTCCCCTCAGGGTCTTAAGTCCAACAACCCAAAAGATCACCCCAAAGTCCCAAAAGTCCAACACCTCTAAAGTCTCTTGAGTCCAACAACCCAAGAGTCTCCGTCCTTGGTCAGTGCAGCCCCAGAGCTGCAGAGTTTTTGCCCCCCACAGCCTGGGTGGAAGTGGGGGGGAGAGAAAGGGTACGCAGGGTGTTAAGGGGCACCTTACGTGGTCCGAGGCCAACTGCCCCGCCTCTCCGTGGGGTTCTGCTGCCGCCTTCACCACGAGCCACTCCACTATCAGTCCCGTGAGCTGCACCAGCCGTCCCATGAACTGCTCCGCTCGCCGCTCCGTGGGCCACACCAACCGTCCCGCAAACTGCTCCACTCCACCAGCTGATCAGCAATATAGCTTCAGGCTCCCCCACTAGTTAACACAGCACTCAGATCTCAGCTCTTAGTACCTTTAGTGATTTCAGCTTGTAGTAGGGGAACCCTAGTGCTGGTGCACCATTGGCCAAAAGCAAATTCAGCTCAGCAGTCTGTAACTAGGCTCCTAATGGAATCAAAGTTAGCTCTGACATTCAACAGTGGAGAGAGAAGGAGATGCAATTGGTATTGCAGGCCCTCAAAGGGGGCCCATCCCATCAGGTACCTGTCCCCAACCTCTCTCAATTCACTGGGTTTTGGAACCCATGTCCCTTGTCTAGCAAGTGCTACTTAGAGTTGATGGTGAATGCCTCTGTCATACAACAGTTCGCTGGCCTTGATTCACATAACCAGGGTAACAACACTTTATTCTTCCTGCCCCAATAACAGAGAAACTGGGGATCCTACAACAGCCAAAGTTACCATTTTGGGCTGCTGTAGGCTCATGCTAGGCGGAGTGGGTGTGCCTATGCAAACAAGATCAGCCCCTGAAGTTCTTCTCCACACTCGCCATAATTCACCACCAGATGTCAGGGTAGAGCTCATCCTGACTCTGCTTACATAACAAAGAACAGACCCACCCAATAACAATTTGCTTACTACAAATTTGACTTCTGGGTCCTTACTGTATATACTCTGAATTAAATGCAACTCATTATGGGTTAAATTCACCTCTGTGCAAAGAACCAGCACAAAGTCTATGCACCATGTAAGCATTTGCAGAGGTTTGAATTTCACCCGGTTACTTTATTAGCATGATACATGCAAGCCTCAAGATTTTTCTTAATTTTTTTCTTGCTTAAAACCTGATTGGGCAGTATTTCAATTTCTCATCTTCAAGACAAAGCTATATCTATGAGCTAAAAAACCAAGGATGCTCACTGTAAATGATATAGAATTTTATTTATTGAATTCCTGAGTAAAAATAAAAAGCATCAAGAAATATTCCAGTACAAAGCTGTCTACATCCCCATAAATGTACAGACTTCAATATTCAAAAAAGCTTTATTCCTCTGTGAAAGTTAAGTGAACTTGTGCAATTCTTTGGCAGTTATGACCAAAAGATATTTCTGGAGAAGTTACCGTAAATGTCATTGAGCAGTATTAAAACTATAGTGCAAGTTCAATTTTAAAACAAAACCAAGCAAAGTCATGTATTGCAGCTTTACAACTTCATCATTTTACAAAGCTGTAAACTCTTAGTATGCAATACATGTCAGTAAGTTTTCATGAACCAATTTTCAGTAACACTTATAGAAATGTAAAGGAACACTGTCAAGCAATGACAAAACAAAAAGAGAAAAAACAAGTAAATTTTACCCTATGCAGAGAAAACCCTGGTGGGAGAGAATCATTAGTCACATCCTCTGACTCCCAGCAAAAACACCTGACTGCACATTACTGTTATTGCTACAACTCTACCCCGATATAACGCGAATTCGGATATAACGTGGTAAAGCAGTGCTCCGGGGGGAAGAGGGGGAAGGGGCTGCACACTCTGGCGGATCAAAGCAAGTTCGATATAACGCGGTTTCACCTATAACGCGGTAAGATTTTTTGGCTCCCGAGGACAGCGTTCTATCGGGGTAGAGGTGTACTTAAATATGTGTAAATCCTTGAGCCCAGTAATGGGCATTGTGTTGTTGGGTAACTGGCTTCTGCTGTGCTATAATGTGTACTGTCTGTGTAACAAAATTACCACTCACTTTTAATTTAATTTCATTACAGATTAAAATGTGTCTTTTGTCTTATTTCCATTGCTGCTGATCATCAGTTCTTAAAAGACTAATTTCAGCAAAGCACATGAGCATGTGCTTCACTTTAAGTACACGAGCCATCCCAATAACTACAAAGTTAAGCATGTGCATAAGTACTTTGTTGAATTGCAGCTTATGACACTTGACTGATGGCTGTTCTTGTACCATCCTTCTGCACTATTTGTTTTCTGTTTGCTGTATAGTCCATTAGGGGCTGCTTTGCCTCCATTTATTAATGTACGAATGGAAAACCAGGTAGGTTAACAGGTTGTCACTATCCTCTTTGCACAGCACCTTGGCCTGATATGTAGCAACACTCCAGTCTTTTGGATTGCATGGTTGGATTCCTGTTCAGTCTAAACCGCATCATAAACATTAATTACGAATATTTCATGGAACTTTAACAGTATAAATCTCCTGTTTCTAAATACATTATTTGTAAAACCCTCGTATTGGCTTGAAAATAGCTTCTTTTTTTTTTGCCTCTGCAACGCAGAGATCAAAGGGGCTATAAAGGCACCCTACTGGAGCAGCTGGGGATTGCCCAGGTGGCTGTTGTGGAGCTGCCACCCCCTCCTGGCCACATCTCCATTTGATGTGCGGGGTGTGGCCAGAGCACAGGGCATACTCAGCTGCTCCCCAGTCAGCATAACAGCCCACTAGGGTGAAGCTCTGGGATATTGGCTTTTTTCAACTTTTTCAATTGGAAAACACTTTAAAAAAAAACAAAACGTGCAATTCTCATGTGGTACAACTGCTACATTTCTTACCTCGTTTGTGTCAACAGCTTTATTGACAACCTCAGCACAGCTCTGATAAGAGAGTTCTGTTAATAAACGTGTGCTTTTGATGCTGGATTGCAGTTTTTCAGTGTTGCCAACACTTACAGTTTTTAGTGTTTTTCACTAAGCCCCAGCTGCTGGAGTCATGGTGTTGCAGGAGTATCTCAGTGTTCCTTTTTCAATAAGTATGTTTCTACCCCTGATGCTTGCAGAGAAAAGTGTGAAAATGTGATGCAAATGCACCCTAAAGACTCAAAAGCAAAAAAGGTAAATAAAAAGCCCAACATTTATTATTTAAAAAAATCTCATGATCAGCTTATAAATCTCTAGATTTTGGGGTGGCGGGGCAGATTCATGTTTTTGAATATTTGAGGTTGCAATACTTTTTTTTGCAGAAGCAGAGCTACTCTGGGCCCTACATGAACAGCTCATTTAAAAAAAAATCTTTGCAACAGAGTGATAGATTTAAAAAAAGAGACAGAGAAAAAGTAAATCCAGAGATTTTTTATAATATATTATAGATTATTTATAATATATTATAGATCACAGTTTGGCATAACACTTGACAGTGTCCCTTTAACTTACGTTTGGCATTTTAAGAAAAATATCTTAGTGAAATTAGTATTCTAGCTAAACAGTAGCAAAATGCTTTTAAAATCACACCTAGAAGTTTAAGGAAAATTGCAGTTAAGATTTCAGGAAACAGCCATTATATTGCATAGTGTATGGTACATAGTATTCCACTTTTAAACATTAAATAAACTCTCATTGCCTAAATAAGAATAAAACATAACCTCAGCACTAAAATAATATGCTGGTAAATAATGAAATTGCCAGTGCATAATTTGTTTATTGCTTATGTGCTACTCGCTTTAATCTCATTTCCATCTTGATTAGAATCTTTTAAATGTAATTGTATTTGCAGCAGTATAGAGCTCAGTTGTGACGGTCTCTGACCTCTCTGTTCCTACAAAGAAAAGGACCCTGCATCTTTCTTTGACATCTTCCCACGGCAGTTTACATGTACTGATATAATAAGAAAGATGAACTGGATTGTCAACTCAATGGAATGTCTCGAGATGAGTCAGAATCCTGGCAGGTTAACATAGGGCCCAATCCAAAACCTGTTGAAATCAATGAGAGGATTTACATTTATTTCAGTGGGCTTTAGATTGGGGGCATAGCGAGAGCATTTATGGTCTAAAAATACCCTATATTGACCAATTAAAAAGTGCATCACCCATAAACAACATCCATCCCCTTTCATTGCTGTTTACAATAGCAATAATGATCTCAGCAATAGGGATTACCGGCCTTCAGCTGTACCGTGGGACATGGATTCCTCTCCTTTCAGATGATCATGAATCCCCAGGAAATGTCCTGTGCTTTTATCATTATTGGTTAAGTGACCAGAACCTCAATGCTTACAGTCAGCATGAACAATCTGTGCCTACACAGCAACAGTGCTATCCCCATCAAATAGAATCCATTAGGGCTGAGGAATGGGACCAGAAAAATATACACACCCATTTGAACCTCAATCCTTCTTCCAAACTGAACTGAACCTTTGATAAAGAGCCCTCCCACCCCCATCAAATGCTCTTTTGTACCCAAATTTGTCTCCCCCTTCCAAGTTCTCTACAGTCAACCAGCCAGATCCTTCAGCCTAGACTTGGAAACTCCCACTGTTTTCTGTTCCTGCCCCCACGTTTCTTTTATCTCCTTTAACTCCTCTCAGGGCCCCCTACATCAGCTGCTATTCCCATCAGGGAGCTGTCAGATTCCTGGCAGGTTCTGCTGGGCTTTCACCAATTGCTGCATTGAAATCTCTCATGGTCTCACGCTCCCATGCTCCTTCGGTGAGGGATATCCAGTCCATTCTGAGATATCTCTGACCCATGAGGAGATCTGATTGGAAAATGTCCATCCCCCGCTCAAAAAAAAAAAGTTCAACTTTCTGTTGATAAACTGAGAACTTTTCAACTGAGACCCCAAAATCTTTTGTTTTTCTAGTTTTTATTAAAAAAGAAACTTAAAAAACCAAATAACCCCTCAAATTTTGTGCAGAAAGCAGACACTTTCTATGGAGATTTTTGTTTAAAATAAATAAAAAAAAATTTCCACCAAAACCAGTTTTGATTGAAAACTTTTAACCAGCCTGGCCCATGAACGCATAAGATTTGAATACAGGTGCCACCCTGGGCCCAGCAGAGACTGCAAACCACTGGTTTGTTCTGGGCAGATAAACATGGGGGAGAGGAGATGGAGAAAGTGAAGCATGAGGGCTGCATGGACAATGGAGAATGGTAATAGGAGTCACCAGATTTAGCCAGGAAATCATTTGTACTTGGAGGGAAGGAGCAGGTAGGCTGAGGTAGAGGAAGCAGGAATAAGGGGAAGGACAAAGGAAAGTGACCTGGCTGAATTGGTAAGCAGGAGAGAGAAGGATAGGAGGACAGGGGAGAAGGACGAGGACCTCACTAGGTTTGGATATGCATCCAGTTTTGGGTGGACTTATCTAGACTGGATCAAATCTGATGAGGCTCACCAATTGCTACCTTCCACTCAGTCTATAAAAAGGAATCATTCTCGTCATTTGTATCCTTAGAGGTTTTTATTTTTGTGCGATTACTGTGGCTTAAAAGAAGCCAAAGCAGAAAAAAGAAACATGCCTGTTTCCCTTTCTTTAGCTCACACATTAGAACTGCTGATTTTTTCTGCCAATTATACACCAGATTCTGCCACTGTAAGTTACTTAGGGCTGGTCCACACTAGGGGCGGGGATCGAAATAAGATACGCGACTTCAGCTACGAGAATAGCGTAGCTGAAGTCGAAGTATCCTATTTCGAATTACCCGCGCTTACCTCGCGTCCTCGCAGCGCGGGATCGACGTCCGCGGCTCCCCCGTCGACTCCGCTAACTCCGCTCGCCCTGCTGGAGTTACTGAGTCGATGGCAGCGCGTTCGGGGATCGATGTATCGCGTCCAGACGAGACGCGATAAATCGATCCCCGCTATATCGATTTCTACCCGCCGATCCGGGCGGGTAGTGTAGACGTAGCCTTAGAGAGATACAGGACTCTGCAAGAACTCCCTTTGATTTTAGTGGATCTATTTACAGAGAAGAGCGATAAAGAGTGGAAGAAATAATCCTTAATTTTACAATTGTTGCAGCATTTTTTTTTGTAATTGACATTAAATGTCAGAGTGTTTTTTAAAACCCAGTTAGACATTTTAAACCAAAACTGAATATCTAAAAAGTATACTGCTTATAAGTCTGAAAAAAGATAATAATGATCCTTTAATGATACATATCTGTAATGTCTAGAGTTTTGCATAGTTGCATTTTTTAATATTTTTTTATAATTATGAGCTGGTCAGAAAATGTTTTTTCCCCAGCTGAAAATTTCAATTTTTTATTTTTATTTTTATCAAAATTTTCCAAGGAAAAAATATAAGCTTTTCAACAAAATAATATTTTTCAGTTTTCAGCCAACTATTTTTTGTTTTCTTTGACAAAAACATCAAAAAATTTAATGTGGTCAAAAACCAAATTTTCATTGAAAAAAGGTTGAAGGAATTTTTTTTGACCAGTTCTACAAAACAGCATGGCTTTTGAGCAATCTCTACACAGTACTGAGCCATTAGTGTTCCTGTGAAGGGTTTCTTTCTTTTGTGTAAACACACTGTAAGTGCTTTGTTTTGTAACTACTGCATAGCTTAAGGAGATGTTCAAACAACGATATTTTTAGTGCTTACATACATATAAATAATAGTGTTTCTTAAAAATATAATTAAAAAAGGACACCATATATTCAAGGCTATGGAAAATCACTTCCATCATAGATCACAGGTTGTTCAACAGTCAAGTGATAAAATACTTTTTTCGAGATAAACCTGTACAAAACAAACAGAAGATTATGTTAGTCTAACTCAAGTAAAAGTAAGATCATAATAGCTGGTCAAACCCTGGAATCCTTACTCAGGCAAATCATCCATTGGACTTCAAGAAGTTTTGCGTGAGTTAGGACTGCAGGATTGGATGCAGTAGGAGCATTAACTACAAGAAGACAATCCTGACTCTGAACTGGCTGTAAATAATCATGTGGTAAGTTTCTGTTATTTACCATCTCAGAGATCAAGAGCATCAAAGGATGGAACAATGTTACAGAATCACGGGAAACTATCTTTAATAAAATCTGAAACTCAGGCCACTGAACCAATTTTTGACCTCTTTTTCTTAATAGTCAGTCTATTAAAGTCTACAAGTGATGAAACACTCCTTATTTCAATCTCTACACTGACTCTACCTACCTAGAGAAGGTGTTGTCAAATATCAGTATGTAGATACCACAGTTTCTCGCTTTCACTTGTCCTCTGATAGTTTCCTTATGAGAGTTGCAGCGGGTCATAGGAATGAGTACCTGGAATTGAAAAATCAAAACAGAACTTGGTTTCAAAGCTCTACCTCTACTCTAGGTTTGGAAGAGATATTTGGACTTACACCTTCCTAGGGAGCAACAAGAGGGCCTCCTTGTGTGTATGTATTTCTCTTGGTTTGCATTATCTATTCGTGAGAGTGAATGTCAGGTCATATTTCAGCTGTCTCCCTGTGAAAACCTTCTTCTGACATCTACATGTGGAGTAGATCTACAATGCACACCAATGATGATGGTGGTGTGTAAGGTACATGTAGCTACACACTGTGGTGAAAAGCAGGCAGTGTCCACGCTGAAGTGTACATACAGCAGTGAAAGGATCTGGCAGTGGGGAGGCAGCAGGACATCTCACTGCTAAAAAATAGTGAGTGTGCAGTGTAGACATACCCTTGGTTATAAGCTTTCATTGAATATTTAATATTTATAAAACATTTCAAAGATACATAAGTGCTACTTGTTAATATTTCTATAATTAAAAACAAAACATATAAAAAGAACAGTCAAGCCACATAAACAGCTTTGGCCTGATTCTCCTCTCCCATACAACAGGTTTACACCAGTATAGTCTCTTGACTTCCATGCTCCCAATCTGCACTGGTCAGAGAGGAGAAACAGGCCCATGACATCTGTGGAAAGAGGTTAGACATTTGTTCCCGTTAGGCAAGACACAGCTAGGCCTGATCTGACCTGACTTCCCTCTGCTCAATTCAAAGCTCCCATGTGTGGATTTGTGAAACCAACATTGCGGGGGTACTAAATTAGTTCCAATGGTGTCCAGTTTAATTTGGCCTTTTAAATTATTGCATGTTTAATGCAGCATCAACTGAATGTTTTATTCATATTTTATCAAAAAAATGCCCATTGTTTTTGCTCCGTGGAACATACTGAATTAAAAAAACAAAGCCAAAAATTCCCCATCAAAATATATTTAAAATGGAAGGTTTTCCTAAGAAAAGTTGGCATTTCTGAGCCTTTTGCTGGCGGTTGCCACACTATTAAAAAGGGAGAACATTTCTGTAGGTGATACCATGGGTATCTCAAACTAGTTACTGTCGTACTTCAATCAATCATCAGGAGAACTTTAACTTTCCAAGCAGGAAACTGCTGAGATATTCCATTTATCCTTCTCACCATGTAATGGAAGATGGACTTGTATGTATAACTGATTTGAAAAAATTCTGGTAACTTGGTGTGAGAACATTTCATGTACAAGCAGAATGGATTGTTTAAACCTGTAGATTTCTTACTTCAGAGTTGGTGGGATTAACATCTGGTAACAAGCTTTATGGGCCAATTCAGAATTGCACTTAAGTACATGTTTAACTTCAGTGGAACTTCAATGACATTAAGCATGTGCTTCAGTATTTAGCTGAACGATGCCTACATTTTTTCACTACTGACGTATCCTTATCCCCAGCTGTATATTAAACAAGAAGAATGATCCAAATAAACTTAAGAGAAAAACAGGCTTCACTGGCTGGCTCAGGGAACTGGTAATATACTACAGCCCCTTTCAGCTGAACAATAGCTCTCTAGGTTAGTTCTGTTATGACTCATGCTAGCAATTCCCAGTGGTTGTCAGTTTGATGGTTTTCATGAAATGGGGTTGTGGGTCTCAGATCATTTCCTAATGGCCAGTTCTCCACATCACAAAAGCCGTTGTTACAACTACCACCCTCTTTCAGCCATCTTAGGCATGGTCTATACCAGTGGTTCTCAAAGCCGGTCCGCCGTTTGTTCAGGGAAATCCCCTGGCGGGCCGGGCCGGTTTGTTTACCTGCCGCGTCCGCAGGTTCAGCCGATCGTGGCTCCCAGTGGCCACAGTTCGCTGCTCCAGGCCAATGGGGGCTGCGGGAAGGGCGGCCAGCACATCCCTCGCCCGCGCCGCTTCCCGCAGCCCCCATTGGCCTGGAGCGGCAAACTGCGGCCAGTGGGAGCCACGATCGGCCGAACCTGCGGACGCGGCAGGTAAACAAACCGGCCCGGCCCGCCAGGGGCTTTCCCTGAACAAGCGGCGGACAGGCTTTGAGAACCATTGGTCTATACTACCAACGTATGTCAGTATAACTGTCACTCAGGGGTGTGGAAAATCCGCACCTCAGAGCGACGCAGTTATACTAACTGAACTTGTGATGTAGACAGCACTAGGTCAAAGGGAGGGTTTCTCACGTCAACATAGCTACCGCCTTTAGGGGAGGTGGAGTACCTATGCCGACGCGAGAAGCTCACCTATTGGCCTAGGTAGCGTCTTCACTAAGCGCTACAGCAGCACAGCTGCCCCGGTGCTGCACAGCTGTTAGTGTAGACAAGCCCTTAGTGGAGAAGCCAGGGACTGGAAGAGCAAGGAGACCAGTTATCTTTCCTATCACCCTCCACAGCAGGGTTGAGGCATACCGGCAGTTTATAAAGTAACCATTTTTTTCTCCTAATTCTTTCTTCTCTTCATGTTTGTGCTCTGTTTATCTGGCAAGGGAGGGTATACAAGTGATGTAAGAAATACAAAATATGGCTTTGGCCCTGCAACTTGTGCTAGTGACCCTTTTGAAGGCCATGGGACAATTATTGGACTTGTCTTAGCTAGGAAAAAAAGTGTATTTTTAATCTGTGTTAAAATCCTCAAGACAAGTCAGTTATAGTTTTAGGCCATGTCTACACTACAGCCTGTGTTAGAAAAACATATGTCGCTCAGGGGCATGAATAAACCAACCTCCTGTGCAACATAAGTTACACCGATATAAGTGGTTGTGTGCACAGCGCTACGTCGGTGGGAGAGCTTCTCCCGCCGACGTAGCTTATGTTGCTCGTGGAGGTGGAGGGAACTCTCTCCCATTGGCATAGAGTGTCTTCCCCAGATATGCTGCAGCGGCGCAGCTGTACTGGTACAGCTGTGCTGCTGTACGTATAGACATGGCCTTAATCAGTGTTAGCTGGTCATGGGAAACCTTAGGTCTCCCCAGCAACATGGGTTAAAACTACAACTGCTTTGTTTTCACTACAATTTTAACACAGGTTAGTTAACGTAAGTTAGCTTAACAAGGGTTAACACCACCCCTTTTTTCCTATAAAAGACACACGCAGTGTGAATCAGGAATGTAGTGTGGGGCTTTCTGCACTGATCCTGCAAAATGTTGAGCACTTTGGGTCGTATCCAGGAAAGCACTGAAGCATGCACTTAGTCTTAAATCTGTGAGTAGCCCCATTGACTACTTCATCTATCAACGGATGGCCTGTGTTTAAGAGTCCTGCTGGATCGAGCCCTATGCTATTTACAAATAATATTTATCTTTTGCATTAAATGTAAGGAAAAAAACTAAAGACTACCCAGAATTTGCAGGTTGGAGCTGAAGGAGCCGATTGTTTAGCTTAGTGACAGTGATTTAACTTTAAATACAAACACCAGAAGCTAAAGTGCCAGTCAGTGCAATGTCACCCTATTTCGCCAGGCAACGGTAAATAATTAAAAGTGTACTTCTTCCCACCGCAACAGCGCAATGGACTTCGGACAAGGAACAGTTTTCCTGATGAGACATTTTGACACTTTCATATTTGTTACTACAGCGATGCAACTTCCAGTGACATTTGTTGGGGTCATGATAAGTAAGCTTGCTGGTTCCTCCAGACAAACTCATTCACCTCATATGGTGAAATGCAATTCCTGAGGTAGCTCAGTGAGGAAAAAATCCCACCCTGAAATAACTGCCTTACTTTGCACTGATCCAGTGTTGCTTCTTCTGATTCTTGGTAGACAACGCTGAATGCTATGCTCTTTGGGTCTGATGAAAACACCCAGCTGATTGTAAGGCCAGTCTCTGTCACGGTGATAGGGATGGTGCTGTAGGTGCTGGACTTAATGAACAGCTCCCTGTTGTCTTCCCCAAAATATAAAATCTCTTCAACCGTAAGGGGTAATTTTATCCTGAAAGACAAACATAACCATTGGAGAGGATCAAATTAGATTGTGAAGACATCTGAACAGTGGACACTGATATTTTATTTTCCTTTGCCTGACCTACTTCCTGCAGACTCCTCAGTGACTTCGGGGCATGTCTAGAAGATGCAGCTATACAACTTTGGATGAAAGCAAGGACCAGTTGATCACAGCCTAGTGCTTTCTATTGCTGCTGGCGTTCAGCGGCTTCACTCATTCATTTATTCCAGTGTAGTTAAAAAGAAGTAATATTGAGTGTGGTACAGATACGTAACTTCAGTCTCACTTAACACTGTTGTTTCTCTTGATCAGCAAGTATACGACTTAATGTTTGTAATAAAAGATGTCATGAAAAAGACTGCTGCCCTCTGCTGTCTCCTTTATATGTAAGCCAACGTCACTTACCATACTATCAGAGGGGTAGCCGTGTTAGTCTGGATCTGTAAAAAGCAACAGAGAGTCCTGTGGCACCTTTAAGACTAACAGATGCTCCAATACATCTGTTAGTCTTAAAGGTGCCACAGGACTTACCATACTAACATCATTCATACCGAGAAATGGATGTTTAGGGAGATTTACAGAGCAAGTGAACATGAGCAGCCGTTCTACTAAATGTCACATTGTGCTCTGTCCTGGGGCTTTTGGGGTAATTAACCCTGAAACTCACATTGTCAGTGAACAAGCAAACTACATAAGTACCAACTTTTGGAACCTAAGATTAAAACCAAATTCTCTTCAGGACCTTGGGAGGTTCAGCCCTTTAACAATTTGTCAGACTGCCTCTCTATAGTGATATATTTCACATCTATATAATTAGATCCTCCGCTCATGGTCTTCAATGAAGCTTCACCAATTAACCAGCTGAGGAGGATCAAGTCCACAGTATTTCCATTGGAGTTGGTTTGATATATCATTATTTAGAATCAAGAGAAATCATCTAAGCAAAGAGCTAACTGTGATCTCTGGTATTATGATACACTATAATAAATTCATTGTCCGCCATCAAAAATCAGCACTTGCCAGCAGATATCACACAATTCCCATAGTTATTTCCAACCCTAAGTATGGGGATCACTGTGGTATCTCAGCCATCCGCTGGCAAATGCTGAGTTTTAATGATAACTACTGTTCCCAGACCAAGGAGAAATGTTTAGCTTTATTCATAATGTTAGTTCTTACCTAAGGTGAAACAATTACTAAACTCTGTCAGACGACCCTCAATTTTAAGTAGCTGATGATGTTTCTTTCCCCCACCCCTCAATCTGTTGTTTGGGTGTGTATTTTGTTACAGCGGCCGTTGCTTGGGCTCTCAGAAAGACCACAACAAAATCCCAGCACAGACCAAAATAACTTCTTGTAGTCAAAGTATAAAGCTTTCTCTCAGCTGAGCCAAATTTTCAAAAAGGGGCATCTATATGTGGGGATAAGAATGATGGGTTTTGTGCATATCAACTCTATTAGCTGCTGTGCAAGTGACACACTCTATTGCCTCTGAGTGTAAATGTTAGCACTCGAGTCGTGGGTGTGCAGGGGGTTGTGGGCACACAAGTGCTGGCTGGGTTGGGGCTTTTTTGAAGATTTACTCCTATTGTGGCATATACGTATTCATCAGGACAGAAGCCATAGACAACAGTAGCTATGCCAGAATCATTTTGGGTGGAGGTGGCTGATGGGAAATAAGCCCCTCCCGCAAAGGCTCACCAAACATAGATGTTTAATTGAGCATTGAGCAATGTCTTCCTCCAGGTATTGAAGTGCTAAAAGCCTCTTTCCAATTTCTGTTTACAGGTCTCAGTCCCCCCTGAACTCTAGCAGTAGTGGGAGGGAAGATTTTCCTGGCCCCAAACGGATGGGCAGGCAGGAGGGCAAGCTGATTCTCTCCTTATAACCCCCACACCGACTATTTAACCGAGGTATATCCCAATGATGCTGTTCTTAGGGCCAAGTCCTGCCCTCAGATGCATACGGACTGCTCCCACTGAGGTCAATGAGAGTTGACCAAGATGATATCCAAGATGCCGATTTGGCAGTTATTCTTTAAACCAGGCAGTAATGAAGCTGTTCTGCTTACATCAGTTCTCCTGACTTCAGCAAACATATCTCAGCATCTTGGGACACTTGCAATTCTTCGGAGTCATCCAAGGTCGAAGAATTATATGTGCTGTTTCTGTGGCAAGAAGGAAAAAAACTTATTAAATATTCTCTGAAACAGCACAACGCAGAGACAAGTAATCACTGTAGTACCCCTTTCACACTTGCCTCCTGCAGAAGGCTCATTTCATTTACTGTGGGCCAAACTTGATTATCTTTACTATTTTAACATAGCACCACATAGAGGCCTTGATCAAGCCACTGTACATACATACAGTGAGGGACAGTTCCTGCCCCAAAGAATAAATAGAGAAGATAGCAATTATTCCTTTCTCCTACCCTTTGCCTAGCTCCATTTTTAGGAATGGGAAACTGAGGCACAGACAGATTGAAGTGACTTGCCAGGAAGTCTGGACAGATCCAGGAATCAAGCTCAAACCTTGTCCCAAAACTATCCCTTACTTCCAAGGCCAGCTTCCCCTCAGAAAATCTACAGTGAGGGGTAAAATGATGAACTATATTGAACAGGCCAGATTCTTCTCTCACTTATGGTAATGTGAACCAAGATATGATTTCACTGAAATCAATCAAGTTACAGTTGGGTGACAGTAGAATCCAGCCCATTGTCTGCATACCCCTAAACAAGACTGAGCACGACAACAAAGCGGACAAGGTCTCCAAGATACTTAGATATTTAGTGGAAGACACGGCATTTACCAGTATACACATTAGGGTGAGCGGGTGTTCGGTTTTCGACCGGAACACATGGTTGAAAAGGGACCCTGGCGGCTCCGGTCAGCACCATCCAACCGGGCCGTTAAAAGTTCGGTCGGCGGTGCTGCGGATCTAAGGCAGGCTAGTCCCTACCTGTCCTGGCACCACTCTGTGCCCCGGAAGTGACCAGCAGGTCCGGCTCCTCGGCGAGGGGCCCATGGAGCTCTGCGCGCTGCTTCCGCCCTACGCACTGGCTCCGCATTCCCATTGGCCAGTTTCTGGGGAGGCGGTGCCTGCGGGTGAGGCGCAGAGCCTCCTGTCCCCCCCGCCTAGGACCCGGACCTGCTGGTCACTTCCAGGGTGCAGCGCGGTGCCAGAACAGGCAGGGAGCCTGCATTAGCCCTGCTGAGCCACTGACCAGGAGCCGCCCAAGGTAAGCCCATGCCCCAACCCCGAGCCCCAACTCCCTGCCCCAGCCCTGAGCCCCCCCAATACCCCAAACCCCTCATCCCCGGCCACAGCCCAGAGCCTGCACCCCCAGGCCAGAAGCCGCACCCCCCTGCATCCCAATCCCCTACCCCAGCCTATAGCTCCCTCCCGCACTCCGAATCCCTCGGCCCCAGCCTGGAGCCTCCTCCTGTACCCCCAACCCCTCATCCCCAGCCCAGAGCACAGCACCCTCCTACGCCCCAACCCCCTGCCTCAACCTACAGCTCCCTCCCATACTCCAAATCCCTCAGCCCCACCCCCATCCTGCACCCCAAACCCGTCATCCCCGGCCCCACCCCAGAGCCCGTACCCCCTGCGCCTCAACCTACAGCTCCCTGCTCAACCCACAGCCACCCCCCACATTCTGAATCCCTCTGCCCCACACTCAGCCTGGAGACCCTCTCCTGCACCCCAAGCCCCTCATCCCCAACCCCACCCCAGAGCCTGCACCCTCAGCTGGAGCCCTCATCCCCCCCCCCCCCCCCCCCC